>CM065355.1:22712262-23155347 GCA_033032245.1 Poecilia picta
AAGCTCGGCATGTTTTTTATTTTGACCTTTTCTTATTTTCTGCAAATAAAAAAAAAATGTTTGCCTGGCGTTTCAGAGACATGTTGTCAGAAGTTCACAGAATAAAAGAACTAAGTTCATTTAACCAAACATAGACCTATAAAGAGAAACTGGTCATTTTAGATGGTCTCTTCATTTTTTCCAGAGCTGTGAATCTGAATATGAGTTATGATGACATATAATTTCTTTGTTTCTTTGTTTTAAATTGAATTTAATTGACCACATAAACTAAACTCAATATTAAATATGTTAACTGATGAACTACAGCGGTTTTAAGTAAACCGCTGTAGCGGTTTATTTAAAACCTCATAAATGAGGGACATAACAATGTCATAACTATGTCCCTCATCCCTCATATTTTTGGACTAACAAAGCATCAAACTGCTTTCTAATTTTTGTTTTGCTTCTTTGTCATGATGCACGCACTTTAATCCAGGTGGTTTGATCCCTCAGAAGACCAGATGACGTTGTTGCAGACTCAAAACACACAACGTCTTCAACTTTCACATATTCTGGATTTGTTTAAAACTTACGCCCATTTTGATATTAGATATTCAAAGCCTTCTGATGCTCTGAAAACTTGCTGTTGACGCAAGAGCAGAAGTTACAAAGACCAGTGTCTGCAGCTCAACTCCGGACTCTGTGGGTGATAAAAGCAGCGCTCAGCCAATAGTAGCACAACACAACCCTTCGTGTCAACAAGCAGTGTTTAATTTCACATCACATGCTGACAAAAGAGCAGAATAATTGTTGTGTATGTCAGTGATGTGAATCCCAAATCCAAAGCCAACTTGTCTGTTTACATGTCACCAAATAAATTTGGTCTTTCATTTACTGTTTACATAAATCAGCAGGTGTAGCCTTACCACCCATTCATTACCAGCAGAATGTATTCTTTGGAGGCTACGCCAAACATGCAACCCTGACCACGGAAACCCACAACAGACGTATTAATCAAGGTGGAGACGTAAGCACCTAGAAGTGCCGTTCAACCACAATGTCTCTGTGTTTTATGTAAGTGAACAAATCATGAATTTTGACAGGAGTGCAGGAAAACTTACCTGAGCTGCTATAGGGATTTTACGTTACAGAACAACACATGGCGGCACAGGATTGAGAAGAAAGTGATACACGGGTCTCAATTTCTTACAGTTAAAAATCTTAAAAGTGTGGCGTGGCAGGGATTTGTGTCCAACCCCTCCCTGGACAGCAGTTTGGTATATTTGCTGGACTCTTCTTATTTTCAACTGCTACATTGAGCAGTTCTCTGAGAAATGTTCAAAGAATATTGTTTTCACAACTTATCCTTCTCCACAACTGTATTTCTGGCCGTTCTCTTGTGTTCCTTGGTCTGAATGACATAGTTTATTCTATAATGTTCTCTAACAAACCGCTTTGCTGCGTTTCTACTGAGATCAACAGGTGAACTGTATTCACTACCCTGGAGTATTGAGGGTATTCAGTTGAACTGGACTTCATTTAGAGGTACCAGAGTAAAGTGGGTTGAATGACTCAATACTTCTCTGTGTTTTGTTTGAGAAACCTTTTTAAATCATGTATCTGTTCCCTTACACTTAATTATGCTCAATTATGTGTTGGTCTGCCTCATGAAATCCCAATAAAGTACAAAAAAATGTGAAAAGGTCGTGAATGTTTTTACAAAGCAGCTTAATGAAAGTATTATAGTTGCCATTGATTAATGATTAATATGACTTAGACAAAGAAACAGAGAATACATCTGACAAGCTTCACTGATTTTCTCTACTATTACCAAAAGTTACAGGGGACCTATTATGTAAAATTCACACTTTGGATGTTTTTCTATTTCCATTTTGGTTTCTACTGCTTCTAAAAACAGACCAAGCGCTTAAAAAAACACCCAGCTGTTTCTTGGCAATAAGTTCATGTTTTTTAGTGTCTGACGAACCTCCAGACTGTTACGTCATATTCGACACGAACTGCACAGTTACCTAGAAACCTCAGCTGAGCCCAGCCCGTCACCTAGCAACCCAAGATGAGCTCCAGCGCATTTGGTCAGCTAGTATTACTTCTATATGCGCTGCATAATGGCTGCTGGAAAAGACAAGTGTTTTATTCCTGACTTACCATCCAGAAAACTCTGCATTCTTGCTGGTTGTGCAGGAGGCTCCACTTCTGCTTTTCAAATATGTACGTTGTATAATTGTGCGTGTGTTTGCAGTCATTTTCACGTGTCAGTGTAAACATTGAGCCGGGGGCGGTGGGTGGCCATCAGTGACTTATTTGGATTTAAAGTGACAAGAAACCCTAAAACAACTCAAAACAGGCAGAACCGAGCAGACTCAAATATCATTATCTCAGAATAATTTTGTGCAAAAAATGTAACAAACATGTTCTGTGTCACCCACTGACTGATGCTAACCTACTCAGGGAAGCGTAATAAGTCCCCTTTAAGATAAACAGAACAAAATCAGTGTTTTATCATCGGTGAAGCAAGACGGCGGTACCTGAAGGACGATGTATGTGACGAGACAAAGAGCCGCCAGGAGAGAGTCTCCGATCTCTCCATGCAAGTCAGAATAGTGAAGGCAGTCAAAGACAGTAAGAAAGGCTGCAAGGCGAAGAGCAGAAACCTCAGGACCAGAGCTAAACCATAACAGGTCCAGACTGGGCTGACCACCTACAAATTAAGACAGAAGAGAACACAAGATGAGATAGACGCAACAAACCATTTAAAAGATAACAGATGTTTTTGTTTTTAGGCCGTTTTCAGACAATCATTCCCAGTAAATTATCAGGAGCGAAGCGTACATGGGATGTTAATGGGGACGGGATGGACCGTGTCAGCTTCTTTCAGAGGGTTTCCGGGGAAGACGAACCATTCCCTGATGGCTGGAACATCCACAGAGCTGCCTGAGAACACGCAGAAAATTACACGTCTCAGCCAAATTTACTGTTTGGTGACATCAAACCATTTTTCTCCAGAAGCAGCTTAAGTGTCTTCGGCGCATTTTTATGAATCCATTTAAACCTTTATGTGTTTTTGCTTTCGTACCATCTTTTCCGAGCAGCAGCAGCAAACCATAGACGCGCTGTCTGCACGGCTTGTAGACGAGGGCCTGAGGCAGCAATTCCTTGTCCTCTTCGTCCTCCAGAGAGTTGCTGCATTCGGTGACTCCGGCGCACACAACACTGTAAACCATGAAACCCTCCGCCGCTACATGTTTCTCTCTACATGCCTGCGGAAAACCACACAGCAAAAATATTTAGCTCTTCTGGTATTCAGTGCGTTACAAGCTGCAGGGAGATTTACAGCTAAGACGCACATTATGAATCATAACATACCTTTAAAATCTCAGGACTAACGTATTTCTCAAAGGCAGAGGGTGGAACAGAAATGTCAACCAGTTCATAATCTTTGTGTCCAGGAAGTAAGTAGGAGCAGATTCCCTTCTTTAGCAGCTCCCTTTGGGAAGATGCTACGTTCAGGGAATGTGGGACAAGTCCAGTTTCTTCCTCTGCAGAAGCAGACAAAGAGCTCACAAACTGGGCTACAGCCAGGACTACCTCACCCTGAGGAGGACCAGAGTACGGCGCTGGATTTGTTCTCCTGGGAACGACAAAGATCTTAGCTCGTTCTCAAACATCACCAACAAACTGAGAACCAGTTATCACTCAGTTATCAGTTGAGTGATAACTGGAAACAGAGATATCACAGTTATCACTCAACTGTTTCCAGAAAATCTAAGTGAATGCAAAGCTTCCTATATTTATTAAGTGTAAATTACAAGAGGTAGCTAGTAAGTGGTTACATTTACTTAAATCATTTTTTGAAAAAAAAAAAAACACTTTTAGGAGTATTTTTACTGCACAGTATGAGTAAAAATAACTTTAAACCACACTATGCTGGATTTATTTGGATTGAAATTGAATACAGACATTTTTTCACAGTACACTGCAGGTTTGCGGCTGATACCTGTATGCTGCCACAGCACTGCTCCTGATGTGCTGCATGAGCTCCTCTGAAACCGCATCATTACCCAGCAGACAGGCCAGCAGAGGCAGCTGGGTCACGCTCAGCCCAATGTTTCTGCAGAGCCTCTGCCGGTCATACATGACTGTCGTTAGGCCATTTATTCGCAGCTTTGCCACAGACAAGTAGGGGGCACTTAAGAGATGAGATAAAACTACGTGTTCAGATCAGTTTGTCCACGTTCTCCATCACTTATTATTATCATCTTCGTGTAAGATCAACATGTAGTCCAACACAGCAATTTAGGCTGCACCTGCCATTTTGCAGCCATTACAACGCACTTTTAAAATCCAGCTGCACCAATGTAATCATTTTTTACTAACCTGTCATATATGATGAAGTCTGTGTCTTGTCCCAGAATCCCCATGCTGCCATGGCAGCGAGCATAGCTGGCAATTTCATAGTCTGCCTCTCTCACTGAGCAGAACACGTCCTGACCCAGTGACCTGCGGACCAAACTACACCTGATCAAACTTCACCCAACAAAACTCTGTAGCCTCCGTCTTTAAGAATTAAATTAAAAAGCTGCATCATCTTCAGTCAGGGAAACGCTAACCTGAGAGCAAAAGGAGTGAATGTTGCCAGAGCGGATGGCAGACAGGAGAGCTGTTGACCCGGCTGTTCTCCATGTTGCTTAATGTGGTTGAATATTCTTATGATATCCTTGTTCACCCTGAGTCGCCTTTTCACCTATGAAAACACAAGCAGGACATGTTCGCTGTGCCTAATGAACAGAGCAAATAAATCGGTGTCTCTCCTCACCCACTCTGGTCTCTTCTGCTCTTCCACAACTCCATCGAAGAAAAAAAAACAACTTAATGCCTGCAGAGGTAAAAGCCTCCACCCATTTCTTCAGGACCTCCATGTACTCCATCCACTGGCCTCCACACACCCAGTTCGTACACGAGTACCAGTGGCTGAGGCAGGACATGCCGTCAACAACCAGTGTGGGACCTGCACAACGACGAAACAGGAAAATGAAACAACGTGCAAAACCAAAGCAAAGTCCAGCAGGAAAGAAATGTTTAGCTGGATAAGTGCATGATTTGGAAAAACATTCATTCAATAATAATAGTTAACATTATAACAAATCCCTATCAAAGCATCAAACGTCAATTTTTTTCTTCTTTATTTGAAAATAAATATGAAAACTAGTGTGAGGCAGTAAAAGCCTCACCGGTGGTTAAATAATGAATTCCCACACATAAGCAGCGTTTTTAATTATTTTTGTTGGAATTTTTATTATTTGTTTCTACAAACAAGTCAAAGGCTGGTGGATGTAAAATGGGATTTTTGACAAAACAATGTTTCTCTCAGCGACAGATTAATTTACAACCTGGCATATCTCACTGAGATTTGCATTACATAGAGATAAACTAAAACAAGTAACAAACAGAAGAGAAAGTGTCCATCTTAACAGTATCTAAAGCTCATGTTTTCAAGAAATATTTAAAAAGTAGACTTGACACATGTCCAGAGAGATGCATCGCCCCTCACAGTTTTTTATTAGTGAAAATAAGGTCAACATCGTTTCAGTGAAACAGAGAAACTCAGCTGGTGACGTTAGAGGAGCCGCTCTGCTGGTTTTTGGTGACATGCAGTCTGGCCATCTCTCTCAGGTTCACTGTCACACACGCCTCTGGACAGCATCGCTCCACGAAGCTCTGCAGACCTTTTACACCCATTTCTGCACGGCGCAAACACATCCATAAAGCAGATAAATAAACATGTCCTCCGAACAGGTCGAAACCTTACTGAAAAGCGTTAAAATAACATTATTGCTGCTGATGTTATTTCTATCAATGACTTGAACCCGAAAGCATGCGTAAACCTCTGTCTGCTGCTGCTGCTCACAACAGATAGTAGGGCAGTTTCCTTACATAAAAATACCGATATTTTTATTTTTGCCCAGTCACGTAACTGTTCACAGCTGCGTGTCGCGTCTTTACAACACGTAAGAGTCTGCGAGGAATATTTAATTATATTTAACAGCTTAAACTTACTATGAAACCTCTGGGTGATTATGGGGGAGGTTGTTGTCGGTGCGCCGTTTACATGACGAAAATTCAAATTACTTCCGGTGGTGTGCGCGTGACGTCATCGCGTTCCAAGCCAAGGCGCAGAACGAATCTGCAGTTTCAAATCAAAACTTAGGTACGTTTCTGGAAAGGTTTAGATTTGTTTCTTTGTACATAATGTGTTCAAATATAAAATATTTTTCCTGAAAAGTATCTGCATTCGTTAAAAAAATACTTTTTTAATCTCAGAGGGAAAGTAAATGTTGTTGTGACTCATGTCCATCCATCCATCCATTTTCTTCCGCTTATCTGGGGTCGGGTCGCGGGGCAGCAGCTTCAGAATGGAGGCCCAGACTTCCTCTCTCCCCAGCCCTCTCCTCCAGGAACCCCAAGGCGTTCCCAGGCCAGCCGAGAGACATCGTCCCTCCAGCGTGTCCTGGGTCTCCTCGGCCTCCTCCCGGTGGGACCTGAACTCCTCACCAGGGAGGCGTCCAGAGGCGTCCTGACCAGATGCCCGAGCCTCAACTGGCTCCTCTCGACGTGGAGGAGCAGCGGCTCTACTTGAGTCCCTCCTGATGACCGAGCTTCTCTCTCTAAGAGCCCGGCCACCCTGCGGAGGAAACCCATTTCGGCCGCTTTGTGATCTCGTTCTTTCGGTCATGACCCAAAGCTCATGACCATAGATGAGGGTGGGAACGTAGATCGACCGGTAAATCGAGAGCTTCGCCTTTTGACTCAGCTTCTCTTCACCACGACGGACCGGTACAGCGCCGCTTCACGGCAGACGCGCCCCAATCCGCCTGTCGATCTCCCGCTCCCTTCTTCCCTCATTCGTGAACAAGATCCCCAGATACTTAAACTCCTCCACTTGAGGCAGAACGACCCCCCTGACCCGGAGAAGGCACTCTACCCTTTTCCGGCTCAAGACCATGGCCTCGGATTTGGAGGCACTGAGCCTCATCCCGGCCGCTTCACACTCGGCCGCGAACCGTTTCAGCGAGAGCCGCAGATCACGATCTGATGAAGCCATCAGGACCACATCATCCGCAAAAAGCAGAGATGCGATCCTAAGGCCACCAAAACGGATCCCCTCAACACCTCGGCTGCGCCTAGAAATTCTGTCCATGAAAGTAATGAACAGAATCGGTGACAAAGGGCAGCCTTGGCGGAGTCCAACTCTCACTGGAAACGAGCCCGACTTACTGCCGGCAATGCGGACCAGACCTGACACCGGTCATACAGGGACCTGACAGCCCGTATCAAAGGGCCCGTACCCCATACTCCCGGAGAACCCCCACAAGGCCCCCCGAGGGACACGGTGGAACGCCTTCTCCAAGTCCACAAAACACATGTAGACTGGTTGGGCGAACTCCCAGAACCCTCCAGGACCTGCTGAGGGTGTAGAGCTGGTCCAGTGTTCCACGACCAGGACGAAAACCACACTGCTCTTCCTGAATCCGTGACTCAGGAAGACTTGTTGTGACTCATATTGCAGTTTAATTCAAAACTACAAACAAACAAAGGCTGAAAGTACTTCATTGTCATTTGTACCAAAAGTGAAATAATCTGCCAATGGAACTAGTACATTTTCATCAATATTAATGAATTAAAAGCTCCTATTTCTGGCTAAAACGTTACTTCTAAGTTAGATTTGTTTTCACAAGAAGCTAGACCAAAAATACTTAGTAAGATTTTGTGTTTTTGCAGTGTAATAGTAATTTTTGATTCTGTTTTTTATGTTTTTTTCCACAGACAAAAAAATGAAATCATCCTGCAGAAATTCAAGTTTAAATTACACTACAGTAGATTAACATATATTCAGCTCTGGAAAAAAATAAAGAGACCACTTAAAATGATCAGTTTCTCTGATTTTACTTTTTATAGGTTTATGTTTGAGTAAAATTAACATTGTTCTTTTATTCTATAAACTACTGACAACATGTCTCTGAAAACCCAAGCCAAAGTTTTGTTTTATTTGCAGAGAATGGGAAATGGTCAAAATAACAGAAAGATGCAGAGCTTTCAAACCTCAAATGATGCAAAGAAAATGAGAAATATTCATTTACAGACAACAATACTAATGTTTTGACTCAGGAAGAGTTCAGAGATCAATATTTGGTGGAATAGCCAGGAAGTGTTCAGTGTTGTTCAGTGCAGTGGACTCTGAAATATTTCTCTGTTGTCTCCAATGGTCCACTTAACTGTTGGGCCAAACTGGAGAATAACTCCTGCACAATAAATAAAGTCTACTGTATAAATCCTAAATGTTTGTGGAAGTTTTTAGTCATTTCTTGCACTGAATTACAATGTTTAATGTTTAAGATTACATATTTGTGAAATAATATGTCCAAAACTGAGGGTTAATGAATATGCAGGCTTTTAGAAAACGTAACCGAAGTTGCCGGTGCTCTAGTTCTACCGTAATTACAAATACACTTTCTAAAAATGTCATGAATGAGAATGAACCATTGTAGTTTTGTGGGTTCAGTCAGACCTCATAATACCTCTCCAGGCAAGAGTAAGTAAGGGTCTAATTGCACTCAAAGAGAATGGGAGGGGGGTGGTCCTCCTCTCTGGAGTCACAAGCTATTAGGTCTACCTTCCCAACACAAAGCAACCCCATCCCGTCCGTTCTATTGTCTGCACTGAGCAATAATAAGGAAGGGAACATATGCTGGCAGTCAGTCCAGCTGTCAGCATCTGTTGTTTCTCAGCCAGATGCTCCATGGGCTGAGTGGACAATCCTCCCAAACAACCAGTATTCTTCTTCTCAAACACTTTATCCAAGGAAGGAGGAGCAGCGTTGTAAATTTTAGTCACAAACAAGAGAGAGAGAGGAAGCAGCAGGACTCCTCCTCCTCTCAGTTTTAAGATTGGAAAATTCCAAGTTTGGGTGAAACTTAACTGAAACGTTTTATTCCTTTATAAGGCAAGAAGAGAAATAAATTTGTTTTTTTTTATTTAAATAATATAACATTAGAGAACAAATGCATTCTTAATTTTGTTTAACAAAGTAGACCAGAGCTAGGCAGACATTTCTATTTAAAATATGATAGCTAGTCAATTTTTCAGTTTAATACCGTAAAATGTGTTAAATCTGCAGTATGTAACTTTAATTAAGTTTATTTTTTTAAAGTTTGTTGTAACTTCCACTCTGTGGTGACATGTTGGTATGAAACATATAATCTGTGAAAATTGCTTTTCCTGTAACTGCAACCTGTTTCTCCACTACCAGCACATTTAGCAGCCAATACATGAAGTGATTGACAGCAGTAAGACCCTCCTTCCTGCTGTGTTTGGTTGGGATCAGTGCATTTCATCAGACGGCAACAGCAGCTCAGGGAGAGATCCATCTTTTCACAGGTTATCTGTCTCAAACTGTCACAACATGCTGACAGTTTTACAACTATGTCAAAACCACAATTTTTATAAAAGTTACTGCAGCTTTAATGCTGAGTCTTATCAAAACTCCGGCCTATAAATAAACACCTGCTGGTCAAACACGTGCTTGCTCCAGTAAAGTGAACACCTGCTTCTGCACACATCTGCATGCATACATTCATACTCAACCCCCCACAAAGTGCTACACAGTGGCCAGTCCAGAGTGGGGCTTAAACTCCATAATCCTGCATCTCATTCTCATTTCTCATAGTTTGGGTCTGCTGCCTATTCACGTTAGATCTTTTCAGCTTCCTCCTCCTCCTACACTTGCTCTTCTTTCTCCTCTTCGATGGCATCCCCTTTGATTCCCGTCTCCCTTCAGCCCCCCCCCCCCCCCCCCTCCTCTCCTGTCCTGACCAAAGCTTGACTCGGGGGGTAACAGAGGCAGATGTTCTAGGAGCACACGACTGCCCTCAGCCCCGCTGAAGGCCCCCACCCACCCCCAGCACCTCCCATTTGTACTGGATCAGCAGTTAACCCCCGGAAAGAATCGGCCATACAAGCACGCACACACTCGCACAAAGAGCGCTGCTGCCCGAATCTGTAAGAGCTCAACAGTTGTCCGATTGAATGAGCAGCACACACACCAAGCCCTGTCCAGAACCCCTCAGGTCTCCTGATAGCAGGAACACTGGGGGTCAGCGTCCAGGGCCCAGCGTCTCTACGGGCAGCTGGCCCGGCTAATCCAGCTGCTGGAGACCGCTGCTTCTCAAGCTAAAGGCCAAGGACTCCTGGAGAGCGGCGGGTCAGGCATCTCCAGGGGCAGCTTCTCTGTGATTTGTTCATAATCCAGGGGAGACGGATTTGTCTGGTTGTTTCTAGTTCATATCAAGTATCAAACTTCACAGTGCAACTGATCCGTTAGATCTCTGGCGTCTGATTGAAAAGGGCCAGTTGTGGCAAAATGTGTTGCTAAAACTTCCTAATAAACTGTTATTACATTATTTGTACACTTGAAATAGGAAAAACTAATTTACAAATAACTTTTCAGCAATAAATGAGTTTGTTTTAAGTCAGTAATTCCTTAATCTTGATGAAAAAGTACTAGTTATGACTGAAATAATCTACCAGTGGAACAAACCATCTTAACTTATAATATAGGTTTGTTACTGGCTTCTCAATTGGTGACTATATGATGTTTTTATTTTTGTGTTTTAATGATGTGAAGCACTTTGAACTCCTTGTTGCTGAGAAATGCTATACAAAGAAACTACTCTGATGCCAGTGTTAAATAATTGTCCTCTATCTCTCCATCTATCTCTGTGCAGCACCCAGTCAATTTTGAAAAAGCCGGAACTGATGGTTAAATGAATATTTATTAAAGCCATCAACCACTGTAAGAGCTAGACAAGAACAAATAACAATTGTTACATCGGTAAAACTTATTAATTAATGCAAGCAATAACTTAATTTTCATAAACATTTGAAATTACTCAAATAAACTTCAATATTTCCAATGTTCCCTTATTGACTGAAGCTAAAATTTTAAGTTGTTTTAATTCGTTTTTCTGTTTTAATTTATTACGGTTACAAGGTGTGTTCTGTAACAAGGAAATTGCCAAAATAAAGGCATTGACCCTGTGCAACTTAATTGTTCGAGGCGCAATGATGGACATCGTAAGTGAGGAATAGGAGTATTGACTGATATTGTTTTCCAAAGTTGTTTTGCCAGTTTATTCATGGCTTCTACTTGTTCGAGTTGAGCTAATGTGTCTGTGAACGTAACACCTGGTTGAGGCTCATAGATGGCGGTATTTGCAAACAGCTAACTTAGGATCCGTTCACACTGCAGCCTAAAGTGACCCAATTCCGATTTTTTTTTTTGGTGTGATGCGACCTGTATCCGATCTTTTCATGGCAGTGTGAACAGCACAGGTCGGATTCTTTTAGGGTGCGTTCACACTGCAGCCTGAAGTGACTCAAATCCGATTTTTTGGCAATTCTGATTTTTTTACCGGGCCGTTCACACTGCCAGTAAATGCGACCTGTATGTGTTCTGCAGTGTGAACGGACGTTATGGTCGCATTTGAATCGGATACGTATCGGATATGGATCACATTCTAAAAAGAATCCGACCTGAGCTGTTCACACTGCCATGAAAAGATCGGATACAGGTCGCATTACGTCAACAAAAAATCGAAGTTGGGTCACTTCAGGCTGCAGTGTGAACGCAGCCTTAGAATGTGACCCATATCCGATACATATCCGATTCAAATGCGACCATAACGTCCAGGTCGCATTCATCCGAACTGAACATCACTGATTCTCAACAAATCTCACTATTCTGCATCCTGATACACGCAAGTGGGAAGAAAACAACAACCATGATGGACTATATGAGGATTAAGTTGTTAATATGTCGCTCCGGCTGGACAACATCTTCAAACATGTAAGCTAAGCTCCACCGTTAGCCTCCATGTTTACAAACACTGAGCTTTTCTTCTTTTTATGGCGGTTGGGAGAACACTGAGAACGCTGACGCTGTTGCGCCCTCTACTGCGCATGCGGGACACTTTCAGGTCGTTTGTCCGTTCACACTGCAGAACACATACAGGTCCATTTACTGGCAGTGTGAACGACCCGGCAAAAAATCGGAATTGGGTCACTTCAGGCTGCAGTTAGAAACCAACCCACACTTTCCTGACATGTTGATCAAATTACCGACTTTGCCTGAAATCACCACATGATTTATGTCACTACGTCATAAACAGCGTTTCCCCCTTACACCGCAGCAACATACAAAAGACAATATGCTAATTTATGTATGCTAGGCTACATGACTGTGCGGCATTATGGTTCCTGATGGTTTCATCGTACCTTCTCCATAACACAATGTTTGATATCTTTCTAATTATACTACTTGCATATAAAGTATATGCCGCTGTATCTTTCCTCATTAAAAGTTATAAAATAAAATCAAGTTGTTGGTTTTTTTTGCATCCTTGTCTGTTTGTCAGCCGACACAAATACCCTGAGACCATCTTTAAAGTGAAATCAACTAAATCAAAGCAATATTTTGCCACCAGTTGACAGGACTTAAAGGAGCGCGCGCATTGGTTGCTTTGAAGTCCATCATGGCGGAGCGGGCTCAGGTCTGAAGAGCGTGACGTCACGCGCAAAGAGTCAGTATCGTGTCCAAAGTAACTACACTCAGTTGGCCTTTACAATCCATCAACGTTCTCCAACAGCTAGACTTCTGCATGACCGAATATCCATCTCGGTCGAGCTTTATCCCACTTAGCAGTGATGCTAATCTCAATTCTTTCATGCAACCCAGAACCAGAGCTGTGCTGACCCACGCAGTCCGGAGTCCTTTTGAACTTTGATTTCTACAGCTGACTGAAGCAAAGGCCATCACGCTATGCTGCAACAATGCGCATGTGTGTGTGTGGCTGGTGTGATGGTGATGATGTGGAGGTTCCCACGATGGCCATCCATCCATTTCTTGGCAACCACATACACACAACTCACAGGCCATATGGCCGCCTCACAGCCCCTGCATGCCACCACTGTGATTTGGCTCTGCAGGCCCGCAGCTTCACCCACGGCGTGGCTTCTTCTTCTTCTTCTTCTTCTTCTTCTTCTTCTTCTTCTGCTGCTGCTGCTGCAGATTAGGCAGAGAAATCAAAACGATGGCGCAGAACACGATGAGTTATAGGAGCCGGTAGGCAGTCAGTGATGAGAGAGGACATGTGGTGGTGTCGGTCGGTGTTGTGATGTTTGGAGAGCAGATGGCCGGGGCTCGAGGAGGGGCGTGTCCTGTCCTCGCGACCCTTCACAAATCACAAGTTCTCCCCTGAGGGGCTCACGACTCGCCGCTCAATGGGAATCAATGGGAATTACTCCACCAGAGAAAGAGATGAATGGGCGGCGGGGCGCGAGACCTCTCCCTTTGTTGTTCCCGCTGAGCGCGCGCGCGCGTGCACCGACAAATCTCTCTCTCTCTCTCTCTCTCTCTCTCTCTCTCTCCTCTCTCTCTCTCTCCCTCTCTCTCTCTCTCTCCTCCTCCTCTTCTCATGCAGCTATTCTGTCTCACACACAGAGACAACAGGGAAGCACTTCAATTAAACAATCAGAGCTCCACTTAAACAATTTTTTTACCCCGCCGCTCCCACTCCCACTCCACTCACGCGCGTCCACGCATCTTCATGCACGCGGGATCAGAGGGGAGGAGTTTCTGCTGTTTCCTTAAGACACACAATCTCCTGACATAAATTATGTTTTTGTTTTTGGGGGGGGGGACGTGTCGTCTTGATGTTGCTGAGCTGAGGGCGCTCATCTCACATGCCTTTCAGTCACGCTTTGCTGCCATAATCAGGAAATGTGCGCCACGTCAGGGCGATGAGTGACTGATAGGAGATACAGAGGACTTCTAAAAGTCGGGATGAGTCTGAATAGCCTTCAAGACACGGATTTTACGGCATGCCAAACGAGCACCGGTGGCAGCAACACTGTGGGCTGAAATCAGGAATCAGCAGCGACCCGCAGCTCAGGGGGTAAATGTGGAAAAACTGAGGCAGGCAGGAATATAATGGCGTCAGCTCTTAAGGTTAAAGGCCTTTCAGTCAGGCAATATACAGACACCAAAACAAGCTTACGCCGCAACAGAACTGCATAGCAGTGTTGTATAGTAATAAAGTAAAAAGACTTCACTACTTTACTTAAGTATATTTTGTATATATTAAGTACTTCATACTTTCCTCGAGTATAAAATGTTTTTGATAACTTTCACTTTTACTTCACTATATTTCCGAACTTAATTGCATACCGATACATTTTCAATGTGTGGTTTAGTTACTCGTTACAAAAAAGCAAAAAAGAGAAACGCTGGAGTTTTGACCTCACCTACTGATTGACTGCTACAAAGTTGGACACTAATGGAGCCCCATATTTACCGCATATTTATATGTATGTGGTTCATGTCAGAAGCTGGTTCAGTTGTAAAGCAGGTTAAGTTAACCTTGTAGGTAAAGCAGCTAATTTTCTTAACTAACTGATGCCTGCAGGTTTATCTATTAGCAGGTTTAATTTTGCCTGCACTTGGTTGTGTATATTATTTTAACTGTATTTGACAAGTTTACCAAAATATAAAAAATGTCATTCAAACTGCATTTGCCTTGTTTTACTTTTTACTGATATCATTACATTACTTGAGTACATCCATTTTTACAGTAATTTCCATACTTAAGTACAAGACGTTTCAGATACTTTAAGACTTTAACTCGAGTAACATTTCAGTCAGTGACTTGGACTTTTACCAAAGTCATATTTTGGAGAGGAACCTATACTTTTACTTGACTCTGAGATTTCAGTACTTTATACAACACTGCTGCATGGTACCCAAACATTATACTCAAGGAAGCAGGGCCGGTCCAAACCTTTTTGAGGCCCTAAGCAGATTTTTATTCGGGGGGGGTGCATGCCAACATGTCGACGCCAGATGCTTTATCGTTGCTAAGCTACTGTGTGTGTGTGAATCACACAAACTACTAGCGTTGTTTGTCATTAGCTTACATCACGCCGGTGTTATTTTAACCTTACAGAATTAGCAAACAAACCAAAACAAAAACTTGGGTTTTGAAAAGCAGAGTAGAATTTAAGTGTGCCGTATTATTTTATCTATTTGAAAGTTACGATAAACACCAAATTTACAGTCAACACGTTTGATGTTCCTCCAAGAGGAACCTTTTACCATAAAAGTGATGGAAATCGTTTTTTCCATGTGCAGCAGCATTCAGTTTGTATTACTCAATGTTAGGTGGAGCATTAGGACTTAGCTGAGGCTGCACGATGTTTCTACGTTTTCATTGAACTCACTGTCCCAGACATGGTGGAGGCAGCATCATGCTGTGGGAACACTCTTTCTTCTTATAGACCTGAACACATCAGCCTGTATGTGTTGACATGGCTGAAAGCTGGCCATATGTTAGCTGTGGATTGTGAATTAGCTGCTTGTTTGTGGACCAAAACACTGATGCTGTGCAGCGCAGCTTCAACTGGAGATGTTCATTAAGGTCCCCTTCCTCCTCCTCCTCCCTCTCCTCTCCTCCTCCCTCCTCCTCTCCTCCTCCCCCTCTCTGTGTGCATGTTGATAGACATAAGAAGTGGCATTGCGCTCTGGTGCAGCGCCGCCTGTTCCTCAGTGGGCGCTGCTGCTGTGCCAACACACTAATAAATAAATAATTCAGAGAGGAGGCCCTGTCTCTGGTCTCTGCTGCAAAGCCTTAAGCCTGAGGTGATTGACAAGTGTGGCACCAAACACCAATTAACTGCTCTGGCCAATCAACAACTCTCTTCAAGGCCTTTCATTAACTTTTTGTGAACATAGCCCGCGTATTCACAGCTAGCATATTTTAGCTGCAGCGATGGCTGAAATGAGAAAGCCTTAAGATATTTTACAAATATGACACGGCAGAAGAAGAGTAGCATGCTGAGGGATTCACTTAAAGTTTGATCAAAGGACCATTAGCATCTAAAGCTGCTTTAGGGCCAGAGGCCAGCTCATAATAACTTCATGGCAACAAGTGCGCATTCTTCCCCGCATTTCTCTGCGGATAAAAAACACACATATGCAAATAAGCCTGTGAGTTCATGTGAGCTGATGTCATGAGACCAACAGGCCTGCACGTCACCTTTTCAGCAGCAGATTGTTAAAAACCAGCTCATGTTCGTGTCTCTACATGATAGAATATTTATTTATAAACGCACGTTCAGATTACCGTTTATAAAACTGGCCGTGCTCTCCGTGTGTGCGTGTGTGTGGTGTGTGTGTGTGTGTGTGTGTGTGTGTGTGTGTGTGCCTCTGGTGTTGTATTATTGTGAGAGAGCAGGTGCTGCCGGCCCAATTAACATACAGCTGAAAGCACAAAGAGAAAAAAGTTTACTCCCTCAGTGAGTCCCCTCCTCCTCATCCTCCCTCCGCCCGATCCTCACAAAGTCCCTTAATGACAGCCACGCGAGTGACACACCACCATGTACTTTTTTCTCTTTTTTTTTTCTTTTGCTGCCTATACCAAAGAGCATGTAAGGAAAATACAGACATGAAGAGAAATTAACGTTTGAGGTGCGCTGATCTGTGATCCTTGTGCGTAATTTGGGGGAATATTTGCGCACCGATGTGACGTTTATGTTTGGAGAGCGTAAAATTGATGTTTACAGCCTTACGCGACTGAAGATAAACACAAACACACTGTAAATATTTATAGAAAACTCTGATTTAACTAGGTAAGCTCTTTTTAAGATGTGTTTTTTTTTCTAGATACTCGGGGAACTATTTATTAATTAACCAAAACAGTTCATCTGCCAGCAAACCTGTAATTAATTTAACGCTTATGGACGCGCATTTTTAGTTTAGTCAGCCTGCACGGAGCAGATCTGCGCGTCAATAAATTACTTCAACAGGAACAGATTGACTGGTTTTGGGTGGGAACGTTCAAAAAAACGGGGTAACACCATAGGAATGCGATGGAGCAGATGGTCGTTAGCGGCTGGCTTGCGCGGCCGGCCAGCATCAGGCCAGCCAAGACTTCACACCATAGTCAGCTCAGAAATGAGAACCCACCGTCTAACTGGCTGCTGCCGCCGCTGCGCAAATAATAAATCTGCCGGTAGAGTTGAGGATTTCGTGTGGAGGTAAAAGAATTTGTTGGAATGTAAATAGGCTCCGCGCTGTGGAGGAGGGAGCCATCAGGGGAAGCGAGGGGTTGTTGTACATTTAACAGCTCAGTAGCCATTTGGTCTGTCCCCTTGAGAGAAAAAGAGAGGGGGGGGGGGGGTTTGGAGGGGGGACTCCTACCCTCCTCCTCCTCCTCCTCCTGTTTCTTTGTAATGGCCCCGGGGCGGACTTGTGGTGGTGGTGGAAGGAGGGGAAGAAGAGAGGCAGAGGGCCTCATTTGCATCTTATTACCCTTCGCTTGCTGGCCCTGTATAAAACCCTGCGCAGGGCAGAAAACCTATCAGACGTTCTCACTGATACATGCCATCAAGGGAGAGGAGCGGAGGTTGTTTTCTGTGTCTAGGATGAAAACATCTTGAAAACAAAGAAATAAACTGGATCAAATAAAGAAGATCATCTTTTCTACAACCTAGTTGGAATTAACTCCGATATTCCCGCTCTGGATTTCTCTAAGGGGGACCATTCCGCTGGATCTTACTTGAATCTGTGAAAATCCGACTCGTTTTGAGAAACGAAAACGAAAAAAAAAACAAAAACAAATCCGACCCCTTTGAGGGAGTGAGCAGATGGACAGGTGACAGACGCGCTCCAGGAAAAGTGTCTCCTAATTTCCAGCCTCGTGCGTAAAAGCGTCGCCTTGACCGTGAGCGAGCGCAGCTTTGAAAACTTTCTCCATGAGTGTTTGAGTGCTGCCACACGGACCCGCGGAGCTTTCACTGCTTGTTGAGGAGGCTGTCAACACAATGGGACGCCTGTGTCTGCTCCTCATTGTCAGTCTGTCCTCTCTCACCTGCCAGGTACGTCCCAACATCCAGGGCTCCTAAAATCTCATTCTGATTTACTCGCTCTTAAGATTCCCCCCCCCCTCTCTGTGTCTGTGTTGTAGGTCTTATGCTCAGGCGTGTTCGAGCTCAAGCTGCAGGAGTTTCTCAACAAGAAGGGGATAGCTGGGAACGCCAACTGTTGCCCGGGAGGCGCCGCGCACCCGCAGGGCCACCAGCAGTGCGAGTGCAAGACCTTCTTTCGGGTCTGCCTGAAGCACTACCAGGCCAGCGTCTCCCCGGAGCCTCCATGCACCTACGGCGGCGCGGTGACTCCCGTGCTCGGCTCCAACTCCTTCCAGGTGCCGGAGACCAACGCGGACAGCTTCACCAACCCGATCCGCTTCTCCTTCGGCTTCACGTGGCCGGTGAGTAACCGAAGATGACAGTTGTTATCCCCCCCACACATCACGTATCGTCACGTTTTATGTTACTGGCGTTGGAATTGGACTTTTGTGGTGGATTTTATGAAAAAGCCACCGACAGATGCTCCCGGACTCAACACTTGTGAGGGTCTTTGTCAGCAGCGTGTGAGAGGGGCTATTGTAGTAACTCTGCGCCCTTTGGTGGGATAATACAAGGAGGGGATGCGGGCGAGAGAGAGGGAGAGAGGGGAGGTGTCACCAAAAAGATCCCCCCCGATCGGCCGTGGTGGGAAATCTAACATCCTCTGAGTTGGCACATCATTTGCAGCGCAGCGTGAAATTCCGCCTCATTTGGGGTTTTGTCAGAGTGTGATAGTAGCAGTGGTGTGAAAAACAGAAGAAGGAGCAGGTAGCCCGGCCTTATTAGGCCTCTAATCAGTATTAGAATTAGACTGTGAAGTTTATGAGGGCTCCTAATGGCCCTGTGGCTCTGGAGCCTAAAGGTAAGGGGGAGGTTTATCTGCAAGCAGAGCAGCTGTTGACTCTGTCTGTCTGTCTGTCTGTCCTCAGGGGACGTTTTCACTGATCATTGAAGCTCTGCACACAGACTCCCTGGACGACCTGACAACAGGTGGGTGACAGGACAGGTGTGTGTGTGTGTGTGTGTGTGTGTGTGTGTGTGTGTGTGTGAAACGATGGTCTTGCAGAGGCATGTTTTCCCACTCAGATCTCCACAGAATACATTCGTGCTTTTTACATTTCAACATTTCACCTAAAACAAGGTCATTTGTGTGAAACTCAAACATGTGTTTTGATTTCAACTCTTATTTTGGGTTTTATTTTAAAGTTAGTGTGACATATTTTCCCATCACTTATTGCTCTGAAGTCACAGTCAGTGACAGCAGAAATTGTTGTTTTTATTCCAGACGCTGGAAGTAAGTTTCGCATCCTGGCCTTCAGAGTGACAACAAATAACCTTGTTCAAACTGTGATCCACTTCTTCTGCAGACAACCTGGAGCGGCTGATCAGCAGGTTCACCACGCAGCGGCACCTGACCGTAGGAGAGGAATGGTCCAAGGACATGCAGACGTCCAGCAGGACGGAGCTGCGCTTCTCCTACCGCTTCCTGTGCGATGAGCACTACTATGGCGACGGCTGCTCCGTCTTCTGCCGGCCCCGGGACGATGCCTTTGGACACTTTACCTGCGGCGAGCGAGGCGAAATCATATGCAATTCTGGCTGGAAGGGCCAGTACTGCACTGAACGTGAGTGGGTTTGCTCATTGATCGAACTCTTTCATTACGCCGGTGCAGGGAAGCTAAATGAAAGAGCAGGAAGGGGGGATGAAAAATGAAGGGAGGCTTTTCCAACTCAGTGGTGAAGCAGTGGCTAATATTTGGATCTGATGCTAAGCAGAGGATGCTGATGTGTGCATCAAGCTCACAGAATCCTGTAGTCCGAATATTATTGACCAACACAACAATAGTGCATACGTTGTTAGACGCAGAGGTGAGTAAAGTACCCAAAAAGTTGTACTTAAGTAAGAGTAGCAATACTTCATGTTTTTACTCAAGTAAAAGTAAAAAGCAGCCAAGAAATTACTCAAAAAAGTATTTGGTAAAAGTCTCCTCAAGTGCTGAGTAACCGATCATTTAATATTTAAAAATACAAAATATAAAGTTATGTGTACATTTTGTTATGAAAATTATCCATATAACAAAATCACAAATTTTCAAAATCAATTTCTTTTAGAAAACTTTAACAGAAGCGTGAATGTTTGGTTAAAACATGTTTGTTTTTCATTCAGTGGATAAAAGATCTAGAGATTTCACTCAAGTAAGAGCAGAGACACTTAATAATACAATTACTGAATTAAAAAGAGTAGCAAAAATACTTATAAAAGTAAATATTTTCCCTAAAACCCACTGAAGTAAATGTAAGCAGTTACCACCAAACTCTGATTAGTTGCTACCTAATCACTTCCATTTTAAAGGAATTGTCTTTCAGTCGTCATCAAGATTTTGGGGTTTATCCTTTTCCTGCACAGTTTAAACAACAGTTGTTCAATCCAAAGTTTATTTCTCCAGCAGTCGTTTGCCTCTCTTTATTGTCGGAGACTTTTTCCAGCTCATAATGGAGGGCCCGCGTGCAACAGGCGTCAGTCAGTTATCCCATTGCACCAGAGGCCTCCGTTCTAATGAGCCGCCGTGGCTCCTGAGTAATTCACACGCCGCGTGCCTTCCATTAGACCGCTGGGGCCTCCTCGCCCCCAAACCTCCTCCCCGATTGGCCAAGTGGGGGTCCTATATTGTTGCGGCCGGGGCCGGTGATTGGCCGAGCCGGGTCGTGTATTGTTGTGGAGGGGGCAGCTGCTCAGTGAGAGGAGACAATGGAGCAGCTGTCTGGTGGTTAGCTCCTCACAGACCAGCTGGCCCTGGGGGGGGGGGGAAAGGTGGAGGAGGAGGGGGGTGAGGAGAGAGGGAAAGAAGGGGAGAGGAGGAGGAAGAGGAGATAAGGAGCAGGGGAGGGGATGGAGGATGGAGGATGAAGGAAATAAAAAGGAGGAGGACAGAGGCAAGGGGTGAGAAAAGGGGACTTCTGACCCACAGTCAAGGGGAGAAAGGGGGCTTTGTGTGGGGGGCTTTTTGTTGTGGAGCTAGCCTGTTAAAAGAGGGGCTTCTTGGCTGGTTCTCCTTCTTTGAGACCCAAACTGTGATAGCTTCCAGCTTGGCTGAAAGGTAGTATTTCATCAATACACCTAAAACCTAAGGGTGGTCACACATGACCCGATGACAATGATTCCCTTCAACATGCTAAAACGTGAACCAGAGAGACTGAAAGAGGAGTCAGATGAGTAAACACACGATCCAGAAGGCAGACGAGCAAGAAGCAATGTAAATGTTGGGGTTTTATTCAGGGCTGCAGCTTGAAAATCTCGTCTTTCCTGGTTAGGCTGATCTGTTTGTTTTCTTTTTACAGCTATCTGTCTTCCTGGATGTGATGAAGAACATGGATTCTGTGACAAACCAGGAGAATGCAAGTAAGTTCAAAACAAGCTGCTTTTACACGTCTCTAATCGAGGGCTGGACAGTAACTCAATAACAGTATATACTGCAATTGTCTCGTGATCAACTTTAAATAGATAATACGCCTAATAGACTATTCACTGAACTCCAGAACCGCACAGCATTCTGGGAGACGTAGGCAGATTAAAGGCTTTAGCCACTCAGACTCTCAAGGTTACCTAAGCAATTTGTATTTTGCATTTTTGAATTGAATTGATGGCTTCAACCAACTCACTCACTCTTTGGTTACCTAGCAACAACTTGCTGAGGAAATTTTGGTTACCTAGCAACAACCCGTTGAGTAACTTGCCCAGCAGCAGTTTAAGGTTTTGCCATTGTGCCTCATAGCTACTTAAAAAAACAAAACAAACTACAGTCTGGAGTAAAAGCTGTGAATAAAAGACTAAATGTCTTGTCACTAGTCTGCCAGTATTTCAGATATTTAAAACAATGAACTAATCAATAATTACCGATATCGACTGATATGAAATGCTTATATCATGATACGTTTTCAGCCATTTTGTCCAGCCCTTCTCTAACCTAGGCTACCCTGACCTTCGTCTCCTTCAGTTTGATATTAACTGGTTGGTGTGCTCCCAGGTGTCGTGTGGGATTCAGTGGGCGTTATTGTGATGACTGCATCCGTTACCCAGGTTGCCTCCACGGCACCTGCCAACAACCCTGGCAGTGCAACTGTCAGGAGGGTTGGGGTGGGCTCTTCTGCAACCAGGGTGAGTTTGTAGACAAGTTCACTAAAGTGCTGCGTTGCTCTTTGAATCCCTTCTGTCCTTGCTTGTCTTGTATTTAATGTTTGTGGCTCATGAGTGCAACTGTTTGTATTTCCAGACCTGAATTACTGCACACACCATAAGCCTTGTCTTAACGGAGCCACCTGCACCAACACGGGTCAGGGCAGCTACACATGCTCCTGCCCTCCTGGATACACCGGTGCTAACTGTGAGATCCAAGTCAGTGAATGTTCAGGAAATCCCTGTCGAAATGGAGGCAGCTGCATTGTGAGTACCACTTTAAAGACACAGGAATGTCTTTTGGTACAGCAATGGCCTTAAGCTTGTGCTTAACCAAGAATTGTTGTCAACAGGACGATGACAATGGCTACAAGTGCACATGTCCACCTGGTTTTTATGGAAACAACTGTGAGCTAAGCGCCAATACGTGTGCAGACGGGCCGTGTTTCAACGGTGGACGTTGTGTGGACAACCCTGAAGGTGGCTACTTGTGTCAGTGCCTAATGGGATATGCTGGGTTCACTTGTGAGAAGAAAATTGATCATTGCTCCTCCAACCCTTGTCTAAGTGGTAGGTTGTTGTGTTTTATCAGTGTACCCTACTCCACACTTACTTCTAAATCAAGTGGTGGGAAACTGGGAGACTAATCTTCACTTCACTTTACAGGCGCAGAATGTGTGGATCTGGTTAACTCCTACCTGTGTGAGTGTCCAGAGGGCTTTTCAGGGCCCAACTGTGAAGTTAGCAGCGGCATTTCTGTACTGTGCCAGTCCTTTCCTTGTCAGAATGGTGGAACTTGCCAGGACACAGTGGATGGCTACAGATGCAATTGCCCACCAGGTATGACCGTTTTTAATCTACTTTCTTGCTAAATGTTGTTTGGGCCAATTTTTGAAACTCTGAACTATTCTTTGCAGGATATACGGGCAAAAACTGCAGCTCTCCGATCTCTCGGTGCATTCACAACCCGTGTCATAATGGAGCCACTTGCCATGAACGTGGTGGTCGCTACGTGTGTGCCTGTGTGCCGGGCTATGGTGGGAATAACTGCCAGTTCCTCCTACCAGAGGTTCCCAAAGGTTCCCAGCCGGTCGTTGACGGACCAGATCGGCGATATTCATCTTCAGAAAGTGGGAATACTGAGACTGAGGAGGATGACGACAGCGGATTCCCGTGGACGGCTGTCTGTGCCGGCGTTTTCCTCGTTCTTGTGATCCTGATCAGTTGCTCTGTGCTGGTGGTTTATGTTCGCGTCAAACTACAAACCCAACACAGTCACCATAGTGACAGTGTTCACAGTGATAGCCAGGAGACCATGAATAACCTCACAACCAACAACTGTCTTCGAAGTGACAAGGAGCTTGGTGGTATGATGACGACATCCATTAAAAACACCAATAAGAAAGTAGATTATCATTCGGACCTTGCTGGATCAATTGGGGGTCTGAGTGGAATCAGCAGCCTCAATGGATCTGAGAAAAATGGCTTTAAGCCTCGTTACCCAAGTGTGGAGTACAACCTGGTCCATGAACTCCGGCAAGAAGATCTGTCGCCATGTACAGAGGAGGAATACAAACAACCAGAGCCCAAATGTGAGCCACTGGATGAGCCCAGCAGAGGGGAAGGATTCAGGAAAAGACTAAACAGGTACTCAATCACCCAAAACACATTACAACCCCACGTAGAATGAAGGACAGTATTTCTAATCTCTTTGTTGTTCATCTCACAGTGATGCTTCGGAAAAGAAAGCATCGGCAGAGTCACCAGGATGCAGCGAAACAAAAGATCAGCCATCCTCTGATTTAAACTGTCACACAGCGAGGGACCCTCAGTACCAGTCAACCTGCGACCTCAAATTCCAGCCAACCAGTGAGGCTGTGTACCCTACTCCCAGTGACAGCCGGTACCCCTGTACCAGCGATACCAAATACCAGTCTGTCTACGTCATATCAGACCAGAAAGACGAATGTATCATTGCTACAGAGGTGAGAACACAGCCTGCTTTATCTGTTCGAGCTACCACACCAGAAAAATAACCTTCCACCTGTACTGGTGCCCCAGCACTAACTTTGTTTTCTTTGTTCTACAGGTATAATTATGGTACCAGTTTCCTGTGGTTGATGTTAGTCCACACACACCAACCCTGAGCAGTAGAGCTCAGCTTGTTTCTGGGAGGTTTTACTCCTGCTGTTTGCTGCTGTTCCCTGGGATTTCCTAGAGGACTTTGAGCCAAGGTGATGATGTGCCAGTGCAGACGCATCACCTGCTTGGCCTTGACTGAGGACTACAGTGATACTACGGGTCAATTTACAATATCCTTGGCCTTCGATGGACGCAGGTCTTTTGGTGACTCTATGCTATGGATGAAGCGCCAGAACAAAGTGCTAGCACTTGTACAGACGTTGTACAGACACAAGGCTGACTCAGACAGTCAAAAACTGCAGGAGAACTCACGAAGAGCTTGCTTGACGTCTCCTTGCAGCACTGGAAGATTTACAGCTCATCAGTGGATGAACTGTTCTCTCCTGATGAGCAGCGGAGCATTGACTTGGATATTGACCGATGATATTGTACGGTGATGTACCGACTGAATGAACAATGTAGTACCTTTAGTGTACTGAAAACTTTTAAAGTACTGCTGTAGTACTGTTATGTGCTGTGGTTTTACATTGCTGTGTAAAATCTGTCCTGGATTTCCGGTAGTTTATGTTCTGCACAGTGCTGCAGAGTAGAGTGTGGAGCTGTTGCCACAGTAGGAGTCCCTGTAATTTTAGGCTGACCATTTTTAGAAATTCATTCAAGGCGTCACAAGCAAGACTTTCCATATCAGATTATTTAGAGTTTAGGACCACTTGTAGGACAGCCAAACACCTTCAACTCTACAGCACTGGCAGATGTAGCTGAGCTGGTTCTCAGCATGAAACAGAGAACTGAAAACTCCAGTAGTGACTGCAGATCGATCCACCATGGATACTGTTGGGCCATACTGGCCTCTGAGCCCTGAAAACTCTGATACGCAGGGCGATGCTTGGGGCAAGGGATACAAGACTAAACAAATCAGACCAATACATGCATCATATTTAATTATCAAATCATCTGTTCGACTTAAACCTGACTGGCTTCTTTTTTTCCTGACTTCGTAATGATGTTGTTTTTCCAAGAGACCAAGGCCGTGCTATAAAGTCTTAACTGCCAAGACCTCATTGCACTATGGAGGTGTGTGTGCATATGTGTGTGTGCAAGTGTGTGTGTACAGAAGAAGTAAATGGACGCTTTTGGTGTCGATGTATGCACTGCCCTCTCGCGCCCCAGTCTTCCACTATCAGCCAATTCAAGGACACCATGACTCCTCCTGCCGCTGGTTAGGATCTTTTGTTTTGTTTTTTAAAATTTATTTGTTATCTAAAGAAAGATGTATGCGTTTAATTTAATTATGTAATTATTTTTGCTTCATTTTGTTGTGTTGTTTTTTGTTAATCTTGTTATAATTTAAGTTGTGTTGTTTTTATTTGGCAGATGATGTATGTATGTACGTATGTATGTATGCATGTGTTAGGCACTTGAGACCACTGTGACTGTGTTGTATTTAAGAGAAAAGTCGTATGTACAGAGCCTGTCATTTTTATAACTGGAAAATGCGATATTTTTCCAAAATAAAAGAGAAATGAAATCTACTCTGGTGCTGGAAAATATTTTGATGCTAAGGCAGTACTGCTTGGATTAACTCAGAAGACGGCAATGAAAGCACAAGCACGTTAAAAAGTTGTCGAACAAATTTAGGCAGAGGGATTTGCCGTCACTAAGTGATTGTGTAAGTAGTGTTTGCATGATGTGTGTGTGTGGGGGGGGGTGCCTGTGTGTGTGTGTGTGTGTATCTGTCTGACACAGCAGAAGACTGTCTCCTTGTGGAACCACTAAATGAGACAAAGACACACCCCATAATCATAGACCGCTTAGCAAGCCTCCTCTGAGGCCAAAGTCATTTCTCTGTGCGGATCCGAATGTTAGTCCAAATGTGTGTGTTTCATTTCCTTAATGTGTTTGTGACTGGATCTCTTTTTGTCTATGAGCCTCTTTATTTGAGTACAAGTTCATGTGTGTGATCTTGTTTAAGAAGAGGGGTATTTATAGCTGGAGATAGAAACCACCAGTCTGGATTTAGTCCCAGTTGCCCCTGCCTGACTACACTCTGTATATAAATGTGTGTGTAATGTGTGTGTGTGTCCCATTTAGCGACCACTGAGAGAGTAGAGGCAGCCATCAAAGAAACTCATATGGTTTGCATTCTTTTATAAACACACACCAGATAGGCTTTAAAACTGGATGACGGATGATCAGAACTTTTACCAAAAAGATGAACCGGATTAAGTGTTGACATTCGTCACATTAACACAAGACACAGAGGTCACAATGTGGCTGACTGATCTCAAAATAAGAAATAGAAAAAATTAAGGACAACTCTTTTACATCACTTTGAATTATCTTTACCAGCAGCAACATAAAAAATGAGTCAACATTATGTTGCTCTCAAATATTTTTACATTTGTATGCACTGTACACATTGATGACATTTAGTTTACATTTATTCTTTTGTCATTTCATGTCCTAAATGTCATCTTTTATATTACTGTTTGTGTCTCACACCTAAATGCAGAAGGCTTGATAAGTCTCACTCATATAATTCCTCTTAGTTTTCAAACTGAATCAATTACATTAAAATTAACAAAAGCTTTAAAGGTCTGGCTCAAGATTTTTAGTGAGGTTTCAAGAAGCTAATATTTTATCTTCTGTAGATAACTTTAAGAACCTGGATGATATAGCTAGCTGCTAGTCTGTAGGTCCGAAAGACCAAAGACCAAATCTACCAACCGCCAAAAATATTTTTTACAACAATTATAAACAGACACTTCAATAAGTACAGCTGACTAATTTGCGACTGGACCACATTTTGCCTTCACCATGCCTTAAATCCTCATGTTACAGGCTCAACGAGGCGCTGAAAGGGGGACAAATTATGCAAAATTCACATTTTGCAGGTTTTTATACTTCCATTTGGTTCCGTTTCTAAAAACAATCAAAGTATTTTTTTTAAAAAGAAAAACACATAAACCCATTGTTAGCCAATGGTTTTATGTGTGAGGAATTATTTGTTCCAGAAGTCTCCTCATTATTAAGTCACATTTAACAGACAACTGCAGCAGAGCCCAGATCGCTACCTTGAAATCCAGTATGTTTGGTCAGCCGGTTCCACCAGAAACCACTTGCTGCATTCTTGTTGGTTGTGTAGGAGGCTCCACTTCTGCTTTTCAAAAATGTATAGTTGTATAATAATGCATCTGTTTGCAGGCATTTTCACATGGAAGTGTAGACATGAAATTAGCGGACGTGGCCAACAGCAGCTTATTTGGATTTAAAGTGACAAGAGATCCTAAAAGAGCTCAGTATGAGGAGCTCAAAATAGGCAGAACTGAGTAGACTGACTTTGTGCAAAAAATTTAATGAACATGTTTTGTACAGCTCATATACTAACCTGTTCTAAGAAGAGTCACCATTAAATATATGTTCTTAGAGTGACCTGAGATATTTTTCCCTTGTTGATTGGTACCTTGGTATGGCCATAATTTGCTCTTCTCCTGACTGAAGGGTCATATGTTCAGCTTATTTTGGTCCTGGAAACTATGTTTTCCCCTTTGTTTCCGTCTTTGTTTGTTTTGTAGCTGAATTCTACTGGACATGTGTCACAACTTATATGGAAAAAGTTAGAAAATGCTTCTCATCAAGTCTCAAAAAGCTGTAATTTTGATGGGGGCTTGCAGCTTTTTTCAGCGCCTCCTTAACCGAACCGTCCATGCAGCCCAGGAGGCTCTGGAGAACAGAACGTTGAACCGGTGACCTGCACACCGGCTGCAGACACGGTGACGGTTGCCCTTCCAAAGACTGCCACTGTGGCTGCTCAGAAAGTATTTGCTTGTATTACATGAGCAGCAGGCAGTTGTTAGCACATACCATGCTAAGCTTTTTAACTTAACTTTTTTTCAGTGCCACAATAGCTTTTCGCTGAGTTGGAAAATCACAGGAGACAGGCTTAAAGCTGGCCTTTGTTGTTGTCAGGCTGTCCTCCGGCCCCCGAAACAGTCGCAAACACTCGTGTCCTCCCTCGCGGCATCTATCTGGTGTCAGTAGTCAGACAAAGCCCTGGTCACTGGCTGCCATATGCTGTCCTGCTCCACATAAAGAACAGCACTCTTTGAACTTCTGAGGGGGAAATCGAAACTTCTTCATGGTCAAATATATAGAGAAGGTCTCATTCATTCAACGGAGCTTGCTTCTAATTTTCATCTGCTGCTAATATTTAGCAAGAGCCGAGCTTTCGCCAATGTCCAGGCTGTGACTTTATGGAACAAAAACAAAACTAAAACATGGGTAATACTTCAAATAAATCAGACATGTTTAAAAGTTTTAATATGCATTTTGCGTGATAGTCTGATCTCTCCTCTTGCACTTTTCATTGTGGTGAAGTGTAGGCAGGACCGTGGCTAATCCAGAGAACAGCCTGTTTAAGTGTGTCACTGCTATAATCTGATTAATCTGTCCATTCATGCACCCCTCTCCACTCTCCTCTCCTGTTGCAGATCTTTTAGAAAATCTAAGTGTGTGTATATGTGTGTTTGCTGGTGGAATCTGAAATCCCATGTGTAAAAATCCACGTTAATGCCTGCTGGTGGGTTTGGCAGGTGACCAGACAAAAGGACAGTCACTGGCCAAGTGGGAACTTTTTTCCTCCTCCCTTGTTACACTCCCAAACAATCTCAAGCAACAATACCATGATAAAAGTTTTGTTGAAACTGGATTATGGTTCTGTAATGGCAGAAGAAAATTTCTGTGTCACGTACTGTCAAGCAGCATCTGTAGTGACCATGAACCCCCGTTAAATCTGACCTTTCACACACATTTAACTGATATAGCATGTAGGCCTAAAATAACCTGTTTAAGCCCACCTCTTCAAGAAATTGTATTTTGAAATGCATCTTTAATACCAATATTTTACAGATGCTGGTCACTTGGTATTACAGTGTTTAGACTAATAAGAAACCTGCAATAATGTGTTTTGTAGATGCTAGAAGTATGTTTATTACAGTTTGTCACAAAATAATTCAAATATAATCAGTGGTGGGAAGTACTTAAGTACAATTTTTGTGTATCTGTACTTTACTTAAGTAGATTTAATAATGGGTACTTTCTACTTTTACTCCACTACATTTTACAGTAAGTATCTGTACTTTCTACTTCACTACATTTATACAAAACCGTCGCGTTACTCGTTACATCCAAGTCGCGTTGAGCTTTTCGTCCGTTAATATGTGAAGTTCAGGGATTTAAGGTGGCGCCGTAAAATCCAAGCAATAACGTGACTTAGTGTCTGTTGTCACCCATCGCCTCCACCTTTACTCGCACGAGGAGCTCTGAGACATGCGCAGTGGTTTCCTCTGAGCGGGAGAAGATGTCTAATCGTCAGTAATATAATAGCTGCATAAGTCATAAATATGGCGACATGTAAAATCAGCAGCGCTTCGCTTTCACAGTCGGTGGGGACTTAGTCCAACTTTTAGCGTCACCTCGAAGGAAAGTTTAAAGAAAGGTAAGATCTGTGGACGTGATGCTAGCTAAGCTAAGCTAAGCTAAGCTGTTCAGAGACACTTGTTGCATCTGCGATGATAAAAAGTTGTCACTCATTGCTGAATTATTGTGTGGAGGTGTTAACTGAGGTGTCGCAAATATGGGACAACGCTGTGACCAAAGTGCATTGATATGACATTCAGGAACGATCCGATTCTTCTAGACGGATCTTTACTGATTACATTTTTTTCAGCTCTAAGTATTTAATATCTAGGTGTTTTATGGGAATGTTGATCTTTCAGATCAATTTGAGAAGCAATTTTGATAGGTAAAAGGTAATTTTTTGTGTCACGTAGCTGGTCTGTGTGTTCTGGTCTTGGGTAGGTGGTATTGACTACAACTTGCTACGTGGCTCCTCGGTTACATGTCCTCCTCCACCCACCTTCTTTCCTTCCTTTCAAAATAAATGTCACTAGTGGCAAAAAAGAGTGAAGTTTATGCTGTTAGGATAGGAGACAAGATGTTTGCATCCCTGAAATTATGATGCATAGAATCACATATCTAAGTCTAAACTATGTTACAGAGAGTAAACATAATAAAAACATGCTTTATCTGTGGGATTGTTCATTAAAATGGCACATTTCTAATGTATTAAAATTAAATACAATTGGTTCACTTAATTATATTGTATTGGGGATTAGGTAATGCATTCAGCAAGTACTTTTACTTTTAATACTTAAGTATTTTTTAAAAGCCAGTATTTTTTTTTACTTTTACTTAAGTACAAATGTTAATGTGGTAGTTTTACTTTTACTCGAGTACACTTTTGTCTGTGTATTTGTACTTTTACTTAAGTAATTTTTTTGAGCATGTTCTCTGTATATAATGATATTTTGGTCTGCTCCGTTTTGCCTATTTTGAGCTCCTTTCAGAATGAGCTGTCACTTTAAATCCAAATGGCTGCTGGCCACCTCCCCCAACTCATTGTTTACACTGGCGCATAAAAATGGCTTCAACCAGATGCCGTACATGTGCAGCAATTGGTTTCTGAATGGTAAGTCAACAACAAGACGCTTGTCTTTTCCATACAGCGACCAAATGCTCTGGAGCTCAGCTTGGCTAGGGTTGCTAGGTGATGGGCTGGGTGTCGCCGGGGTTGCTAGGTAACGGCGCTGTGACCATTGAACTCGACTTAAAACTCAGAAGCTTTTTGAAATGTCTCATTTCTTACACAAAACATTGATTTACTTCCAAATATACGAGGTTTGTATGTGATCTTCAATGTGCACCGCAGACGACCTGAAAATGTCCCGCATGCGCAGTAGAGGGCGCAATAACGCCCTATATCTGACCTTAATGTTGCCTGTGTTTTATTTTGGTCATTCTTGTTTAACTTAGTGTTGATATGTGCGTGATAGGCGCATATCGGACATTTATAGAAATACGGAACAAATCGTATCAGTTCACTCAACATTTAACAGCCAAATACGATTCCACATTTTAGGGAACGGGTGGCAATCCCATGCCCTCATGCTAACATTAGCTAACATTAGCCTTGTATCTACAACACAAGGCATTTTACATGATTTTATAGGTATTAGCTAAGTTTATCATACTGAATGGATTAAGTCAACATGCTGGTGCCAGACATGTTACAGACAGCATTTAAGCTAACCTCAGCATTTTGGATTATTTTTAATTTATACACTAATATTAGAATACTGAATGATGTTAGTAGCACGATTGATGTCACCTGCATGACAGATCCACTTAAATAATTTTGAATCATGGTGTCTATCTCCAGCAGTCATTTGGCCATCCTGGACAGGTCGCCAGTTCATCACAGGACAACATAGAGACACACAGAACAAACAAGCATCCATGTACACACTCACTGGACTATAGGAGGAGGCCAGCGAACCTGGAGAGAACCCAGGTACCCAACTCTACAAAACAGACCACATCATGAGGAAAGAGTATTATGTGGAAATGTTGAAGTAACAAGTCAACCTAGGACGTTAAAGATGGGCAGAAATTGGTTTCCAAGTTGATAAAGGGAACCCAATATATCAGAAAATAAGTTATACAGATTACACAAGATGCTAAAGTTATTGTTTTGGAGCGGCCGTCATAAAGCTGTGGTCTCAGTTCAGCAGAAAACGTGTAGAAAGAGCTGAAAAAATGTGCCAGTTAAACGAGTTCTGCCAGGAGGAACAGGCTCAAATTAGAGCAAACGATTATGAGAAGCTTGAGGAAGCATATCCTAAATGTTTGACTCAAGCCATAAAGACTAAAAGGAAACAAAGGTTTTGTTTTGGTGATCCCACCTGAACTAAAACAGAAAAGGTTTAGTCTGATTTAATGTCAGACAGAGAAGAAAACAAACTTTGTTTGCATGAACATATCTGGTATCACCAGCTTTCAGTCTAAATACGTTTGATTCAGCATGTCTTTCATGCAAAACATCACATCCCTTCAGCTCCCTGACAAAGACAGTTGTTCAATCTGTGGTTTGACAATGAAACATCTTCTGCCTTAAAGGCGCTCATAAAAGTTTTGCTGTAGAAAAACGCGTCTTGCCACTGACTCCTTGTCTCCCTATGACTGCCTCAATTCAGAGCTCAGTGGAGGGACGCAGGCCTTCATGTTATACATCAATTAACAGTCATATCACATTCAGGTATGATAAAATAGTTGGGGGAAAAAAAAGCCTCATCCACAGTAGGAGCAAAATAATTGGAGAAATTAAGATTTTTAAATTATTATTTGTATTCTATCATTTTTCTAGTCCAGGTCACAACTTGCATGTAATCTGATCTTGAATATCTCAATGCATCTTACCCAGGAATCACTGCTGTCTTCCAGATTAGGGGTGTCCAAACTTTTTGTCCTGGGGACCAAAACTGAGCTACTGTCAGGCCAGAAAATTTATTAAATTAAAAATGAAAAAATGTCTATTGTGATTTCTAATTTTATTTATTTATTGCTCAACAATAAACACATTTTTTTAAAAATAAAATCTGTTTATCATTAAAGACCCAAAAGACAAAAAAGGGCTTCTACCTGTTGCCTTTTTACAAACTGTGCCCAGTTCATAAAGCAGAACAACTTTTTCTGTGAATTTTATCAGCACACAATTGATTGAAACCTCATTATTATATCTAATGTGCCAAATTATCAATGAGTCATATCAAAACAGAGAGCAAGGCGGCTAATGTTAGCATTTGCAGCGGTGGAGAAAGTCCTCAAAAAAATTTACTTAAGTAAAAGTACAAATACACAGAGAAAGATTTTCACCAACTCAGCATGAGACTCTCGTCTTTCAGCTCCCGCTCCAGTGTACTCACCCGTTTCTTAAGGGTTAAAACTAGAGGTGTGCTGATCGATCGGTAACCGATCATAATCGGCCGATTTCCGTGAAATCGGTGATGATCGGGATCTGCCGATCATTGGCTCTGTTACCGATACCGATCACCTGCATCTCATTTCCCAGCCTGTCTGTCCAGCTGGTCTCGTCTTTCCTTCACTCTGCATAAACGCGCAGCAACAAATCCTAAGTGATGTGTAACTAATAACGCACTGAGTGAATGAGGATGTTTGCATGTTGCGGCGGAAAATAGAAGCAGATCAAAATGCATCAACACCACAAAGCTAATACGACATAAAAACAATGACGAAGACATGGAGGATCAGACAGCAGGTAAAGCAGCGCAGCTACAAACACTCACCGGATTAGCATGACGGTCAGAAAGATAAACAAATGACCCGCTAAATGATTTAAGTCTTGGAGCTGCGATGTAAGATGCTGGTTCTGCTGTTGAACCGCTGCTCCGCTACAGGTAGTAATATTTAATATTTAGTAATATTTGACACGGAGCCGCTTCTGCTCCACCTGCTAGCGACTCTCACACCGAACCTTTGCGATAGCATTATTGATAGCAGTTCAATTTGCACAATGCCTATTTTGTTTAGTTTTCTTCTTGGAAAAGTTATTAAAAACAATTTTTTGTCTAAATTAAGGTGAATTCATGCTTCCTTTTTCCACATAATGTAACAGTAGTGTTTATGATAAAAAAATAAATAATTATGTGATCGGTATCGGGGATCGGAATCAGCGATTGGCCCTCAGGGTGATCGGTATCGGGAGAAAAAAACCTGATCGGCACATCCCTAGTTAAAACATCTGTTTCAGATTTCTTGGTCATTTCCAGGCTTGTCTCTTTGACTTGGTCCAGCTCGCTCTGGGGACATGTCTCCGTCTCTCTGGTGGCCTTTCACAGGGATGACAGTTGGTGACAAAGGCTTCATTCTCAGCTTCCAGACTTGCATATAGTGTCTGGTTCATCTTCAGCACTTGTGCATGAGCTTCTTCGTCGTCTCTTAGCTTCTTCTTGAATGACTCTGCTTGTTCACCTTTAACTCGACAGAAGTTTGATCATTACTGTTAAGGTCCTGGGAGAACTCTTTCATCTTCTTCAGCTCTCCCTGCAGATGTCTCTCCTTCACTGCAGTCGTCTTTCTCAGCAGTGCCATTTCCTCCTTCAGCTCTGTACACTGAGATGTGTTTTCGCCTCTTATGAACTTAAAAAACGTCTTGTTCGTATTTGTTTGAGAGTTAGCTGAGCTTTCCATTTCCAGCTCTTCCTGCAAAGTTACCACCTGTTCTGACAGATTAATAATATCATTTTGAAGCTTAGCCAGAACTTCTTGATATAAGGTCGTACTTTCCTGGATCTCTCTCTATAAAGGTGCCTCTTTTTCTGGAGAAGATCTGAGCTGATTTTGGAGGGCTTTATTTTCCAAAAGGAGCTCAGAGGATAGGATGTCCTCACTGGCATTCAATCCTTTTTTTTTGCCTCACTGCATATGCCAACGTCGTTTTCGTTAAACTCGCATTTTTCTAGCTTGACTTTCACGTTGTGCAGTTCTTCTTCCAAGCCATTTACTCTTTGGTGTTCCTCATGGAATCTGGATCATTCTGCATCCAAAAGAGTCTTTAGCCTGTTAATTTCCTCTTCAAAAGAATTGCCGCTTTGGGTATCTTTGCCTTAAATCCAGGCATCTTGAATGTGCTGGTTTTTCCGTCCATCTTCCTGGCAACGAGTCTCCTGTTTGAAGAATCCTTCGTCTGAGTCTCCATTTTTCTCAAAAACAGTTTTGAAAATATTCCACAAATTATCCAGTGTTTGGAGCGGTTCAGGGAAAATATGGATGTGTTTTTTGGTCTGGGAGGGGTAACATTAAGTTTTTACTGCTGAAAACATTCTTTGATAACACAATATGATTAATTTTGTAACTGCCAGGGCCTCATTTATTTTTTATTTCTATGAGCCAAAATAAATAAATAAATTCTAAGGGCCCCCTTTCGGTCAGGGACCCTTAGAATTGTGGGGCCACCACTGGATATAGGAGCTTGCTTTAAGTAATACTGATTTTAAAAAGCACTTGTTCCACTGGCAGATTATTTTACTTATAACAATATATTTTTCCTATGTTGTAAATAACACTGAAGGATTAAGTGACCCAATTCCAATTTTTTTGTCAAAAAGATTTTTGGGTTTTTTTGCCATGGTCATTCATACTTCCAAATATAGACAACCTGTATGTGATCTCCAGTGTGAACGGGCAAACGACCTGAAAGTGTCCCACATGCCTGGCATAAAACAAGTTCCTGCGAGGAGGAGCCATGTTACTGTGTGGGAAATTCCCACCACACTTTCTCACAAACTAAAACACGACAAAAACAATATATTAGCAGAACTAGCATGACCTACATTAAACATATTTCGATAATAGGCTATGCAAAAAAGAAAACCATATAAACATATTTTATAAAATGCATAAATATATGCAAATGCAAATATATGTCAGTTATAACATCTCTCTCTCTTTGTGATGTCATAATCATTCTTTTTTGTTATGACATCATAAAACAGTCTCTAAGTACTTGAACTTTCCCAAGATCTTTCATTCGAGCACTGACGAAAGACTGGAAACTTGTAAAACTTGTATGATGGAGGATCCAGAGTTTATTGAGGAACTTGAGGAATTTTATCTCAGAATACAAAGAAGGAGGTTACAAGGTTTGAATACAGAGGAATTACGGGATGAAATAGCAAAACTGATAAGGAAAATTAACAGATATTACGATTTGGACGAGTCTGATGAATAAGTACTAAGTACAATGCTGTAATGCAGCATTTGTACCCCGAAGTGAGGCAGCAGCAGTGTCCACCATGGAGCATGTGGACTTTTATGACTGATTGTCATAATCAGTCATAAAAGCAGCTTGAGTCATGAGCGGCTTGAGTTCTGGCTTGGGTTTTGGCACAGCTGCTGGCATTGTACTGACTGTGTTGTAAACGCCTGTCCTACACTCTTCTGAATCTGGATGGTGCTTGAGGGAGGGGTTCCTGTCAACCTGATCTTCAGTTGTAGAACCTGGCTCTTGGGACGTGGAATGTCTCCTTATTGGGAGAGGGGTTCCTGCCTCAAGTTAAGGAGTTTAAGTATCTGGAGATCTTGTTCACAAATGAAGGAAGAAGGGAGCGGACGCCTCCCTGGTGAGGTGTTCCGGGCACGTCCCACTGGGAGGAGGCCTCGAATATTGAATATCCAACTGGAAACTAACTTCACTGTGGTACAAACATGTAAGTCACACGTTATTGCTTGGATTTTACGGCGCCACCTTATGTCCCTGAACATCACATTTTAACGGAAAAAAGCACAATGCGACTTGGATGTAACGAGTAACGCAACAGTATTGTAGAAATGTAGAGAAGTAGAAAGTGCAGATTGTCATGATCTGTGTATCATGGGAAACATCATTTCCACCACGCCATCCTGGGTCTGCCTGCGTCCTACTTCACCTCAACCAAACCACAACATGACAGAAGGACCCGACCACACAAGAGGTGAGGACGCCAGCGTGTGGGGGAGTGAGGCGTGGATCCAGCAGCAGTTGGAGTTGGCACAAAGGGATCTCTAAGGATGTAGAGATCCTGCCTTCTCCGCTGCTGCTGGAGGAATTAGGTCTCCCCCCGACCTGGACTTACCCAGGAGACGGAGACCGCGGCGGAGGGTTAAGAGGGAGTCTGGAGGAGCAGTTCCGGCCAGCCCGAACCCGTGGCTGGGATCGCGGCTGGTACTTTGCCCTCTTGGCCGCCCTGTGCCGCCGGAGATCCCGACCCTGGGTCCCCGCTGCTCGGTCCCAGCACGAGGCGCATCAGTCCCGCTGCCTCCGGTCCAGCACGAGGCGGCTCAGTCCGCTGCCTCGGTCCCAGCACCGAGGCGGCATCAGTCCCGCTGCCTCGGTCCAGCACCGAGGCGGCATCAGTCCCGCTGCCTCGGTCCCAGCACCGAGGCGGCATCAGTCCCCGCTGCCTCCGGTCCCAGCACCGAGGCGGCATCAGTCCCCGCTGCCCCGGTTCCAGCACCGAGGCGGCATCAGTCCCCGCTGCCCCGGTTCCAGCACCGAGGCGGCTCAGTCCCCGCTGCCCCGGTTCCAGCACCGAGGCGGCATCAGTCCCCGCTGCCCCCGGTTCCAGCACCGAGGCAGCGTCAGTCCCCGCTGCCTCCGGTCCCAGCGCCAAGGCGGCGTCTGTCTCCACCCCAGAGTTCCCTGAGCTTCCTGAGTTTCCTGTGCCGTCCCCTGAGTTTCCTGTGCCCGCTCCCCTGAGTCTTCCCTGAGCTTCCTGAGTTTCCTGTGCCCGCTCCCCTGAGTCTTCCCTGAGCTTCCTGAGTTTCCTGTGCCGCTCCCTGAGTTTCTGTGCCCGCTCCCCCTGAGTCTTCCCTGAGCTTCCTGAGTTTCCTGTGCCCGCCCCCGATCTTCCTGAGTTCCTGAGTTTCCTGTGCCCTCCCCTGAGTCTTCCCTGAGCTTCCTGAGTTTCCTGTGCCCGCTCCCCCTGAGTCTTCCCTGAGCTTCCTGAGTTTCCTGTGCCCGCTCCCCGAGTCTTCCGAGTCCCCTGAGTCTTCCGAGTCCGCTGAGACTCCGCCCCCCGAGTTTGCAGACATTCTGCCCGAGTCTCCGCCCCCAGAGTTCCCTGAGTTTCCTGTGGCTCCGCCTCCTGAGTTTGCGGACGAGTCTCCACCCCCAGAGTCTCCAGCGTCCGCTGCCGGAGGGCAGCCTTCCTCCGAGTCCTCCGCTGCCGGTGGGCAGCCTTCTCCCGAGCCCGAGCCCTCCGAGCCTGCCGCTCCACCCGAGCCCGATCCTGCCGAGCTTCCAGAACCCGATCCTGCCGAGCTTCCAGAGCCCGATCCTGCCGCCGGCCAGTCCTGCCGGCGCTTCGCCCGAACCGTCGGGGTCTCCTCGTTTCCGCCTCCTGCGCCGGCGATGTCCGCCGGACCCGCCTCCACGTCTGCGCTTCCCGCGCCGGCACCGCCCGCCGGATCTGCCCGCGGGGCTCTGCTTCCTGCGTCGGCGCCGGCCGCCGGTCTGCCTGCGGGGTTCCACCTCCTGTTCCGTAGGCGGCCCCCGGACTGTTTTCCATGTTTGAGTTCCTGATTGGATTTAGTTTGGTTTCCTGGACTATAGCCATTTCGCCCCTCCGCCCACGCTGTTGGGTCGTTTTGTTTTTTGAACTTTTCTATTGGGCGTCTGGTAGCCGCCCCTTAAGGAGGGGGTACTGTCATGATCTGTGTTTCTGTGTGTTTATTTTTGAGTTCTGTGTAGTCCTGTTCCCTGTGAGTCCTGTTTCTGCGTCTTCCTCGTTAATTGTTTCCCAGGTGTGTCTCGTTCTCTTGATTACCTCTTGTGTATTTAGTCTCCCCTGTTGTCTCTGTTCCTCGTTGGGTCCTCGTCAAACTTACTTCGTGTAACAGTCTGTTTCCCGTTGCCGTCTGGATTATATTAATTAAAACATCATTTTCACCACGCCATCCTGGGTCTGCCTGCGTCCTACTTCACCTCAACCAAACCACAACATGACACAGATACTTACTGTAAAATGTAGTGGAGTAAAAGTAGAAAATACCCATTATTAAATCTACTTAAGTACAGATACACGAAATTGTATTTAAGTACAGTAACAAAGTACTTGTACTTCCTTATTTCCCACCACTGATAAACTGCTGCACTAAACATTACGAGCCTAATGTGACTGTTATGAATGTCAGATGTATAATTTATACATATTTTAGGTTGTTAGATCATTATATTATTTTTTAACTATGTTGGAGCAGCAGATAAAAAAAATAAGTTTTGTTGGGAAAAATTGGAGTTCTGTAGCATCTGAATGTCATTGCATTACTGAATTTAGGGTTAATATATAAAATGAACGTGCCACAGACTTTATTAACTTTAATGAAGCATCAGGCTGACTTGGCTGATGCTTATTCCTAAATTACTTGTATGATGAGGGAAATTGTGTGTTGGTTCTAGAAACAAACACCCCATTGGTTATTAAAGGGGTGTTAACATGTTTTTAATGGTTAACATGGAGTACCATGTTTTTAATGGCACTCCATTAAAAACATGTTTTTACATTTGAATCTGGAAGTTGAATGCCGTCCAAGGTCAAATAAAATTTTGGAGGCCATCCCAGTTGGAGGTTTTATCACCAGAGTAATGATCACAAAAGTGTCATACAGCAGTGTGGTTGTGGTGAGGATTAGGACGCTGAGACCCAGGTAAGATGATGAGGAAGATGAGTTTAATGATAGTTTTGCTGGGCGAACAGTCCAAGACGGGCAGCACGGCAGGAGACAAGCAAACGCTAATTGCCGTAGCAATGATTATGGGACGACATGTGAGCAGACACCAACCAGGACTTAGCAGTTCCATGGAGAGTGTCGACAGAGAGCAATAAAACGTATGACAGCAAATTTCAAACTGAGGCAGTGTAGACAAGGACCAACAAAGAACACAGACAACAGTGAGACTAAATACACATGGGTAATCAAGGAAGGACACACCTGGAGACAATCAATGGGGAAGCCGCAGAGACAGGACTCACAGGACAGATCACACAGGAAAACTCAAAACAACAAACAGAAACACGGATTGTGACAGAAAGTAAACTTCAGAATAAAGAACCTTCACAGTTGACTTTAACAGAGACAGCAGCCATAACATCTACAACATCCCTGAAGAGTTTCTAAACTAAAATGAGTGACAACAACAGTATAATTTCCTTTTGGATATAATATTTTTGACATTGAATTAATTTGATTTATACAAATATTTCACTGCAATATATATAGAAAATTCATTAGTTTGATGGGCAATATCAAAAAGTCTTTTGTTGGCAATCTACTCCATCTAAGGTGTTAAATATTAATAATACAAATATCACCATAAGAGATCAAGTTTATAAAATATACATATACCTAAAAGTGATGTAAGTAATTCAATATGGCTGAGCAGAAATAAATAAATAACAAGCATGCGCAGCATGGAAATATGTTAATCTAAAAATAATCTATGAATGAGTACAGAGAAAATTAGATTTTTTCATGATCCGTGTTTGTGTGTTTATTTTTGAGTTTTCTCTGCGTGATCTTGTTCCCTGTGAGTCCTGTCTCTGCGTCTTCCCTGTTGATTGTCTCCCAGGTGTGTCTCGTTCTCTTGATTACCCCGTGTGTATTTAGTCTCACCTGTTGTCTGTGTTTCTGTCGCACATCGTATCACTATAGTCAGTTTTCCTCAGTTAAACTGTATAGTCCTGGGTTTGCTTGTTTCAGTCTACAGTCTTGTATGTCAGTTGCTACCGGTATTAGCTGTGTGCTAATTTGCTGCCGTGCTGCCTGTCCTGGACTGTGAACCTATCATTAAAATACATCAACTTTGTCACCATAACCTGGGTCCTGCGTTTCTCCTCACCTCCAAACCACCACTTCATGACAGAGGGATCTGACCAGACCAAGGTGAGGAACATCATGTACCCAGTTACCACCCCTACAGCTCCATCTGGATACCCATTTCTAAAATCCAAGGACATTTATAATATTGAGTTCGAGGAGGATTTTCTTTATTTTTTCAACTTGTTTTGCAATGACCCATTTATGTTGGAAATGACTCACGAGCTCCATGAGGAATTCCTTCAGAAAAGAAGATTCACCTCACTTGCTCCAGCTTCATTCCCTGAGCCTCAGACTCCAGAGCCCATTCCGTCCGAGCCTCAGGCTCCAGAGTCTCCTGTGTCCGCTGCTGATGAGCAGCCATCCGCCTCTGGGTCTGTTCCACCCGAGCCTGCTGCTCCACCCGAGCCGGCTCCTGGTGTTCCTGGTGCTCCTTCCGAGCTTCCTGCCAACTGCCGCCTCTGCCAGCCTTCCAGGGCCACTGACCGGTCCTGCGGGTCCAAGCGCCTCCTGCTGCTGCGGCGGCAGCTGAGATCGCCGCAACCGACTCCGCGTCTGTGCTTCCAGCGGGGCCCGCCGGATCTGCCTGCAGGACTCCGCTTCCTCCGCCTTCTGTTCCGTGGGCGGCCCCCGGACTGTTTTCCGTGTTTGAGTTCCTGTTTCGTTTTCTGGACTCTGGCCCTCCACCCACCCTGTTGGGTTGTTTTGTTTTTTGGACTTGTCTGCTGGGCGTCTGGTAGCTGCCCCTTGATGAGGGGGTACTGTTATGATCTGTGTTTATTTTTGAGTTTTCTCTGTGTGATCCTGTTCCCTGTGAGTCCTGTCTCTGCATCTTCCCCGTTGATTGTCTCGTTCCCTTGATTACCCCGTGTGTATTTAGTCTCACTTGTTGTCCGTGTTCCTCGTCATTTGTCACACATCGTATCACTATAGTCAGTTTTCCTCAGTTGAACTGTATAGTCCTGAGTTTGCTTGTTTCAGTCTACACTCTTTCATGTCAGTTGCTACTGGTGTTAGCTGTGTGCTAATTTGCTGCCTGTCCTGGACTGTGAACCTATCATTAAAATACATCAACTTCATCACCATAACCTGGGTCCTGCGTTTCTCCTCACCTCCAAACCACCACTTCATGACAGATTTGTTACTCAATGAGACCCAATAAACGTATTTCAGCCAACATCTGAAATCTGTTTAACTATTAGGAAAATGTGTTTGTTTTAGTTTATCTGCTCTGTCATCACCAAAATGATGATGAATGTTTGTTCATTTATCTTTAAGATATGAATTACACAGAATCACCATAGAAACAAAAACAAACCAATCAACTATGAACACAGAACAACAGCATTGCTGAGATTTATAAGTTTTTCAATATAGTGCTTCAGCCTCAAAAGTTTATCCATCCATCCATTTTCTAACCCTTGACCCTTAGTGGGATCAGCATGCTGGTGCCAATCTCCAGCTAACGTTCTGGGCGAGAACCGGGGTACACCATGGACAGGTCGCCAGTCCATCACATTCAAAAGTTTGTTTCCATTATAAATATGTTTGGTAATATTCTGCAAATGCAATGCATGTAATGTTTCCCTTAAACAAAATGCAATTGAAATCATAATGAAAATCAGATGTGAATAAGTTTGTTAATGCAATAAGTTATTGCATTAACATGATCCTCCAAACTGCTTCCTGTCATTTTCTTCTTTGTGGTTGGTGACAGTGGCAACATCCGGTTGTCGATCATGTGATGTGAAAAAAAGTGTTTCCATTGCATTGCAAAACTGTGTCAAATTTTTCAAAATTGGCGTGTTTCCATTAAGCAAATTCATTTTTGTAACTGTGTAGTCAATGTAAATGTATCTAGTGACTTCATACTTCTCATCACTCTTGTCTATTTGCTATCGGAACAAATCCCTACACACACTCAGCATCCCTGACTAGAGATTTTCTGGGCTAAATCTTGTGGGAAAACAGAGGTTTCTCTCTCAGCCATCCTCCATTGTTGAGTGTGAACAAACGAAGTGACCACAGCAGCCAAGTCACACAATGACAGACAGCTTATTCAGCTACTTCATCTGTCGCTGCTCCCCAGGGACGAGGCTCTGATCTTTTCCCAGAGCTCCATCTAATTCACGATTGTCTCTCTGTTATTATTCACACAATATAATATTCCACTCCCACTTCTCTTACAGTCAGGCGTTTTCTTTTTAAATTGCAGGTCGGGGTGTGGTTAATTAGCAATTAGAGCCTTCCTCGTTCCTCTGCTGCCTTTGGGAGAATTGTTTTTGTTTATGTTTTGGTGTTTTGTCTCCTCTCCCTTGGGGGCTAAAGCGCTGTGCAAAGGACACAGTCATTCCTTCGGAGACACCAGCTCCCATCAGCACCTTCTGGTCATTACTGGTGCATCGTGGGAACAGCTTGGGGAGGACAATGATTGGCTAGAACAATGAAGCTTGGGGGGGCAACACAAAGGACACGCCCACTGCATGATGGGAAAGAGCAGCGGAGGAAGCAGATGTTGCTGCCGAGGACACAGGAGGGGACAGAGAGATAGAGGGACGGCAGATGTCTCTCTATCTCTCCCTGATGAGTTTGAATTGTATTCAGCTCCGCTCTTTAGCAGCAGGTGAGCAGAGCCTTACCTGCCTTTCACTGGTTCACAGCACAGCAGGATACTGGTCAGTCGCTTTCTTTTTGCTGCTTGGGGATCAAATTTCTTTTTAACGGTCCAATCTCCAGAGGTCTCTTACACAGGTCCTGTCAGACGTCAAGCTTGTGACAAATAAAATAGGCTTAACTGATAAATTATTAAACAAGAAAAGGCTGGGATACATGAGAACAGAGACAAGAGGGATATTGGTTTGTACCCTTAAGTTAGTTGAAATCAGATATTTACATACAGCGAATGAAAAGGCAAAGATTCATTATTTTAGGGTGCATTCACAGCAGTCCTGTTTAATCCGCTTTAATCGAACTCTAGTTCGTTTACCCACAAAGTCCGGTTCGTTGGTGGAGGTGTGAATGCTCGACCGAACTTTAATGCAGACCAAAAGAGTGAACTCTGATCTGTCTGAAAACTTCGGTCTCTGTTCGGCTGAAGTGAACTCTTATGCGGTTTGAATGCAGTGTGAATGCAACCGGACTGGAGACCGCTCCAAAAGCAGGAGGCTACCTGGAGTGCAGGGCATTCTGGAAAATATATTACTCTTTGGGTTAGCGGAGATGCCATGGCAACAAGTCTACATGAAGCCAACACAGAGAGCGAGGAAAAGCAGTATGTAAGTGGTTTACTGTTGTTTTTTTACCTGTTTACTAGTCCCACTACAGCTGCTGTAAGTTTTAAACCTTCAATAAACAACAAACTGGACTAATTTCCTCCTTTGACAGTCCTAATTATCATAAATTGAGTGAAATATTTCATAACACATAGGAGGTTTGTAACATTTTAATTAGTTTTATCAGCTGCTATTGTGTAATACTAAATTATTGACCAATGTAAGATGAGAGAATTTGCTTAGTTCTCTCTTGCATCTTGACAGAAACCAAACTGTTTGTAGATTTAAATCTAGGGAGAATACATATTTTACATATCAAAACATCAGCAATTTAAGCCATATTTATAGAAATCAGGTGAATAATTATAGAAATCCTACAACCGCTAAAGTATGACAACGCTCCATTTTTGTTTACATTTTGTGAAGAAGGAAATTGCTCTCTCTGTCTTCTTCAGAGGTTTTGTGTCGATTCCTTCAGTAGTTCTTGGTACAGCGCCTGTACAGGCGACGGGGGGAACAGGTTTATCAGTTTGAGTCGTTTGACATATAGCAGTGTGAATGGGAACCACAGTAGCTGAAAATGTTATAAATGTGGAGTTTTGGCCCCCAATCAAACAGAGTCTACTGGACTATCAGGTATGAAAGCACCCTTAAGCTGTTTTCGCACTATAAGGAACGAAATGGGGCGCTTTGGTCTGGTTCCACCCGTACTGGAGCCCTGTTGTGTTTGCATAGAACTGAGGGCCTCATCAAGCTGTACCTGACGTCATTATTTTAGAAACTAAACAATGGTTTCGATGGAGTGATCGAAGCCTTTTCCTCAGCGATGCGGCATAGTTCATTCCATATGTTATAGGGTATGATATTAATTTGACCATTTTATTATTAGATTCAATTACTAATTATCCTAAGTCAGTTTGATTTGGTGTGTGCAAGAAATATAGTCCTTTGTCATTGGCGCCATAGTCAAGAGACCACTAGGGGGGTTTGTGCGCTCTTTACAAATAATCCAAGAACAAGTAATGGCGCACCGGTTTCGTCTCATTGTTTATTCTCTTGTATTTCTCCCCTTTTTTTAAAAGGTAAGAGATTAATCTTTGGAGAATGATATGGCTGAATGCCCTGTGTGTTAGAGTTTTTATGTATTTAGTTAGTTTTGTGTCGTATATTAGTTATTTTTGCTTTAATGTGATGTGCGAAGAGTGTTTGGCTAGCTAGTTAGCTCTGTTTCTGCCGTTAGTGATGTGGTCTGTTCGGCATCTAGCAGCCTGATTTGTTTAAATTAGAATAATTGTGATTTTTATGTGTCTGCTCCCCTTTACAAATAATACAAGAACAAGTAAAGGCGCACCGGTTTCGTCTCATTGTTTATTCTCTTGTATTTCTCCCCTTTTTTTAAAAGGGGATAACACAATCAGAGAGTAAGAGGAGGATAAAAAGGATCTCAGCAGGATATTGAGGGGAATTCATCGCAAATTAAAAAAATTAATAATAAAAATATTAAAAAGAGCTCTTTTTACAAAATACAGTAAGAACAGTTTAGTGAGAGCCAGCTAGACCCGATCAACGGCTGACTGCAAAACAACCAACGCCCGGCTGACTCTAAACCAGTGGTACTTAACCTGGGTACACAGTAAAAATGCCGGTGTTGAATTAACACCCAATAGTGTCTATATGTGTCCAAGTCAGCTGGTGTCAAATTCAACACTAGAGAGTGTCACATTAACATTACAACGATGTTAGTATTAAAATATATCAAAAGTAACACCAGTGTAGTGTTGATCACAAAACATAATGTGGTGTTAAAAAAGTAAATACTTGACCCACAAGGTGCCAATATCAATCAAATCCAGTGGAAAATATCCAAATCTATACACAGAAATGGAAAGTTTAACTTTTCTGAAACCCATTTCAGTATATAGACCAATGTTAATTTAACAAAAAAATGGGAGTCAATCTTTTAACACTTTCAAAAGTGTTACTGTAACACCAGCTGACTTGGACACATATAGACACTTTTGGGTGTTAATTCAACACTGGCATTTTTACAGTGTATGGTCGAACCCCAGGGGTTCGGTGAGTCGGTCTCAGGGGTTCGGCGGAGCCTCTGCTGCCGCGGAGGTAAAGACACACTTGTGTAAAGTCATGATGACGCCCTGCTTTGACATCACTTGCTGCAGAGGATCACGTTACATTGCTTAGCCAATCAGAGGATCACGTTACATTGCTCAGCCAATCAGAGCTGCAGAGGAGCTCTGATTGGAGGAGCTCCACTCTCAGCATGAATTTGAACTTGTGTCTTAATTATTTCAGCAAAGCTCACAGTTTTTACCATTCTATAGTCTAAATCTGCTCCTTAGTCGCATCTTTTCGGGGTTGGTACTGCCTCGGTCCTACTTCGAACCTCTTGCAGTGCGAAAATGGCTTTAGTGTGACGGTCTGAAGTCAAATCATACTAAACTTTTCTTGTTTTAGTTCAGTTAAAATTACCAAAATGATTCATATTTGCTAAATGCCAGAAGACTTGAGGAGAACATTTTCTCCATCCACATTATTTACTAAGTTATTTTTGGCAGCCATTTACCTCATTCCACCCTCATATGTCAACTGATGCGTGTGATGTCATCAGTTCCGCTGTTGCTAGGATACAGTCACAACAACTAAATGCATTTGTGGTAATATCTGGCAATACACTGCTAACATTTCACCAGTTTGTCAGCTGCTTCACCTGAGAAAACAAGACCTCACATTCATATTTTAATTTCATTTCCCTTTGGGATCAGTAAAGTTTTGTTTGTTTTTATTAAAATTGAATTTAACATAATGTTTTTTAAGAAAATAAATTCTTCTCAAATTCAAAGGTTTACAAACATTTGGTATGTAATGACTAGCACCAATCTGCACATTTTGGACCAAAACACATTCATCTCCGGGACACAGAACCCTTCTTCATGGTGAACATTCTGATGGTTGGATGTTCCCAGGGGCGGATCTAGCGGGGTGGCAGGGGTGCCAGTTGCCACCCCAAACCAGAGTCTTGCCACCCCTGTTTCCACCCCAGCTGGCGACAATGAATCCAATAAATAGTTATGGCAAAATCGGACATTAAGCGCATGAAACTCTTTTTCTTCCGACAACATTGAATGCAACACAATGTAACCTGACACCTACTGGTGAGTAGCGGGAAGTGCGAGAGAAGGACAGAAGGAGACCAGCAGCATTGATGGATGTATATGTTACTGAACTGGACATTATGTGATTTATCGTAAGTCACACATGCGACATTTCTGTCCATTGAGTCAAGAATATCGGTGGTCAGGAAAATACTACAATCACGCAAGTAATCAGAACAATGGGCGCGATGTTTAGCAGGTAATTCAACCATAGATGATGGTAATAAGGGCTTCAGATTCAACAGGTGAGGAAAACGTTTTAATTTAAAGAAAACATTGAACAAGTGAGCAGTGGGTCAGTTATGCTAGGCTAACTGTTGTTAGCCTGATACTGACTTTGATAACCTAACATGAGCTGCGCAGTTCGGTGTGTTTTGGTTCCACTAAAACAGGTCAACCCGCCACCAAGTCATCAGTAGAGCAGCTGGTTAAATCAGCTAATCAACCGCCGCTGTGCTCAGCCGAAAACTTATTAATAATCACAACATAGACATTAAGAGTAACAGACTGAATCTTCTGTTTTAGTGTTTTTGATACTTTTTTGTGTGGGAAATGTTTGTTTTTTGGTGTTGATTCTCCTGATTGGTAATTTCTGCTGTATTTGCTCGTTGAGCTGTTGTTTGTCGGTCGCCATGGCAACGGGTCCGTAAAGCCGCCACAGATCTAGAAGAGGCCGAATAAAAGTGGTTGGAGTTATTTTTTCTTTATCCATTTGAATGTTGTTACTTTATTCTTAAATTTCTATTTTTTGTATTATTTACAGTTTATTTTTAGGTTGATAATTGTTGATTTTATTTATTTATTTTTATTATTTTCTTGTTTATTTTCTAAATTTAGACAGGACGTAATGTGGGTCAGTCCACTTTCTATAAGTCCAGGGGCCGAAGGACCAGCAGGCATTTGGGTTTTAGCTGATGGTTTTTACCAGAGCAAGAGTAGCATGAGAACAAATGAAAGTTTTTATCTCTGTAATTGTTCAGTGAAAGAGGAAAATAAATCACCAAGATCAATTAATAAGTTTGGACATTGAACCTTGTTTTGCCCGTGTCTAGAAACTTGACCCCAGTGCCTCAGTAGTGGCTTGGTGGAACTTTAATTGGATGTTTGGCTTTGCAAACAGTCAGAAGTGGTTCAGTCTAGTTTGGTTCTTCACCTGTTTATCAGCTTTATTGTACCTTTATTGTGTCTCACTGCAGCTGCTGCAATTCCTAAAAACAAGTGACAAAAACTGAGCTAACTGAGCTGAATCCCCTGTGTTCTCAAAACATGGTGACATTTATAACAGTCGTCAAACTGCGGCTCCTACAACATATTTAAAATAAAACGATTGACCAATATAAATAGATATTCGCCCTTTCTTGTATCTTGACAGAACTAACAGAAACTAAACTGTTTATAGATTTATATCATGGAGAATTTATCAAACATCAGTTTTCTAATCTTTATTTTAACAAATGATGGCGCTACTAATATTTTTGTGACAGATTTCTCCTTGTCCTGTATTGGGATAAAATGGTTTTCTGGAGACAATGCATGTCAGTTGATATGCGTATCAGTAATGCATAACAATTAGCAGGAGTATGAAAGACGTGAAGATAATTAACTATACTACATTAAGAAATTGTATTTAAGCCTTGGTGCTACAGGAAGCTATATATATACATACTACCACCCCTGAAAAAGTCTCTGCCACCCTCTTGCCACCCCATAAATATTTTTCTAGATCTGCCCCTGGATGTTCCCATCATGTCTTCTATACTATAAATTGTTTGAACAGATGAACGCGGCTCCTCCAAGCACTGGTAAATTATTCCCAAGGATGAACTTTTGTGCAGCTCCACGATTCTCTTCCTGAAGTTTTGGCAGATTTTTTTTTTGCTTTTCCATTGTGTCAAAAAAGACAGCAGTGTGTTTTAGATGTGGCCTTAAAATCAATTCACAGGTGTGGTTCCAATTAACTCAACTCTGTTAGTCAACCAATCAAACGTCATACAAATGAAGAGTTATCCCTGTTACTTACCAAATGTATGTAAGCTTTTTAATTTGAGGAAAGTTAAAAAAAAAATTAAATGTCCCCACTAATTTTTCTGGCATTTAGCAAATAGAAATAATTTTAGTAATTCTAAGAAACGTAAAACATGAATAGTTTGATCAGATTTAACTTCAGTCTTGAAAAAAGAGTGCTGTCTTTTTATTTTGTGTAAATAAATATCTGGTTTCAGCTGTATTGTATAATTTCTCCTGCTTAAAACACTTAAATGTTTTAGGTTATCAAACACATTTGGGCTAATAAATAATAATAATAATAAAATGAAATGGCCTAAAGCAGAGGCCTGCATTATTTACAGTGGTCTCTGCTCTAAACGTGCTACACCAACCCTAATGTGCTTAGAGCTGCAAATGTCACAAAACATTTTGAAAAATGACAACTTAGAAATTTAGATAAATATATAGTCTTGGGAATTGTTGTCGTTTCTTAAGATTCAACATTTCATCTCTATCTTTTTTTTAAATAAAGGTGAAATATAAAATTGAGTGAAAAGAAGATAGATCCTTTTGTCCATGTGATGTAAAAAAGGTAAAAATCAGTACGAGGCAAATATGTTTTCACAGGTCTTCAGATGTTTTTGTATTTCTATTTAATTTTGTTTCTGGTTGTACTTTGGATTGCCATGTTTTGTAGGTTTATGTTGATGGGTTTTGTGAAAGTTTACATCTTTGATGGACATGATTGAGCCTAAAACAACATTGGTAAAAAACCAAATGATTTTGTTTTGCTCACTTGTTCCATCTTTTTCTCCTTTTTGAAGTTTTATTTCATAAATCACAGAGCGTAGAACACAATCTGTAAATGTATTTATTTTCAAAGCAGCACAGTTCGAGTGATTTCTGTCTGTGTCTGTTACCTCGCCTGTCTGTCTATAAGCGCTGCGCTCTCTCCTGCTGTTAGTTCATGGGAATCGTTCTTCTCATCAATGTGGCCATTCATGATCGCCCAGACAAATTAGACAGCAAATTCCCACAATAATACTTGCCAATTCAACCTAAGAAGACAAAGGAGAAAACAGCTGATGGGAACAAATCTTCCTGTGTTCGCTCAGAGTGCCACGAGGGAGCAGTCATCGTTGGACGGAAAGAGGCGATTGAGACATCACAAGGACGGCAGATTTGATGGACAAAAATTCGGGTTGCCAGGTCTGATCCGCTGAGACGAGAGGAGTGGTCGAGATCAAGCAAAGTGTGCTCTGGGATATGTGTGTGATTAAGGGCTGGGTGTGTGTGAGCACTGGCTTTTGTCTTGGTGTGTGTGGTGTGTATGTGTGGGAATGGACCCTGGTCTGACTTGTTGATTAATGGCCAGTGTGTGTATGTGTGAAAACGCTCCTGGTCCTGTTTCCATGCTAATGAGCAGCGGCAGATGGGAGAGAGGAGTTTTGGAGCAACAATGAACAAACACACCAGCAGACGTACAATTAAATTAGGAAGGGGAAAAAAAAAGCTCAACAAACAGAAGCTCCAGTATGGTGAGCTTCCTTTCAGACAATATACTCCGATATTATGTCCTTTCTTCCTGTCTGTGGCAGCATGTAAACATCGTACTATTTCACATTGACTATGTTGATGACTAGCTGGTCATCAGTGCTACATGGAGAAAACGCTTTAAATTAACACATACAGTTAAAAACAGATATTTGTATGCACCATCTGAAAGAAAAAATAAAACATTTTCTCTCTGTCTGAAGCTAAATCAGACTAAACTATTGCTTTTTTTAAGTCAAATAGGATTAGTTTTTGCTAAATAGCATGTTAATGGGGAAAAATGCTTATTTTCTTTATTTCAATGTTTTGTACACATTTGTATTTGGTAAATTTAACTTTTATTTTGTTTGACTTCAGATGTTTTGGTTTTCTTATGTTTCGTGTTTATTGAAATTTTGGCCTATTCCTCCTGACAGATATGATGAAACTGAATCAGGTTTGCACGCCTTTTCAGTTCTGCTCAAATTTTCTATTTGGCTTGGTACAGTGACGGCCATTCCAAATCATTAATTTTGTTCCCATAACTAATTTGGTTGTTGTGTATTTGGAAGATCTTTTTTGTTTATTATCTATGAAGGTGTAACCCGCCTATGTTCGTCTCAGGTCCAACAGGTTGACTTCACGACAAAGACTTTCAGGGTTAGTGTATTTTTTCTAACAAAGAGGAAATCAAGTTGGTGATTAACATCAGTCCAGCAATTTCTCCCCCTATACATTAAATAAAACATAGTAAACAACCATACAGAGCAATAGCTCCTAATGAGCAGTTAGCAGTTGTAAAATTAAACACAGCTAAAAAGCATAAGAGCACTTAAAAATATACAAAATGTAGAAAAATTACTCATGAAGAACTGTATATTAAATTTGTCTAATAATGTTAAAATGTAATACCTGTAAAGAAACTGCCAAGAACAGGGACAGAACTTAAAGTACCAATAAATGTCTAGAGAAACAACTTGTTGTCTAAATAATGTAGGTTCAAAGAATAAATAAACACATCCAGACAAACTTCACATCCATGATATTGTTAAAATTAAACCCTGCTGCATACGTAGTTACAGGTACGGAAGGTGAGAGCGGTCGTACTTGCATGTCTTGACGAAATATATACGACATAAAATTATTTTACGCTTCAGTTTCACATTTCGTTTAATTTTATTCTTTATTTAATTCACTCAATAATAAATATGGATTATTATGTAACAACTAAAATAACTCTTTTTTGAAAAGTAGGAGAAATAAGTATCAAACTTGGAATATGTGCCAAAATTGTGTTTTTACTCTGGATAAAGACAAAGACTAAACATTGAATTTCTATCTAATTTCATTCTGTGAAACTTGTGACTTTTTAAACTTTTTCTTAGGTAAAGCAAAACAATAAATCAAGATAAAAACAACAAACAACATTACAATTCTTTGGTAGAGTTTATGCTGCTCAATTTGAAGTTCAAATGTTTTTAACCACATCCTGCACACAATAAAGACTGAAAGAAATGCTTTCAAAACAGTGGGTAGAAATCTGGAATTTGACTGGTTTTAAGTTGTTTATGATCTAAAACAGATATTTTTTTACACATATACACAAGTTTGCACATGTATTTTATTCCCAATTTTACAAATCAACCATGAAATATTGTCCCCAATAACAAGTGTTTACTTTTATCTGTAGAGAATATTTAAACTTGGAAGACATAAACATAATGTGTCCATAAACTGTACATACTACAGTTACTTTATGAAGACAGTTTCTGCATACATTTATAGAAGAATGCTTCACTCTTAGGAGCTCTGTGAAATTATGGAGGTCACAGTTATACGATGCCATCTGTCAAATATCTGTCCTGCCATAATTTTCTTTTCTTGCTGCTAAACATTCTGCAGTCAGTTGATAGCAGCACTGCAGCAAAATCACCAACTTTATACAGAGGCGAAGTTTCACATCTCCAAACTTTATGCTGCCTTAGCTCAAACTCATTTGGTGGTTGCCAGGGAAACAGTAGTTTGGTGGAAGGAAGATCATTTTTGCTTGTTTAACAGGGGTTGGCAAAGGGTGTAGCATACCAAGATATTTTTGATAATTTCATGCTCCCTGTGCTTTGAATAGGACTGCACCAGGCCTGATATCTATGGAGCAAAATTGGTGCCATAAAGTTTGTTCAAAAGAGAACAAAAATATCTGTAATTGAAAAGTTATTCTGAAACCGAAAATAAAGGTTGAGACAGGAAAGAAAAAAGATTTGAAATTGAATAAAAAAAATTTGAAACTGGAAGAAAAGTCAGAAACAAAAAAAATTTAATTTGAGAAGTAGTTTTGAATTTTTTCAAGTTGCACATTTTATTTCTGATTCAAAAGATTAAAATCTTTATTTTGAGTTTCAAACTTTTTTCAGTTTCAATTTTACTTCTTTTGAACAAATTTTATGGCCCCAATTTAGCTCCATAGAAAGTGAGGTCCTCCAAGACATGGATGAGTGTCTGTTGTTGAGGAACTTGACTGATCTCTGACCTCAACAGAATGTTTTTGGGATAAATGTAGCAATGATTGGGATTTAGGCCATCTTGGTCAACATCAGTGTTTGACCTCACGACTCTCTCCTGAAAGAACAGTTTATGGAGCAGAACCATTCTCTCAGACCAAACTAAGACTTCTGTGCCTCACCCCTAAAAACAACAAGACAAAGTAAAGTTTCCTGTCAGACTTCCAAATCAGTCTAAATTTAGATTTAGACCTAAATATTTTTGTAAAAGCAGCAGCTTAAGGTAAATGTGGGCACAGTTGACAGTTTGTCACTTTTACAAATAAGGTAGATACTACCTCCTGTCCTGGTACAGTGGATTTATGTCGCAGCCAGCCGATGCCTGTCAGAGCTGATCGATAATGCTCTGTGTGTCATTTCCAGCGCTGCATGGTGGTCCAGCCTTTAAGACAAATATAAACACTTCCCCCTGCAAGTCCAGATAACAGGGCCGCTGATTAGCTACAGGCGTGTGTGTGTGTGTGTGTAGGGTATCTCCTCTGTCATGCAGGCTCGTGGTTTGAACATCACAGGAAACCGTGTCTGTTTCCTGCCAAGAACTTTATATTTTTCATTCTTACTCCCCTTATCTTCACTCCTTCCCCTGTGAATCACCACCGTTCATTTAGATCCAACATTTTATTACAGTTAGTGCTCAGTTTAAGATCACAAAATATGAAAAAAGCAAAACAATAAATCACGCTGTTCGAAACCGTAAAAAGTCTCAGATATTTAGATTTTCACACTTGTTAAGCTTCTTCTTATTTATTACTAATTACTAATAAGTAAAACATCCCAACATTTTTACTGATGGACAGTGAACCAGAGTGAAAGTGAGTAAGAAAAGGGTGAAATCCCTGAGAAATGCTTTTAGTGCTGCTGTGATATCTGTGAGCAGGAAATGGATTTCTAGCGCCAGGAAGTGACTTCGGGGAGAGAGGAAGTGTTTGGCAGCATCCGCCTTCTGTCTGCAGGATGGGGAAGGAAGGACATGGTGGTGGAGGAGAGGGCAGCGGCTGAATGAAACAGAGACTTGATTTTAGGGAGAAGAGTGTGTGTGTGTGTGGGGGGTGCATCTGAACACTTAAGCAGTTAGTTTTCTTGCCCCGTGATAAAATTGTTTTCCAAAAATCTACAATAATCCCCTTTATTTTATTTCTCAGATGAGATCGTTTTTCCCACTGCAGGTGATTTTGTTTGGGTATAACTCTTTAACTTTTCGTCAAGATCCCCTTTAATCCTGACAATTTACAAACTAAATCAGGTTTTGCTTGTGCATTTCATCAAACCTGCCACCTTTAAAATCAGAAAACTTTTTCCCTTTGCCATCTGTGTCGTGCCTGAATGAAAATAAAATGGCAGCCAGATTTATGTGCAAATATTTACTTTTTAAGTTGATAAAGACACATTTGTAAGTTGATAAATTACAAATGTGCACAAAAATTTTTTACATTCTGCTAATGTTGAAAAAACAAAAATTTTGCTATTGCTGTGTTTCCATGAAATAAACACAATAAAAATCACACATGAATAAGTCTGTTCACGCAGTAAGTAATTAAAAAACATGTTGCTTCATCATCATCTTGTCGTCTTTTTCCTCTTTTCCACCAGTAGTAACACCCAGTTTTGATCACATGACTCATGTGACACGGAAAAAAATAAATCTTTTGATCAAAAAAACATGTTTTTTAAAGTAACTTTTTCATAATTTATGCTACAACCATGAACTTCAAAGATCTACTTGGCTTCTGTAAGATAGGCCAACACAAAGCTAAAGACAATTCAAAGTTTTCAACGTTTTACAAAAATAAATCTGAACAGTGCGGTGTGTTTGTTTTCAGCCTGCAGAGTCGGGAAGGTTTTACAACGAGTCTATAATAAACATTTCAGGTGGTCTTCAAATTCCGGATGTTATTAAAGAAGGAATATTATTATCAAAATACAGTAATTCAAATTTAATAAAAAAAAATACTTTATTGATTTCAGTTGAAAATTAAGTAAAATTAAAATAATATGAAATTATCAGCACTGATTGAATAATAAAGCCAACTGTGTGTGTGGATTTAAAGCTAAAAAATATATTTTCTAAGACCAATTAATAATTTTTAAAACTTACAATTATGTAGATAAAAAAAACATTTGTTTAAACCTGCATTTGTATATTTTAGATATATTTTTAAATGCAAAAAAAGTATTTAAATTTACTCCTGACCCATTATTGCCACTGCATTAATTCCTTAAGAGATAAATATTTAAATTCAAGACTTCTTGCATGTAGCACATTCATATTTTAACATCACTAGAGATGTAAATAAAGTGATTAGGCTAGGAAAAAGTAATGTCAGTAAAAGTACCTGAGTAAATGTACCTAGTTACTCTCCAGTTCTGCTCTTTCTCCAGAGATCAGTCGCTGCATGTGTGAAGTTTTAACATGTGTCGTCCCGGCGCTGCTCACACTCTTTAAAAAACTCCCCAGAGAGAGATTGTTGGAGGTGAAAGGTCGGGGGTCAGTACGATGTGTGTGTGTGTGTGTGTGTGTGTGTGTGTGTGTGTGTGTGTGTGTGTGCGTGCGTGTGCTCAAGTCTTTCTTGGTAAGTATCTGAGGCACTTGAGTTCAGAGGAGAAGCAGCATATCACTCGCTCACACACACACACTCTCTCACACCCTGCCTGTTTTGTCATCATGGTGGCATCTCCTGGTCTCGCTCTGGGCCGTCAGCAGGACTTTGTCGGCGGTTTCCTGCTGAGGTGAAGCCACAAATCATCCAAAGCTGCATCTCAGCTAACAGAGTGAATCAAACACACTAAGATGATTAAACTTGTTCGACTAAAACAAAAGCAACAAACAGGAGGGACAGATAAAGCCGTGTGGAAGCATCTTTATTGATTTAAAGAAGAAAGTTTAACGTAGCGTGTGTGTTGGGGGAGATGGCACTCGATGGACAGATGGTCCTTTGTGACTCCTGACACCTGACAGCTGCTGCTTTTCTCCTCCTTACCTCGTTTTTCTCCCCCACCTCTCCTCTCACCTCACTCTTCTGCTTTTCTTCTCGCTGCTCCTCTCTTTATCTTCTTTTGTCCTCACTATTCACTGCAAAGGCATTTAGAAGACAATGGAAAACAACTGCAGCGTGAGGAAGGAGGTGTGGCGCATTGATAGGTGAAAACTCTGATCGTTGACTCCTTTGTCTCTGCACTTGTTACAAATAGGGGACAGGGCAGCATCAGGACATCTGGCAGATACAGCACTCATCCTAAATATTGATTATGACATGCGTCAATGCTGTGTAGGATCACACCTCCTTCCTCCAAAATACAGCTCTGGAAAAAAATAAAACAACTCTGGGTTTGTGATCTTGTCTGGTTAAAACATGTTTGTTGTTTTTACAGTGAAGTTACTCGCTGTGGGTAAAGTATTCTGAAACTTTACTAAGAGTAGCAATACTTTACATTATTATCACTCAGGAAAAAGTAAAAATACTGTCAGGATCGGACAATAAAGACTAAAAAAACGTCAGAAGGTCGGTGGCTTCAACTCACTTACTCTCTGGTTACCTAGCAACTCACTCATTCTTTGGTTACCTAGCAACGCCCTGCTGAGTAACTTGTACAGGTTTGGTCACTGCGCCTCATAACTGCTTAAAAATAAAAAACAACAGTGCAGTGAGACCTGGATGAAACAGGAAAGGTTACATCACCAGTTTGGGAGTGTTTCTGGTATTTAAAACAAAAAAAATGACTGATATGAAATATTTTTTCACATATCATTCAACCGTATATTGTGTCTTAAAACTACTGCTAAAGGAACATTTTTCTAAAATAACATCTCATGATAATGTAACTCGTTAATATCCGTCTCTGTTTACAACATACAGCTCTGGAAAAAAATTAATAGACCACTAAAAATGATTGGTTTCTCTAGTTTTACTTTTTACATGTACGTGTTTGAGTAAAATGAGCATTGTTCTTTTATTCTGTGAACTACTGACAACATGTCTCTGAAATTACAAGCAAACATTTTATTTTATTTTATTTGCAGAAAATAACCAAAACAACTGAAAACAATTTCAGACCTCAAATAAAGGAAAGAAAACAAGTCCATGTTCATTTAGAAACAACAAAACTAAAATTTTAACTCAGGAAGAGTTCAGAAACCAGTATTTCTTAATGACTACAAAGGTGGACATCTCTCAGGTTTGTAGAACATGGGTTATAATAGTTTTATTAGTTTAGTTTAATTTCAATGTGACTTTTTGTTTGTCTAATTCATTTAGTTTTAATTAGTTTTTAGAGTGTTTGCTAGCTTTTATTTGAGAGGTGGAGAAATCTATTTCACATCATTTCTAAACTAATAAAAAATATTCATAAACATAAAAAAGAAGAATAGTATATCTATAAGTTCAGTATGTATAGTATCATCCTGTCAAAGAAATGTCTGTTTGCCTTTTATTTCAACGCTGAAGGGGAGTAAAAATTATTTGGATAAAACTTTGGTCGGTCTGAAGGGGTTAAAATGTTTTTGTTTATTTGGGCATGTAAGATAAAAGTTATTAAATTTTAATAATATTCTAAAGAAAGACAAGTCCCTATGCCCGATTGTTTTCGAGTTATCTTTTAATTTCCACAAACCGAAGTTCCTGGAGTTTTTTTTTCTTGTTTCCAGTCAACTTGTGATCATCCAGATCTGTTTTTTCTTCTTCACTGGTGACATCTCATCGAGCAACATGTGTTTAAAGAAGGAAAAGAGGTTCTGCTGCGGTGTGTTGGTTTTCCTGCTGGGTGACACGTGGGTTAAAGAAAGTCACAGTGGATTCCTGAGCCGCTCTCCCTCCTCTCTGCGCAGGACGGTGGGGACAGCTGGCCGGCTGGGAGTGGACATATATCCGAGGACGTATGTGTAGGTATCTGGGTCTCTGTGTGTGCATGCCGTTTTCTTTGTGTGATCCTGAGAGGTCAAAGGTGAGGCTGTGGTTCACAGAGAGCCACGCTCGTCCCCTCCCAACAGGAAGGAGGGCACTGTCCATATGTTGTCTTCACTCACACACTAATGTTGATTCACACGCTCAGTCACTCTGCGGCCTGCAGGTAAAGGCTCACGGTTAGGATGAAGACACACCTAACACTTTCTACACACACTCGCTGAAGAAATGTGCAGATAAACTCATGTTCACTCACTGAGGCTTGCTGCTGATGCTGCATATAATTATCAGAGCCTCTATACAAACGGCCAAGACTAACAATGTGAGGATTCTCCTCCTCCTCCAGTACTTTCAGTTTAAATACAGGAAAAACTGAAGAGTCCACTTCACCGAGCCCCACTGAAAACCTGGTCCCACCAAATATTGGTTTCTGAACTCTTCCTGAGTTAAAACATGCGCATGTTGTTTCTAAATGAATATAAACTTGTTTTCTTTGCTTTATTTGAGGTCTGAAAGCTCTGCATCTGTTTAGTTATTTTGACCAGTTTTCATTTTCTGCAAATGCATAGTTAGGTTGCAGTAAGGTTATGTTTTGGTGAACCGAGCAGATATTTGAGATATTTGAGACTTACACGTCGTACAAATTCATGTTTCATTTTAAGTGTAATATAACTAAATAATTGGTCGCTCTTCACCGCTATTGTCGCTCTGCCTGAACGCCCAGTTAGGACCCGCAAGGACTTATGGGATATGGTGGGCCGTGAAAGACATACCGGACCCATCCTTCAAATCTGGGGAAAAGGAGGACGCAGTTGAAGGCCTCGTGTGAAGGACTTCTGTCAATCGGCCTACAAATCATTCCTCCGGAGGAAGTAGACCCTGAATTCAGACGCAGCTTATGTTAAAGTGTGACTTCTTGTTTGTTGAAATCTGCTGAATTTGCTATTTTGTAACAATTTATTTGTCCTATTTTTTCATTTCAGTCTGTAAAATATCAGAATTTGTGCATCATTTTAGTTTTCTTCTGTCTGACATGTTTAAATGCAGCATAGAATCAGGTATTACAATCAAATAATCAATCAAGTAGCCTTTTTGCAAAATACCTTTTACTATAACCTGAGTAATTTCTTGGCTGGTTACTTGAGAACAAGATTTGAGCTCTCTACCATGTCTAATTGCATATTAAAACTCTTTTTATAACAGTAGAGACTTTTTACAACAAAAACTTTTGTGGGTTTTAATTTAACTGTAATAGAAAATGGAAAATATTGCATGTTTTTCACTTTTTCACACATAAAAATGTGAATAAATGTCTCAATAAAATGGCACAAGATCAGATTGAAGTAAATACAGCAAACATTTGGAAGGATGTGCTCTTTTAAATTTTTGCTGGACCAAAAGGGAACATTTTAGCCTACATAGAAACATTATGGTTGAACACAGCGATCCTCATCTGACACATGATGTGAGGAAGCCTTTCTAAGCAGAGTAATGGTAGAGAAAATCTTTCAAGAGGCTAGAAAAGACTTGAGCTTGTCTTCCAGCAGCACAACGACCCAAAACACGCAACCAGAAGTGGAAAATAATGATTCAGATCAAATTATATCCATGTTTGAGAGTGGTCCAGTCAAAGTCTACAGTCTCTCGATGTACAAAGTTGGTACAGAAAACCCCGAAAAGATGTGAAGCTGACTGTAGTGAAAATCTGCTAACATTTTCTTGAACGTCACTGTCACATAAAACGTTTGTGGTTGTGACATGAGAAAATGGGGAAACTTTTAAGGGGTATAAAATAAATTTAATATCGCTGAAATAGCAGACACAGAGATTAAAGAATGACAACTGGTCTAGACTGTGAGGTCATTTCTTTTTTTACCAAACAGCAGCTTGTCTGGATGAAAAGTCTTCATGGCTGGGCAGCAAGGCAAGAATTTTGATCAAGAGGTTGGAGCATCATGTAAGAAAATGAATCAAAGCATCATAAAACAGATGCAGGACAGAAATAAAACCACAGAGAAAGAAGCAAATCTCTGGAAGATAAGAATCAATAGAAACGGAGAGGAGCTTCTTTCTGCTTTTACTTGTGAAACATGTTGACAGCTCTGCTGCTGCATGGCTGAATCTAAACCAGAAGTTATGACTGGATTTCACTGCTGCTGAAAGAACCTACAGCAGTTAACATTTCACCCATTTCTTTTTAAATCAAAGAATGACATTTCATAAACTATCAAGTGGATGAATACATTTTTACTTAGAGGACTCATGCCTGAAGAGAAAACGGTGTGTTTAATATGTACCGACTCTGAACGCAGCTCCGGGGATTTTGCATCCATTAGGTAGATTTTTAAACGGTAAAATTAAGCACAACAATAATCCAGTTTATTTTAAACGCCCGCTGCTTGTGCTAGATGTTATTTCCAGACAGTCGCTTTTGAAGGAGCGATCGTTAGAGCTCTAAAAACAGAATGTGGTTCTCACACCTCTCCATTTGGACCGATCATTTTTCATGTCGGCCACAACTGGCAAACACACAAACACATCTGAAGAACGTTAAAACAAACGCTGCCTGTTTGCATTCGACCTGTTGTTGTTTCTCCACTGAGTTAGTTTTGCTTTACTTGGTTTAGACAGAAAACATGCTCCTTCTGCTTTACTATCCTTCAATATTCGCACAACGAAAGATTAAAAGTTTATCAATAAGTTTGACAGTAGTGTTTGCTTGACTTTATTTTTCTACAAAGATGTGACACTGCAGCATCAAATTTAAATAAGAGACATGAAAAATACTTCAGTTTTAAGTGCGGAAACTTTTATTAAACGAGCAACGTTCAATACAGCATATAAAACGTACTGCTTTATTTTAAAACTGAAAAATATAATAAAACAAATAATTATTCCCATTGACATGTCATTTGACATAATTTGTTAAAAATTTTTCAAATCAGTGTTTTATAGCCTGAATTTCAGCATTTTTCTTCCATGTTTACAATGGATACAGTACGCAGATGCTGCCCCCTATTGATGAAAACATATAGTTATTCGTTCCTGTTGAACTTCTCCACTTTGCATCTCCTTCAGTTATCATGGTTTCTCTTTCCATTTTGGTGGATTAAACATTGCTCTGAGATGTTCAAAGCTTTGCGGTATTGTTTTATAACTTTACCCTTAAAATTGACCTCAAATCTTTAACAAGTGGACTAAATTTCACTATTAATATCTTGTATCCCTTTCCTTCCACCTCAGAGTTTACACTACACCATGTTTGTCTACTTTTTAATTTTTACTAGTTAATACTAGTAAAATAGTTACATTTTTAATTTAACTATTTAATTGTATCTTTTTATTAAATTAACATAAAGGTTCTGCATTTGGGTGATACTTAAATATTTTACCTCTTTATAACCGGTGTTGGCTGTGTAAAGACCGACTGAGTGCACTTACTTTTGTTCAGTGTGTCTGCCGTTAATATTCTGTAGTTTTATTTTGGTAAAGGTGGATGCTGTGCTAAAAACATCTGAAAGCTAAAGCGCAAGGAAGGAAAAGATTAACAGCAAGGCAGAAAAACGCATCATAGGCAACTTAATTTTAGCTCCAGTCAATAAGAAAACAACAAGGTTACAGCGATTGAACTACATTTATACATCTTAAAATGTATAAAAATTCAGATTTCTTGCATTTATGTAAGAAATGGGCAGAGTTCTGGAGTGTGTGACGTCAGGTACAAAGGAGCAATAGTTATGCCGTACTGTATGTCAAAAAATATGGAATTAAAGAGTAAGTTGTTAAAGAAGAGGGCTGCGGACCAGTTTGTAAAATGTGATAAGAAAAATGTTCAAATCATCAAAATCCAGTATCCGAGTCATTTAATTCACTTAACTGCAAAATCCAAGCAATTACAACATATTGACAAATTCTGCAACATTCTGGGTCAACTGGGGTTTATTTGACAGATGCATTTCTCCAAGCTGAGTAACACATGGACACGGCGCCCCCTATCGGAGAACAATGGCGTTGCTTCTTTTTGAAAAAAAGAACTCAAATCAGTGAGCTGCTGTTTTGTTGTCATTTAAAGCTCTCTAAACATTAAAAACATCACCTCAGTGATTTATTATTTACATTGCCCCTCAGGTCTCAGCACAGCTCAGTGTTTTTGCTGTGGACCAGAACCTCATTGACGGTCCTCTGCAGTTTCTTTACGGATTGCATAACGAGTTCGAAGCTTTCCTGGAAGTTTCGGTTCCCTTCCTTCGCCCAGGCTGCCTGCGTCTCTCTGACCCAGGTCAGGATGTCGTCCAGCTGCTGCTGCACCTCCCTCTGCTCCTCCAGCTCGGCCAGCAGGGCTTGTCTGGCGCAAACCTCCGCCTCGTAGGCTCTGTGGAGGTCAGCCAGGGACGACTCGAGCTTCAGCACTTCCTGGGTGGAGCAGCACCAACAGAGAAGTTAGATTTATCACTAGGGCTGTAGTGATACAATAATCTCACCATACACGATATTCTGCCCACCATGCAATATATATTGCGATGTTCAGCAAACGATACAATTCGATACACTTTTGCGATTTTCTGGAAGTTTTTAGAGGGACAGAGTGATTTTGGTGATATTTTGTGACTGTTCTAAAGTTGGATTTAATTAATTTAACTGAAAACTGATTAAAAGCACCAACCACACAATACGTGGCTCTGATTGGACACAGACTTAAAGTGGACAGCTGGACAAAATTAATCAAAGAAGTGGTGAGAAAACATGTTTCTTTTAATTGAAACGGTCCAAACTGTAGCTGACATGTATTAGTAAAGTAAATAAAGTGAACCAAGTTCCTGCTCTGAATAGTTTGATGCCTTTTAAATCTGAACATCTGAAGGAATCACTCTAAGCCTGATGACCTGATGCAAAGCAAACAATGAGTGAGAAAGGCGACAGTTGGATGTTACGATACTTGCAGATGAATATCGATTTTTTTTTTTCCCCCAGGAAAGAAAATATCGATATATCGTATCGTGGGCAGAATACCGTGTGTCATGAGATCATTGCATCACTACAGCCCTAGTATTTCTTAACCCTTCCCTCCCCTCACTTGCACATCCTGGGGGTATTTCCCGTGGGGCTGGTCCTCGGGCAGCAGGAGACATTCGGTGGTACGGTGAAGCATCGGCTCACCAGCAGCGCCTCCATCCGCTCCGACAGCTGCTTGAAGCGCCTCTCCAGGACCTGCTGCAGCTGCCGGGCGCAGTCCCTGGCCCGGGACCGCAGCAGCTCCTCCGGCTCGTCCGTCCCGCTCCTCCCCAGCTCCCTGACACACACCTTCTCCACCAAGGCCAAGATGTCGCACAGGCTCTCATGGAAGGAGCTGTAGATCCGAACCATGCAGGTCTGAGGGGTGAAGCTGAAAAAACTGCGTTTCGTAGAGTTTCAGAGCCGAAGAACAGAAGCGGTCGCTTTCTTCCTCGTCTGCCCCGACAGTTTTCATAAATGACTCCGTTTCCCGCGCCATATTGAACCAGCGTCAATGCGTCTTCTTCTTCTTCTTCTTCTTTAGATTTTAACGGTAGCTTGTATCCACCATTGTTGCACTACTGCCATCTGTTGGATCCTAATAGCTCTACCTCAAATCCTCCTAATGGGCCCGATGTTGTTTAAAAAAACAAATATTTTTCCTTTACTACTATTTAACTGAGCAACGACACTCTCAAATTTCAATTCCCTATTAAACCCTTTTTCCATATTCAGTAATCTTTGATTCACTTATTTCCTACAGCTAATAAAAACGTGTTACATCGTTTCTACAGTATCACACCAGTTACATAATGCTAATAATACAGCACATAATACAGTACATCTGCTGCTTATAAGACACAAATAATTAGATATTCTTTTTGAAATATTAATATTTAATTCAGGAATCACTAGTTGCTTCAGTTTTTTTGATGTGTCAAACCATTGGTATAAATTTGTAAATAATCATTATGATTATAAAATTCTTGGCCAATATCTGAAATATTACTTTTCTTAATATTTGATAATGATTTGTCTACATGAATGTATTTCCATGTCAATGTGGGTCTCAAAAGCCACAATACTGGTGGACTAAATTCTTTATGTGCATTAAATGTTTTTGCTCTGTCCTCCCCAACCCACCCAAAACTATTGAATTGTTCATTTCCTCTTTCAAAAATACTTTTTTCTAATACTTTCTTAACTGGTCAATCTTCATTAAATTTATCCAATAATTAAGCATTATCTGATGTTTTCTGAGACATAGCAGTGTTTCTCCTGATTCTACTTGATTCTCCTGAGTCTACTTCTACCTGGAGTTGACTCAACAGAAATTTTACTCAAATGACAGTATTACTTCATAATAACACTGTTCAAGTAAAATACATAAAAGGACTTCAATAGTAAAAATACTTCTAAAAGTAAACTGTAACTGAATAAATGTAACTAGTTACCCAACTCTGCCAGTCTATGGTTTGACTTGTTGGTAAAAGTGATCTATTTGAAACTACTGATCTATTTATTACGATGGAGTATTAGGGCCATTAAAAGAGGAAGAGGACCCCCCACCCCCCCAAAAAGTCTCAGCCATTTTTTTTATTAAATTCAGAAATTTTCTAGAAAACAATAAAATTTCAGTTTGAAAAGTCAAAAATTTGAAGCTCAGAAATGCCCATGCTTTTTCTAGAAATGTTCTTAGATTAATCTCAAAATTAATCTAGGGTGCTTTTTTTGCTTGAGTGTTTTCTAGCACATTTTTGACTTTGTATTCAAAAATTTCCTTTTTTGTCCTTGAAGAATGTCTGAGACAAATCTCAAAATTTCAGAGTTTTTTTCCAGCACATTTTCGACTTTTGGAGCTCAGAAATGTCCTCATTTTTCTTCCTAGAACATTTCTGAGTTATTCTGGGCTGAAATTTACTCCTTTTTCTATCTACAATGGTTCTGATACCATAATGTATGAATATTTTCCATAGAGCGACATCCGTACAGGGCGTGTTTCACAGTCAGTCCGGTAGGTGGCGGTAATGCGCCTTTCAGGTGCTTTACCAACCAGCTCGAGGTGGACAGAGGAGGAAGTAAAAAGTAGCAGTAGCAGAAGGAGAGGGAGGAGAAGACAGCGGCTTTTATCGCTACACGTGTAATAATTTCTATGTGAATCCACCTTCTTCACCTTTTATAAGCTAAACCTGCTCGGTCAGAAAAGGTAGGTGTGCTGCGGCTCAGCGTGCCGCCGGAAGTTGAGCCGGTTTGGCTGCTGTTAGCACCGAGCTGGTGCCTTTTTACTTTTTGTTGTGCTGTTGCTAACTGCAGCTAGCGGGTTAGCGGAGGTAACCTGCGGAGCAGCTCAAATGAGACCAAACTTCACCCGCTGATACTTCCGTGTCTTTTAAAAAAAGAGCTAACCTGTGCTGTCATCCTCTCTCTCTTTCCCGGTGGGAAGCCACTGTAGACGAAGACCATGGGGGCATATCTGTCGCAGCCGAACACGACCAAGACCTCTTCCGACGGCGGCAACACCAGCATGAGCTACGGCTTCTCTGCCATGCAGGGCTGGCGGGTCTCCATGGAGGTGAGGCAGAAAGTCACCCACCGCTCAGCCATCGTGGTTCAGCCTGTTCAGAGAGAGAGATCTGCCTTCACTGACAAAAACCCAGCGCATCGAAAACATGTTGAACGCCTGTTTGGTTATATCCAGGAGGGGTGTTTTAAAGTAAATCCAGGAAAACGGCATTTTAGAAGGCATTTCACTAAACCATGTGACATCCCACCCTCTTAATATCTTCTGTTAACCGGCATTTATGGACATCAGTCATTCCTATTACTGGGATCCAGCTATCAGACATGAAACACTAATTTTTGGGGTGTCTTTACATGTCATCATACATTTAAAAGAATATTGTTGGCAGATTAAAGTGAAACATCTGTATCTTTTAATTACTTCAAACAAGATGTTTGAGTCTTGAATTTTGCATTTGAAACATAATTCTCAAAATTAATCAATTAATAGCATAAGAGTTGCATTTAACAGTTTTAATAATGTCTAACAGTATTTTATTGTCAAATATTAATGACTCACAGACACTTAAGATATCACCAATCTGTCCAAAGAGTTCAAAATATCTCACAGGGTTTCCCCCAGTATATTATAAGCCTGGCGGGCCACCAGGCTTTACTTTGCCCCCAACGGCTTAGCATTACCTACAGTCTTTTTAAAATGTTTGCATTTTTTAAGACTTTATAGGTGGTGTTAAGGTGTCAATCTTTCAATAACACTTAATTTTCAAGTGATATTTTCAAATTTCCTGTCAACTTTAAACATTTATTAACTCAAAAAAATGTTAGTTAAAAACTGACGCTGGATGAATGACTGACCTAGCACCCAAACACCAGGCGTAGCAAGTTATATTCTGAGGGAAACCTTGTTTTCTCAGTCATGTCATGTGTAACAATGAGCATAAATTTAGGTAGAAATTTTCATCGCATCACCATTTCTAGGTGTGCAGTGGAAGAGAAAATTGATCCGTTCTTGATCATGGACCCTGTCTAGCATAACACTGTAAGGCTGAATGAGCTCCTTTGTTTGGGTTGTCCTTCACAAAGAATGTTACAGTGTTTCCCCTTGTTGAGCACATGTTTTGCTCTTTGCTGTTCATGTGGTATGCAGATAAAATGTAAGGAAAACGCTACAATGGAAGAGAGCGTGCATTTAATGAATCACATGGAGCAAAACGCTGGCAAAACAAAGATATGAACTAAGAGTTGTGCAACTGGGTGAGGTGGACTCTTGCTGCAGTCATCCTACACATCTGTGTGCAGAGGAAAAATATTGTTGAAGCTCAAAATGAATTCAGACGCATGTTTTTAAACATTTTTACCATTTGAAGACATCATATTAGTTGTAAAAATGTAATCATCATGCAAGGATTGTATTCCTTTGGTCAGAATCTCTGGGTTCCTTCATTGCCAATCAAATGTTGGGAAGGAGAGAAAAGGGTTTTCTTTAGTGTGGAGGAAAATTTAGCAGAGGCAAAGCTCACTTTAAATCTATTCAGATCAAAATAAAAGTAACTGTTGTTGACATAAATAAGTACACAGTCCAGTCACATTAATGTGACCACCACGTACTTTCCACTTCAGAGTTAAATAACCAATCACAGAAGGCAGGTGGCAGCACAGTGCAGTTGAGCGTATATAAAGGGTGTGTGTGGGCTTCGGAAAACATTTCAATCGTTGGCGTAATGCAGAAACGAAGCGATTTATCCGACGTCCAAAAGGGCATGATCATTGGCTTTCGGGCCAAGGGTGGAAGCATTTCCGAAACGGCTGAGTTTGTGAACTGTTCGCGTGCCGCCGTGGTAAAAGTGTACCGTGCATGGCAAAATGGGACTGTCCAAAATCCACGACGTGGCAAATGTGGTGCACCACGGGCCATAGATGACAGAGGCGAACGACGGTTGCGGAGATGCGTTCGGGCAGATAGACGGGCTACCGTTGAGCAACTGACCACTAAAATGAACCAAGGGGCTACCACAAGTGTCTCCCAAACCACTATTCAGCGAACATTGCTGCGTCTGGGCCTCCGAAGCGGACGCCTGGTTCGTGCACCTATGCTGACTGGTGTTCATCGACGACGAAGGCTAGAATTTGCACGCCAGTACAGCAGCTGGACGTCCACTGAGTGGCGACAGGTAGCGTTTTCAGATGAATCGCGTTTTTAGCTCCATCGGACAGATGGACGTTGGCGTATAAGGCGTGAAACCTCTGAAAGGAACCACCCTGCAACCATTGCAGGAACGGTCCAAGCTGGAGGCGGGAGCATTATGGTCTGGGGAATGTTTTCCTGGCATTCTCTGGGTTCACTGATTATTGTGGAAGGCACGATGGATCAATACAAGTACGCATCTGTCCTTGCGGACCATGTCCACCCCTACATGCGCATTGTTTTTCCTCAGGATGATGGCATCTTCCAGCAGGACAATGCGAGGTGCCATACAGCTGCCAGTGTACGTGCGTGGTTCGAAGAGCACCAGGATGAGTTTACCGTCCTCCCCTGGCCAGCAAACTCACCTGACTTAAACCCAATCGAGCATCTGTGGGACCATCTCGATCGAGTTGTTCGCGCCATGGATCCTCAACCGCGTAATCTAGCGCAGCTGGCCACGGCATTAGAGTCGGCATGGCTCAACATCCCAGAGAAGACCTTCAGGGACCTAAGTGACTCTCTTCCTGCACGTCTCGTAGCAGTTCGCTCTGCGAAAGGTGGTTATTCTGGCTTTTGACAGATGGTCACATTAATGTGACTGGACTGTGTATAAGAAAACAGAAACCAGAGATGACCAGATGGATATTAATCTATTAAACTAGCACACCAGTTTTTATAGACCAAAACTGGTGCGCATTCTTAGTTTTAATCCAGTCGGTGAATAATAAACATTTTCAGGAATTAATTTGAATGTGAGCTGAAGTAGTTTGAAAGCCATAGAACTAAACTTATCAGATCCGAGCAGGAAACTTCTTCCTTAAATTGTTATGAATGACCAGATTAAAATCCGCCTGAAGGAAAATGATATTCATCTTCATTTGCAACGACCTGAGGCGTATCGAGCAAGAAACAATGCGAACAAATCCAGGAAAAAATAAAATAAAAACTGCAGAATCTTGATATTTTCATGGACTTGTTCCACCAATGCCTGAATTTTCTCATACAGTTTTTATTTGTATCCAGGTTAATATAGTACCTCCACATTCCCAATTTATATTTTATATACATTTAGCTAAACCATTGGGTAACTTTTTTGTTTGTAATTAAAACATTTTCATGATTTAAACAGATAAACAGTCAATAAAATGAAGAGCCTAAATTTTATGTATTTCTGAAGGCTTATGAAATGGAGATGGAGCCTTAAACTATTACCTGTTTGTAGATATTTAAAAATTTATGATTGATTGAATATTTATAAAATGTATTTGTCACTCCTGCACATAAAATTGGCCATTTTTCCCACCAGCCCTTTGTTGATGTTTTGATTTGTTTCATTTTTTCAGGACGCTCACAACTGCATCCCAGACTTCGACGAAGAGACGGCCATGTTTGCTGTGTATGACGGCCACGGAGGTAATTAAAGTTCCTCTAAAAGAGTTTGGAGTCTTTCACATTTTTCCAGGTGTAGATTATTTATTTTTCCATTTGCCGTCTCCGTCTAATCCGATATGTTCTTCTAATGACACAATTCTGGCAGATTAAGTCTCAGTTTCCTCCATTTTGAAAGTCTCTACATATTCTATTTAATTTTACAAAGTTGCTGCTTTATTGATGTAGGTTAATTGTGTGTTTATTTTAATTTGTGAATGTTGTTTGGATAACTTCTATTGGCATATTTCCATCTCAGACGTGACGCACATTAAACCATCTTTCTACCATTGAGTTAATCATCTTTTTAAATGTTTATTGAAACCAGAGGTGCTGCAGATGTTTCAGGTTTTACTCAGGTGACAAACATTCATCTTTCGACCAAACAATATAGACGCGTTATGCGTTTCCTTATTTACAGCCACAATAAAAACATTTGGTGTGAATTTATACGTAATAAATGTTTTTAGAATTTGAAACCTGAAGAAGTGTTGTTTTAAAATGCAATCAGGGAAACTTGTGCAACTTTTATCACCTGATAAGCAAACTTTGTTTTAGTCAGTTTACTTTATGACAGCTCAGCTGTTTTTCTGCCGTTTCCATGGCGACCTGCTTTGTTTGCTGTACATGCCGCTCTGCTGCCCTGAGGGTTTATATCTCCTGCCTTTCAGGTGAAGAGGTGGCTCTGTACTGTTCAAAGTATCTTCCTGACATCATCAAGGAGCAGCGGACGTACAAAGACGGGAAGCTGCAGAAGGTGAGGAGCAGATAAATTAGAAACTAATTAAAAAGTTGTTTCATCTCAGAGGAGAAGTCGTGTCACTTAGTCGCACACAGAATGTGTTTGGAGCGGTAAAAACCTGTTTTTAATCCAGGGTTTGTACGGGTGCTTACGATACTTGAGAATGATTGAAGATTAGTTGTGTTAAATGTTTGATATTTAAACTGTTACTGTTTTGTAACAAAGTGCAATCTGACCCTGATTAAATCTTTTTTCTAGAAAACGTTTGGTATTTTCATAAATCTCATAAAGATTTTCTGTCTGAAGTGAAATCAGATTAAACTTATTTAGAAAAAACAAATAACTTGGCAAGAACATTTTTAGAGGTTTTTTTTTTACTTTCTTATATATTTTTTAAGCATTAATTTGAACTTGAAAGTCGTTTACCTTTACATGACTATTTTAAAACATGTTATTGTAATTAATATTTGAGTGAATAACTTGTTGATCTGTGTAATATGTTGGCTAATATTTCATACATTAAACAATGTTATTGAAATTGTGAAATGATCAATCTCTTCAATAAAGAGAGGCAAAAACAACCAGTCAGAGCCGAGGGGAGGGTCTTGGTGCTGTCCATCAACATCTTGAACGCGCTGCTAAATGTGCGTAAGTCAGAGAAACGACTCGCCATTACAGAAAAACAGCCATGCTAACTAACCTTAGCATTTACAACAGGCCATTGTAAGTGCAGCGTAGGAGAGGGGGATGATTGACAGCAGTAAGACCCGCCTCCTGGCTCTGTTTGGTTGTTTCTAGATAGTGCTGGTAGAAGAGGTCAAATTAAAATACAAAAAATCCAGCAGATTATTTCTCATATACTAACAAGTTTCAACAAATAAGTGAAAAAACAATTTTTATAAGAGACACATACTGCAGCTTTAAGGACGTTTTCCAAAGCGGACATTATTCATGCTTGCAGGCGCTGGAGGACGCATTTCTAGCCATCGACGGCAGAATAACCACAGAAGAGGTCATCAAGGAGCTGGTACTGATCTCCGGTCGCCCCGCCGAGGAGCCGCCGTCTGAGAAGGTGGCAGAGGAGGACGACTGTAAGCTCAAAAAACCTGATGGCTGAAAACGTGAAAATGTCTGTCTACAAACGCAACATCAACATGACTTTGTGATCCTGTTTCTCCTCGTGTCAGTGGACAACGAGGAGGCGGCGTTGCTCCATGAGGAGGCCACCATGACCATAGAGGAGCTGCTGGTTCGCTACGGCCAGAACCTCAACGCCGTCAAACACGCAGCGGCAGCCGCCAGGTACTAGAGACACGACGTTCACGGGTTTTACTGCAACAGCAGAGGGAGGGGAGTCACTGAAGTTCAACGTTCTCCTCCGTTTTCCTCAGCAGCGCAGCTAAGAAGGCCTCCGCCCAGAACACGGAGGTCTCGAAGGATAAAGGAGAAGATCCTGAGAAGAAAGGAGTGAACGGAGAGGTGAACAAGGAGGAGGGAGATGGGAAAGTGAAGGAAGGAGCAGCGTGTGGGTCCAAACTGAGAGCCTGTCGGAGAACGGGAGGCAGTGAGGGGAGCAGTTCAGGTAAAATTACACTCAGGCTTCATACAGGTGCTTGAAAATCCTTGAATCTCAATGAGGTATTTGTTTGGAAAGTGCTTAATTTCTGTATGAAGTCCTTGAAAGTGCTTGATATTCAAACTGCACAGTTTTAATAATAAATTGCAACTTGTTGCTTGATTAAACATGTTTATATATTTTCATACACCTGATAAAATAGCACTTTTTTTTCTCGCTGTCTGAAATTAAATTGGGCTTTTGTTTTAGAGATTTACCAAATTTATTTCAATTCTCTAAAAGTCATAGTTTTTATTAGACATTGTTTTGTAACTTACTTTGTATATTCTGTTTAAAAACTTAATTTGAACAGGAAAGTCATTTACATTAGCACGATTAGTTTGGATTGTTTAAATGTAATGAATATTTATTAACTCGATGACTTATTGATCTGTATGTTTGAATAATATCTGGCTCCTATTTTACATGTTAAATAATGTTATTGAAATTAACATTAATTTGGTGAAATTTGTGTTTGTGAGACAGACATTTCATTTCCAAACATTTTATTTTATTTTAGTTTACCTTGTCCTTGAAGTAGATTGTAAAATACAACTATAAGACGTTATTAATAACAGTAATAAATTATATTATTTGTAATTCTTCTATGTTCGTCTCAGATCCAGTAGTTTGATTTCACAACAGAAACACTCATGTTTAGTGTATTTATTTTAGCAAGAGAGGAAATAAAGTTTGTGGTTAACATTAACTTCTGTCCCGATACATTAAATAAAATATAATAAATTACTCCAAACAAACTACAAGAGCAGTATCTCCCACTGAGCCGCTAGCAGCAGTTAACGTTTGTAAAATTCAATACAGCTAAAATGGACAACATTAATACTGATGACAGTTAAAAAACATGGCAAAGTTACTCCTGAAACACTGTATATTATTAAATTTGTCTAAAATATATGTTAAAATATAATATTTGTGAGGAAAACACGGAGCTGATTCAGTTCAATAAATGTCTGGAGAAACGACTTGACTAAATAAAATAAAGTCAGAGAATGAATAAACTAATGTTGAGGAACTTCACTTCTTTAATATTGTTAAAATTAAAACCTGTTACATATATAAAACTGAAGTTATTAGCTTTTAGCTGATGATGAACTTTACTTAAAAAGGGACAATACAGTTCAAACATTAATGTCACCATTGATGACGGATTATAGCAAACGCTAATTCACATCTGCAGTTCGTTTGTATTTTTTTACCTCCAAAGTGTGGTGCTGGGGGAAAAACCCCCAAAGCGTTTGAATTTTACTATGAAAGTGTACAAAACCTGTCGAAAGGTCTTCATAAAGTAGAGATTTATTTCTTCTTCTTCCTCACTGTGTTGCAGCTGAGAGCGGAGAGTCGGGAAGCTCCAACGGAGAGGAGAAAGCTGGGAAAGCAGAAGGAGACGCCGGGCCTTCCTGCTCTTCTGTGTCCTCAAAAGCCACCGGAGACTCAAATTCCAGATTCTTTGAGGACAGCGAAGAGTCTGAGGAGGGCGAGGAGGAGGAGGAGGAGGATGGGAGTGACGAAGAGGTGAGAAGAGAGAACCAGAATAAACTGTGAAAGTTCACTGTGAAAATTCACACCGAGTCACTTTGTTGAGCTTTGCTTCAACTTTTTCTGTTTCCTCTCAGGATGGGAGCGACGAGGAAGAAGCAGACAGCAGTGAGCTGGAGGAAGAGGACACAGAGGAGGGAGAGGAAGACTCTGAGGATGAAGAGGAGGAGATGTGTCTACCAGGAATGGATGGAAAAGAAGAGGTCTGTACAAACATTAGATATTTGGCTCTTAGATTTAAGGTGTATTCATTACAGATACACAAACACAGATTGAATAAACTTTGAGGAAGAGTTCATTCACTTCTTAACTCCGATGAAGAGCCTCAGTCTTCTGCACAGACAGATGCTGCTGCACATCTGCTTCCTGATTACTCTAAGCTGTGATGATAACGTGTGAGGAGACGCTATCTTGTTGGAAAGTTGCAACATGATGCGCATCACAGAGAGTCAGAAAATGAAGATAAAGTTCAGTTCTAGAGGCTAAACTACAAGACCCATAATGCAAAGCAGCAGAAAGCCATGTTGGAGGGATTTATACTCATTCCATCCGTACTGTCGGCTCATTTACCCTGAAGAAATACTTCCAGATTATCTTTAAAGGTTTATCTTTATCAATTAAAACACTATTTGTTATACGACTACACGTTTCCTTAATTCTTTTGATGAATAGTAATAATCATAATTTAGTTCAAAAATTATAATTCAGTAGAAAATAAGCAATAAATAAATTAATTACATGATAAATTGAAGTAAGCTCAATAATTTTAACTTGGACAACAATCTTTAGACACTCCCATTATTATTGTTGACAAGCCGCCATTTTGAGAAACAGTGAAAACATTTGACACCTAGCAGTTGGTTTGCACTACCTGACTGTTTTCCTTTTCTAAGCTAAATTATTATTTTTTAATGGTATTTTGGTTCATTATCCATATTAATTATTATTGTTCTGGATATTTAAAATGCTTTCCAGTTTCAATATTAAATATTCTTTAGAAATTGAAGTTTGTTTTTTTATCTATGTGTGGGAATGCTTGGAAATTATTATGAAAAATCTAAATTTTATTATGAGAAGATTTCAGCTCAATAAATGTCAAATGAAATCAACCCTATTTGGATAAGAAAAGGCTGTTGGGAATGTTCTCCCAATAAATACCCAAAATCATGTTGAAAATCTTTAAATCTTTATCAGTTGTAATTTAAACAAACCATGTATCCGTTGCATCTAAACCTGAATTACATGTTCTTTATATTTTTACTTTCTTAAAAAGAAGACTATTGAAGATAAAAACCTGGTTTAAAATATTTAGATTTTAGTTGACTGGTTAAAATGTTTTTTTGGGGGTTTTCGTTCTTGTGTCTTTAACGGGTCGGCCCGTCCTCCATGTTTGTTTCAGCCCGGCTCGGACAGCGGCACCACGGCCGTTGTGGCTCTGATCCGAGGGAAGCAGCTGATCGTGGCCAACGCCGGCGACTCGCGCTGTGTTGTGTCTGAACGAGGTAAATCCGCTCCGCTTTTCAGGTGTTCATGTTGTAAGATGGCAGCAGGGAAGCAGGAGTGTGCTGTAGCAACTTGAGCGTTGCCATGGCGACCCTCACTTTGGTGCCAACTGCTTCTATATTCTGGAATTTTCTGGATTTCTCCACTGGTTTCTTTTTGTCTCAGTGCTATTAGCTGGTTTAGCTGTAAATGTGGAGGGAATGTAACATTAAAGCAGATTTAAAGATTACATGCAAATAGCCCAATCCCACATGGAAAACTGATTCAATCCCACAAGGAAGACTGATTCAATCCCACAAGGAAGACTGATTCAATCCCACATAGAAAACTGATTCAATCCCACATAGAAAACTGATTCAATCCCACAAGGAAGACTGATTCAATCCCACAAGGAAGACTGATTCAATCCCACATAGAAAACTGATTCAATCCCACATAGAAAACTGATTCAATCCCACAAGGAAGACTGATTCAATCCCACAAGGAAGACTGATTCAATCCACATAGAAAACTGATTCAATCCCACAAGGAAGACTGATTCAATCCCACAAGGAAGACTGATTCAATCCCACAAGGAAGACTGATTCAATCCACATAGAAAACTGATTCAATCCCACAATTCTTGTGGGATTGATCAGTCATAGAAAACTGATTCAAACCCACATAGAAAACCGATTCAATCCCACAAGGGAAGACTGATTCAATCCCACATAGAAAACTGATTCAATCCCACATGGAAAACTGATTCAATCACACATAGAAAACTGATTCAATCCCACATGGAAGACTGATTCAATCACACATGGAAGATGATTCAATCCACAAGGAAAACTGATTGAGTCCCACAAGGAAAACTGATTCTGCCTGTTTAACTTGGAGACATCAGACTTAATTTAAAGGTATTGTAAAGACTTAAGGTGGTATTACAGAGATAATGGTTAACTGTAATAAACTTTTTCTGAAGAAAAGGTGAAGGATAAGAAAAATATCAAAAACCGTCAGTAGGCCTTACAATCCGGCGCATCTTGCATTTTGTTCTGCAGTAAAACGGCGCCCTCTAGTAGATTAATATAGATGAATTCTGGTTGTGCTTTAAAAAAACATGCAGAAGTTTTCGTGCAATTAGTTTTTGGTGTCTAGAAAACGAGCTGTCTCAAGTCACAGCACTGTTCCGTTGCATAGCAACCCCAGGCAAGCCCCGCCCCGTTACTTAGCAACCCAAGTGGAGCGCTAGCACATTTGATCAGTTGGTTTTACTGCCACATGAGCTGTTCATTGACTGCTGGGAAAGTCAACTGTTTGGTTGTTACCATCCAGAAACCACTTGCTGTTTTCTGTTCCTTAACTTTCTTTTTTTGTTGTTTGTGCCGTTTTGGAAATATACATAGACTGAACATTCAGACCCCTTCTAACAAAAAATACGCAGCATCTAGTTGAACAAAGGCAATTAAATGATGATTAAAAAAAAGAGCAAAACCCAATGTGAGTACATCCCTTTTTAAAAAAAAAAAAAAAAGAGGTGATCACACTTAGTGTCTTTTTTTTTTTCTTTTTTCAGCTGGTTTTACTTCTGTATTCGTCGTACAATGGCTGCTGGAAAAGACAAGTGTTTTCTTGTTGACTTACCCAGAAGTCACTTGCTGCGTACTTGTTGGTTTTGCAGGATGCTCCACTTCTGGTTTTCTAAGATATATGGTTGCATAATTGAGCATCATTTTGAAGCCATTTTCATGAGTGAATGTAACCGTTGAGTTGGGACCAGCAGCAGCGTATTTGGATTTAAAGTGACAAGAGGTCCTAAAACAGCTCGATCTGAAATCAGCTCAGAACTGAGCAGAATAAAATCTCATCATCTAAAAATGATTTTGTGCAAAAATGTAATGAATATGTTTGGTAATGAACATGTTTATCCTGCTCAAGGAAGTTTAATAGGTCTCCTTTAAAGACTTTCAGCTGCTTTGTGTGAAATAAAAAGAGCTGCGTCTCTGCAGGCAAAGCTGTGGACATGTCCTACGACCACAAGCCAGAGGACGAGGTGGAGCTGACGCGCATCAAGAACGCTGGAGGGAAGGTGACCATGGACGGCCGGGTCAACGGAGGACTGAACCTCTCCAGAGCCATCGGTGCCAAGCTTCAGACTCGACTCTGAAATAAATTCAACTCTCGTTTCAAACTTGTTTTTGCCACCTGAAACGAGCAAGTGGGTCAACGCAGACTCTTCACGTTGACTTTCAGGCGACCACTTCTACAAGAGGAACAAGTCGCTGCCACCAGAGGACCAGATGATCTCCGCCATGCCGGACGTCAAAGTTCTGACGCTGAACGAGGATCACGACTTCATGGTCATCGCCTGCGACGGCATCTGGTGCGTCAAACGTTACAAACGTGTTTTAAAACCTGCGTGGAGGAGCGTCTTTAAGGGCGTTTTCTGTGACTGCAGGAATGTGTTGAGCAGTCAGGAGGTGGTGGACTTCATCAGCGAGAGGCTCAAACCCGACCAGGCCGGGAAAACCCGACCTCTGTCCGCCATCGTGGAAGAGGTGAGAGCTGCTCACTAATAAAAGGATGTGATTCAAAAACTATTTTTAAATCACAAATCAATTTCTTTATTCAGACTGAGATTCTGTTTAAATTATGTGACCCGATAAGAAAAGACGTTAAAACATTAATTTATTTTTAAAACATCAATATAAAACAATTAATGTTCCACTGTATCAAATTCAATCACTTTATATTGAAACAAAAATAGACTAGTGCTTGAAATTCTGTAGCTTAAATGATCAGTTTTTGGTTAGCTTAGCAGACTGGCTTTTACTCAAAAAAGTAAAATAAACAAATCAAAGAATATTATAAATATAATAAGCAGATAAAATGTGTTTTTTCGTTTTTGTTTTTTTTTTTACATTTTGAATTGATTCAAAATTCCCAAAACTAGGATTTGTAATTTTCTATAGAATATATTGTTTTTCGCTGCACCTCTTTTTAGAAAATAGATTTTAAAATTAAAATGAATAAAAGTTTAATAGCCTAAAGAGCATTGAGAGCATTTCTTTAATGAATGTTTGATCATTCCTAGATTTTAAAAAGACGTTCAATAAGAGATTTTTTTTTTACAGAAATTGAACCAGATAAAGTTAAAGTTTTGCCACTTTAGGAGTTTTTGGTAGAACATATTTACTAAGATATTTTTTTAAATCTTAAATGTAAAATGTGTATTTTTTTTTAAATTTTGGCTTAATTACTACTCTGGGTTATTTTTTTAGTAAAAGAAGAAGTAACCCACAGACTGGTCTTTTTTTCAGTTTCTATTTAATCTAATTATAAATTATTTAACTTTTAAATTAATGATTACTTCAATCAGCTCTAGTTTTTATTTTGAAACTTAGTTTTGCAGTTTCTGAAATATGCAAATATTCAAAGACAAATAGAAAAGTAGAAACCATAAAGATGATCCAGCATTTGGCATTTCTTCTGGTGTTTCTTGTTTTTATTACCGTCGTTGTTTAATGAAAAACTCCGTCTCTCCTTTGTGTGAGTTTCCTTAATTATCCCCTCCAGTCCAAAGGTGACGATGCGTTTCACTTTTGGTGCCGAGCGGTTCTTCACGTTGCTCGTTTAAATCCCAAACAGCTGCTGGACCACTGCTTGGCGCCGGATACGTCTGGAGACGGGACGGGGTGCGACAACATGACCTGCATGATCGTGACGTTCAGGGCGCACCCGGCGCAGCCCGACGACGACACCAAGAAGAGGAAGCTGCCGGAGGGCGGCGAGGAGGCCGAGCCGGAGGAGAACGGGAACGACAGCAAAAAGGCGAAAAGCGACTAGAGGGAGGAGAGGAACCTCCCCAGAGGGAGCCGCTGGTCTCACGCTACCACAGACGCATTCTGTACAAAATGAAATCCTTACCTCACCGACATGATTTCCTCCCCGACGCCACAGAGAGCAACATCAGCTCCGCTAAGGTCGCGCGTACTTTCGTTTCCGTCGCTCTGCTCTGCTCTGTTCTGGGTGGATCTCCACATCAACTCGCCCTGCAGCCGTTTGGTTTCATCGGTTCTCTGGCCAACTCGCCTTCCCTGCTCTAAGTAGCTTCAGTTTCCATGAATTCCTCACCTGGAGGCCGCAGTGCAAAGGGGAACCAGTCCACAGAAATAAGATTATTCCTCCAGTCGCTTCCCTGATCGGTTTCGTTCAGACTCGCCTGCGTCTTCTTGGCGTTTTGCTGTCGGACCTGCCGCCGCTCTTTGTGGCGCTGCACCATCACAGCGTCCCAGATGGTGGCGGGGAGTTTCCTGTAGCTGCTGTCAGTGAGTGAGTGAGGCGCATCATGTTCCGACTTCGGGTCATCGTCTGTCTGAATGTGTCGGTTCCGTGTTCCTGGTTCCTCTCGTAAAATCCCAACCTGTGGCTCTGGTTTCGCTCTTCAGAGAGGAATGGATTCTTTGCTCTTATCCTTCGCATATCTATCCATTTAAGCATCCATCGTTCACTAATAATTTAGTTTTTCTCGTCGATCTTGTAAAATGCCTTTTTTCTCATTCCTGGTTTGTTTGTGTTGTTGAAAAGCCTCTAAATGTTCATGTGGGGAAATGTTGTCGTTTTGAAGCTCATGAAATTTCCACGGCAGGAAAACCGGACCGTCTTCAGCACCTTCCTTTGATCCCACTGTAAAACCTTTTAAGGATAATCTTTAGGACATGTATTTTAAGTAAAAAGATGTTTTCTTTTTTTTGATGAAATCAGTCTTGTGGCAACTTTTAAAGAAGGATTTTCTTTTTCGTAAGCACATTCTGATCAAACCTTGCTGCTGAACTGTAGGAAGAAAGCACAAGGTTATTTTTCTGAGACGGAAACATTTTGAAGTTCAGAGCACCGAGGCTGTAACTGTTATTATTTTTCCTTTCCTTAGGTTTTCATTTGTCAGAAGTCTGATTTAAATCGATGTGACTGTAAGTTTCTAGTGTACTCTCGTCAGCGTAACCTTTTTTCTGTACATAGGTTTTTCAATACTTGCAATCGAAGAAAAATGCTTTTTCTTTGTAATTGTGAGTCAGTGTGACATTTTGGTGCATACTCTTTTGACACCAGTATGTAAGTACATACAAATACATTTTTTTAAATAATCACATTTACTCTGTGTGTTTTATGAACGGCTTTGAAAGATGCTGGTTGATGTTTGTTGTAGAAATTAAAATTAATACAGTTTTAAATAAGATGTACAGAGGCAAAGAGACTGCGGCTGAAAGTAAGAGCTGCATTTTGAGATGCAGAACTCGACATACGAGTTAAAACCTTATCGACTGCAGATGACGAGGCCGTTTTCTGTTGATAAAATTTTTAAATTTAGCTAACTTTGTATCTGCGATGAGGACAGTCATGTAATCTTTCTTTCTTGGTCTTTTGGCTCCATATACAGGTGCTGGTCATAAAATTAGAATATAATGAAAAAGTAGATTTATTTCAGTAATTCCGTTTAAAAAGTGAAACTTGTGTATTATATTCATACATTACATACAAACTCATATTTCAAATGTTTATTTTGTTTAATTTTAATGATTACAAATGACAACAAATGAAAATCTCAAATTCAGCATATCAGAAAATTAGAATCTTGTGAAAAGGTTTAAAATTGATGGCACCTGGTACCACACTCTAATCAGCTAATTAACTCAAACCACCAGCAAAGGCCTTTAAATGGTCTTTCAGTCTAGTTCTACACAGTCATGGGGAAGACTGCTGACTTGACAGTTGTCCAAAAGACGACCATCAACACCTTGCATAAGGAGGGCAAGACACAAAAGGTCATCGCTCAAGAGGCTGGCTGTTCACAGAGCTCTGTGTCCAAGCACATTAATAGAGAGGCGAAGGGAAGGAAAAGATGTGGTCGAAAAAAGTGTACAAGCAAGAGAGATAACCGCACCCTGGAGAGGATTGTGAAACAAAACCCATTCAAATATGTGGGGGAGATTCACAAAGAGTGGACTGCAGCTGGAGTGAGTGCTTCAAGAATCACCACACACAGACGTATGAAAGACATGGGTTTCTGCTGCCGCATTCCTTGTGTCAAGCCACTCTTGAACCACAGACAGCGTCAGAAGCGTCTTGCCTGGGCTAAAGAGAAACAGGACTGGACTGCTGGTGAGTGGTCCAAAGTCATGTTCTCTGATGAAAGTAAATTTTGCATTTCCTTTGGAAATCAAGGTCCAGAGTCTGGAGGAAAAGAAGAGAGGCACTTCATCCACGTTGCTTGAAGTCCAGTGTAAAGTTTCCACAGTCAGTGATGGTTTGGGGTGCCATGTCATCTGCTGGTGTTGGTCCATTGTGTTTTCTGAGGTCCAGGGTCAACGCAGCCACATACCAGGAAGTTTTAGAGCACTTCATGCTTCCTGCTGCTGACCAACTTTTTGGAGATGCAGATTTCATTTTCCAACAGGACTTTGCACCTGCACACAGTGCCAAAGCTACCAGTACCTGGTTGAAGGACCATGGTATCACTGTTCTTAATTGGCCAGCAAACTCTCCTGACCTTAACCCCATAGAAAATCTATGGGGTATTGTGAAGAAGAAGATGCAATACACCAGACCCAAAAATTCAGAAGACCTGAAGCCACTAATAGAGCAACCTGGGCTATCATAACACCTGAGCAGTGCCACAGACTGATCGACTCCATGCCACGCCGCATTGCTGCAGTAATACAGGCCAAAGGAGCCCCAACTAAATACTGAGTGCTGTACATGCTCATACTTTTCATGTTCATACTTTTCAGTTGGCCAACATTTCTATAAATCCTTTGTTTTTATTGGTCTTCAGTAATATTCTAATTTTCTGATATGCTGAATTTGAGATTTTCTTTTGTTGTCATTTGTAATCATCAAAATTAAACGAAATAAACATTTGAAATATATGAGTTTGTATGTAATGTATGAATATAATATACAAGTTTCACTTTTTAAATGGAATTACTGAAATCTACTTTTTCATTATATTCTAATTTTATGACCAGCACCTGTACTGTCTGATGCAAACTCACAGGCTAAAAAAATATTATTTTAAAAACCTAAAATCACAAAAGGTTTTATTGAGATTTTGTTTCTGCACAACATTTAAGCATGAAATAAAACAACAAAAATAAATAGGATGTATGTTTTGTAATGTGTAAATTATTGCAGAAAAAAAGCTTTCCATATGTTTCTGTTACTGAAAGAAAGGTAACCAGTTTACGAATGTATTTTGAGGTTGAGTTTGTCTCAAATGGTTGCAACTCGCTGTGTTTTTCGCTACCTGGCAGCAGAGGATCTTTTAAACAGCTCTGGACAAAATGATGAGACCACTTAAAATCATCAGTCTCTCTGATTTTGCTCTTTATAGGTTTATGTTTGAGTAAAATGAACATTGTTCTTTTATGAACTACCGACGTCCGAAATTCCAAGAAAAATTTTGTATTTGCAGAAAATGAGAAATGTTGAAAATAACAAAAAGATACAGAGCTTTCAGACCTCAAATAATGCAAAGAAAACAACTTAATATTTGTTTAGAAACAATAATTCTAATGTTTTAACTCAGGAAGAGTTCAGAAATCAGCATTTGGAGGAATAACCAGGTTTTGAATGGGGCTCAGTGCAGTGAGCTCTGCGTCTTTTGCAGAGTATGATCAATGATGTGCTAATTGGATGCAGCATATCAGTCATTGTTGAGGACTTTTTATTATGTTTTTATAATGTATAAAAACATTTGTTAAAGTAAATGCATCCTAAAAATGTTCCTACATGAGAAAAATCAATTGAGATGTCTTACTCCCTTCACTTCTGAAGTAAAATTCACCAATTCACCAAATAATTGAATTTTTCTAATGGCTGGTTATAACTGCGCTATTAACACTAACTTCAGTCTCGATAACAGTAAATCGAAATGTTGGGTCATTTATTTTTTATTATTCTACCTTTTCCGTGTTTGCATTTCTACTAGTATATTTTCTGCTGCTTTAGTCACCGGTGAGTTGCTATGTCCCTCTTCCGCCACCAGGGGGCATCACAGGCTTAAGCGTCTGCGCTCTGTTGCCTGCTGTACCCAGACTGTCCACCAGATGGCGGAATAAAAATCATTTCGTTCGTTTGTGAAACGCCAACATGTCGCTATGAAGCGGGCAGAGGTATGACTGTGGCACGAAGGGTGTAGAGTCAGCAGGTTTCCACCCAGTTAGAGAGCAGCTGGGGAACAAACCAGTCGCATCAAACCATTATGGACAAAACAAATCATGAGACTTACTACTGGTCTCTACATATCTACTTCCTGTTTCATCAGATATGCAGCTGTATTATAAAACCATGAGATGGATGGATAGACTAGCTCTGTTCCCTGAGGATCACTGTCGCTGGAGGAACAATAGAAAGCCAGACAGGAAGCATCCACTGTCCTTGGGATCTAAAAATGGCCCCCAACACACCCAAACACGTTTCCTTTTACACACTTTTACGCTTCTTTTTGTTGGTTTTCAATGCACAGAAGAGCAGTTTTGTTGTTTCTGTGGGATTGTTTGTCCTGACTCATCCTAAAACATAAATACAGACAAAACATAATCATTCTGATTCTGAGCCAGTGCAGTGGTGAGTATTTTGGCCCTGGTTTCTTCCTATGGACCATGGGAGAGAAAACAGGAGTAGATATCTGCCAAAAAAAACGTCTCTGAGATTTTCTAGACCAAAATCAAGAATAGTTTTGAATTTGAAACTCAAACATTTCCATTTTTTTTCAAGAACATTTTTGAGATTAATCCAAAAACTTGAGTTTTTCTATAAGTTTTTTTTTTTTTACTTTTCATACTCGCAAATCTTAGAAATTTAATAAATCAAAATCAAGGACATTTCTATTAAATTTCTAAGATTAGTCTCAAAAAGTCTGTGTTTTTTCTTGCGGCAGCGTCCGCCCTGTTCTGGCCTCCTGTGACTGGCTCCCTGTATATAACTGTGCAGTTTGAAGTAAGGCTGGATGATATGACTGAAAACACTATCACAATATAATGAGTTCATATCAGTCAATATTAAATTATTAGTGATTTGTTTTTTGTTTTAAATATCTTAAATACTGTCCAGCTAGCAATGTGACCTTTCCTGTGTTGTCCAATTCTCATTACACGCCATTATTTTTTGTTTTTAAGCCGTTGTGAGGTATGGTGTCAAAACCTTAAACTGCTCCTGCATAAGTTACTCAAAAGGTTGTTGCTAGGTAACCAAAGAGTGAGTAAGTTAGTTGTTCCCAGGCAACCAAAGAGCGAGTGAGTTAGCTGATGCCACTTACCTAGCTTAGAGGTTTTTAGTGATACCGTGAAGTAATTTTAAAGCTCGTGGAGATTTTGCTTTTCAGGTTGTGGCCCGAAGGCTCTGGAAATCTCTACTGTCGTCGCTGCACTACAACAGGCTGGTTTTTATGTTTGTGTCTTTTTGAAGCAGATTTTGATGTCTGATATGTAAATAAGTGTTACTTACTTTTCTACGCTGTTTTTCTATGGACAAACTCTAAAGAGGTCCAGCTGTGTGGGCAGAGGAATCTGTTTCCGTCTCCAGACTCTTAAACCTGAATGCTGGTCAGGCAGAACCGCAGGACACCAAACTGGACCCGGAGTTGTTCATATAACTCTGTGTGTCGTCTCGCCAGCGGGTCTCATATAGAAAGCTGGACCACAATAACAGGTTGTAGTTCAGACACCGAAGGCATTCATCAAGACTTACAATCTTTTTCTGTCGTTCCTAAAAACTGCACTAACCCTGCTGCCCTCACTCAGCACGGGCGTCAGCAATGCTAAAACCAAGGCTCAAGAAACACAGACTCATTCCTGTGGTCACACAAGGACAGTCAAAGTACTGACTGGCATTAAGAAGAAGTTTGAGTCCACTCAGCTTCAATCTGGCTGAGTCCTTACCGTCAGTTTTGCATCATGTATGACTGCATGCTGTTTTCCAGTCTTGCATCATTTGGGATTTTCAGAGTCCAGGTGCATCAGGGTCAGCTTTGTTTTAATTTCTTATTGAACCAAATGTTTTCAAGGGTGACAACAGGGAGGCTGTTTGAGCCCATGGATTGTATTATAATGTGGTATGATAAAACTAATATATATAAATGATATGTTCGTCTCAGGTCCAGTAGGTCAACTTCACGACGGACACATTCAGGTTCACAGTATTTATTCTAACAAAAGAGGAAATCAAGTTGTTGGTTTACATCAGTCCAGCAGCTTCTGCCCCTATACATTAAAGAGAGTAGAATAAATAACCCTAAACAAACTACAACAGCATTATCTCCAAATGAACAGTTAGCAGGAGTTAGCTTTGTAAAATGAAACATAGCTAAAATGGCCAATATTAATAGCAGTTAAAAATATATACAAAACATGACAAAATTACTCATGAAACACTGTATATTATTAAATGTGTCTAAAATATATATTAAATATAACAAAAACACAGAGTTGATCCTAAGTTACTAACAGCAACAGAAAAAGGGGGAGGGGCGTCAGTTACTGGTTGCTACGGTAACCACCAACCGCCAAGAGCAACGTAACAGAACTTAAAGCGCCAATAAATGTCTGGAGAAACAACTTGTTGACTAAACAAAATACATTCAAAGGATATTTAAACACATTTTGACAAACTTCACATTTGTAATATTGTTAAAAATAAAACCCTGTAGTATATATTAAAATATATATATCTTCCACACTCCTCTCCACACATGCTATATGCTACTCATATAGCATGTTTCTGTAGTAGCCACATTGTGTTTTCTGATCTTCTCTCACTTTCCCTGTTTAAATGATAATTTACTTACAGCATATCCACTTGCATAAGTTACTTTTTGATTATTTTTTTGAACATGTACAAAAAACACTAACAGCCTGAAGCATAATATGAGCATTTTTATTTTACATATTCAAAGGAGTTTGAAGTATAAAGTTACATTCCCACCCTGTGTCATCAGGTTGGACGTTACTGCTGAATCTGCAGAGGATTCAGTCAGCCGCCGTCAGCTGGACGCATCAGCATCATTCACTTCCTGTTGCTGTGTGTTGTCAGCCTTAGCACGTCAGATAAACTGATGGAAAATCTCCCAGAATGCATTATTTTCCGCTTTCCTGTCACTTGGTACCATCTTTCAAATTTCTATCCACTTCCTGTCTCCCCTTTCCTCCACCTTCTCATCCTTCCTCTGTGGCCTCTAATCTTTTCTTTCCTTTCTGATAACTTTGTCCTCCCTTCCTGTCCTCGTGTTCATCCTCTCCTACCAAATTCATCTGATATTTCAGATCTTTGTCCTGCTAAAAATGCAGAGAAAAGAAACCTGTGTAGAAAAAGTAGTTGCTATTTTGCTGATTTCTTCTGCTCCAAAGACATTGTAAATATCAGACAACAATAACCTGAGTAAATACGAAATTCAGCCAAACAAAGTCTGTGTTTCGATGTTGAGTTAAATGTCAGCTTTATCCATTTGCATGATTTCTCCAACTCCTAAAATTTATTAATTTTGTCACATTGGAAGGCTTCAAGTATGAATCTCAATCAGATTGAAGGTCAGACTGTAACTAGGCCACACCAAAAAATATATTATTTTATTCAAAACTTATCCTGCCTTTCTCCTCTCTGTTTACCAGACGTAGAATTTTGCATGAGGAAATGTTTTTATTTAAGTATGGATATTTTATATTCTATGTGATGAAATGCACGTAAAAATCTAAATATATTTGCTTTGTAAACATTTTACTACTCCTTTAAGTTGTTAAGTAAAACTTCATTTTATTCATTGGAAGGTAAATTGCTGGTGTGTTCAGAATAATTTTCCTGCAACATCACCAAACTTTGCTTCAGGGTTTACTGGAAGACAGCAGAAATATCTGATTCTATAAATAACAACAAAGTTTTGAGATCATGAAGAAGTAAAGTAGCAAAACAGTCCCACACCATAATACTGCCAGCACCATTTTTGACTGTTCATAATATTTTCATAATATGCTACAAGATACACACCTTTGAAAAACATTTTCTTTTTGTCTCATTAGTTCACATGACATTTTATTAATTAGGGACCATAAATAACAATATATATCACGATAGATACGTAATCAATATCAATAGATATATGTGTCATATATCTGATAGAATATTTAAAATACACGATAGTCACCAATCTCCAATCCAGAACCGCACGGCATTCTGGGAAATGTAGGCAGAGGAAAGACAGCTCACACTCTTTGGTTACCTAGCAACAACTCACTCACTCTTTGGTTACCTAGCAACAACTTGTTCAGTAACTGACGCAGCAGCCATTTCAGGTTTTGAAGTTGTGGCTCATAACTGCTTCAAAATAAAAAACTGGGTAAAACAGGAAAGGTCACGCCACCAGTTCAGTAGTATTTCAGATATTTAAAACAAAATACTAAATCCTTGTTGACTAAAATGAAACATATTATCATATTGTGATAAGTTTTTCAGCTATGTCGTCCAGCCTCATTGTAAATGTTAGACTGACAAATACATAACATTCATTTCATTGCATAGTTTCAGATTCCTCATTGTGATCTTTAGTGGCTTTAAATCAACCATTGCAGAGTTCACCAGTGCAAACCCTAAAAAAAAGCTGAACCACAAACTTTAGCAAACACCCCTGGACACACACACACACACATGCAGTGTGTATACTGGAGCTGATGCACTTCCTGTATAGCAGGACAAACCCACACATTCCCGTAATGGTCGGAGATAAGAGATACTGGGAAACAAGCAGCTGTGTGACGAGTCGACATTGTGCAGCTCTTGCATCACTCTATACATTTTTCCAGTGAATACTTTACCTGCTCTGCATCTGAACTTGAGCGTGATTCTCAATGTAAAAGAATACAGTCTAAAGTCAGTAGCTATCATTTTCCTGCCACCCTTATCGTTTGGCACATGATCCTGCTGTAACTTTATTTTCTGTCACATTTTCCCTTTTCTCCTCCATTTAGACTGGTCACGAGTGTAGAGTGTGATCATTTAGTGCCTCAGATTATGAACAGAAACAGCAAAGAGCCTGGGGTAATGTTTAAATCCTACAACCTTTTAAAAATATGATAAATGTTGCTGAGATTTAATACTGATGTTCAATTTAAGAGCAGTATTTTCATTTGATGTTTTTAGTGTCTAAAAACATTAAATAAAATGTTTTTATTTAATTTAAGATATAAACATTTAACTTTAAATGAAAATGTTTTTATTTTTATTAACAAATAAATAAAAATATCATTTAAAAATAAAAATAAATGTATTTTTATTTAAAAAATCCTAATTTGTAGATCGAATCTAATAATTTAATTTGAATATCTATAATTTGTAGATTAATTGCAAAAATTACAGATTTGCGCAATTAATATAGTTATTTACGCCCACCTAATTTAAATATTTCCAGGAGCAAGCATTTTAGCTTTATTACTGAGGTTACCTCTCAACAATGAGGTTTCTTTATGTTGTGAAAATGTCAGAGAAAGACACGTTGTTCAGCTGTCACACACATTACCAGAGAATCACAACTTCCTCATTCTGCTGAAGAAAGCTGCTCTGACTCCCAACACAGCGCCCAAGCAGACCAACACCCAAAGACGCTCACTTTTATGACTATGGGACACTTTTTGACTCGAGGACATGAGATTTTAGTCGAAGAAGATCTTGTGATATGAAAGGTTTTAATTCTGACTGCGGCTGTTTGTCTTGTGATCCGTTTGAAGAGCATCAATGACAACTTGGTGGTCTATATGTGGCAAAACCTGATCATATGAATAGTTGTCTCATGACAGATGTGGCTCTGATAACTTTAACACTGATAGTTTTAGTGATAATCTTCTGTGAATGTAAAAGCCAACTGAGTAAATTTATCTTTGTTTATTGTAGCTATCAAGTTTCTTGTTATGGTAGCTATGGTAACAGAACAGAGTTCTACCGCAATAAATAGAGAAAAGTATAAAAAGCAACTTAATTTTAGCTTCAGTCAATGGTGATGTTCGATACCAGCGATTTAATTTCCGATCCAATACGTAGTAAAATTGAAGCTGGTATCGGAGGTACGGATCCGATACCGATACTTTGTGCAAACACTTATATCATCTGTTAAATCTAAAAAAAAAAGTGTAATTCAAATCTTGGTTTCCGAAAAAGAAAACAAGACATCGCGTTTATTCTTTTTAAACTCAGAAGAGACAGCATTGTCATTTACTATAGCTTGACTATTTTAACAGCAGAAAATCATACAAAATATGTAAAAATGTTACTACAAACTAAAAAAAATAGCAAAGTAAGAGCCTTACTGAAATAAATCTTTGTTTAATTATTAAGAGCTACTATAAAATAAAAGCAAAGTGTGCAAAGCTGAAATAGCTCCATGAATGACTTATTTTATGATCTGTCTTTGTTTTTATGTCTGACCCTCTGAGCAGCTGTGCTTACCCATTACACATTTACCATGCGGAAGAAAAATAGTTCCCATCAACCCTGTCTCAAGAACTTCATAATTTACTTACTTTCTAACATGCTTTTGTTAAGCCACATTATCTCACATTACTGAAGTATTGAAAGTATTGCTAGCTGGATTTAAGAATCGATCTTAATGCATAAAGGCGTGATAACGATATTTCAGTATCAATCCGCACATCAGAACTGCTATGACACGGAGCTGAGCTGTTCACGACAGTGTTGCGGTTGCTCACTATGGTGAGACAGGAGAAATAATCGATTCACAGACTTTTCTCAATTGATATTCAATTGGAAAAATAAACTGTGTGTTTAATTACTTCAGCAAAGCTCGCAGGTTTTTTAAAACCAAATTCTATAGTCTAAATCTGCTCCTTAGTCGCATCTTTTTGGGGTTGCTACTGCCTCTAGTGGCGTGGGGTGGTAACACAGCTAATATAATTACATTACTAAATCATACCGCAAAGTATTTTGTGTGTCGGGGGGGGAGAGGAATAAGAAGGGTTCGGTGAATGAGTATATGAAACTGGGGGGTTCGGTACCTCAAAAAAGGTTAAGAACCACTGGCTTAGTGCTCGCTACGTAGTCAGAAAAAAAAACGTAGCCAACCTTCAACCAGCGCTGCGATCTTTGCGTTCACTTTGACTCCTCTGCATTTCAACCATCATTTAATTTTCTCCACACTGTGCTTCTGTATCAAAAGAACATTGAAATGAAACTCCCGGGTCGTCCTCATCTCCCAACGTTTCAAGATCTTCAGACGTCGCCATTCTGTTTTTGCTCGGGTTGTCCGGTGTTACGCCCACAGTGACGCCATTTGCGATGAGCGCCATAAGGGAAACAATTAGAGTTTGTTTGAGTGATTTGAAATATTGCTAGAAAACTCTGTGACTGCTGTGTTAATCGAAGGAATTGTACTAATGTATTGATAACAAGAAATGGTAAAAACAGTGGTAATTATTTTTATTTGTTCTTATCTAGCTCTTCCGTTGGTTGATAAATGATAAAATAATCTGATCATCAGTTCTGACTTTCTCAAAATTGTCTGGATGATACAGTAAAGCTGCTGTTGCCTTCTCGGGTGAGACCAAACTAGGTGTGTCTGTAATAAACTGAGGACTCAGCATAATGTGCAGAAACACATTAGACTCCCTGTGTTTTCAGGGATGAGCCCAACTCCTCTCATCACTCCCTTTCTCTCCCCAGCTGCATGCTCTGGGTTAAACAAACAGATTTGAACATCTTGTGAGAAACTCAGATTGCATTCTCATGCAGAACATTTTCTCCTCTGGTGTTTTAACTTTGGAGAAAAGTTTCATCTGTAGAACTGAGCTGTTGCCATCTACAGCAAAGATTCACCGCCCATAAAAATGTCTCGAAGCAGAGCTGGAACTGGGTCTCCTTCTGGCTCCATTGTGAGTTCGCTCGCCCAGCTGACATAAAAGGACAAAAGTTCTGGCCAAAAGCCTTCTGGTCACTGTGTGTGTTTGTGTGTACCAGCTGGTTACATCTGGTTCAGGAGGCCAAAGAGGGAGGCTGCTTTCACCCACCTCTAAAGATCAGTTACTAATCCCTGTTTCCCAGAAGTCTCTGTTTATGTCAGAGGGAGAGAGATTTCTAAACGGAATGTCTTCTTATAATGCAAAATTCACATGTTGAGGGTTTTTATACTTCCATTTGGGTGATTTATCTTTCTGATAAGAGATTTTGTTTTCTACAGTATGTGATTTTTTTGGGGGGGAGGATTGGACTTGTTCTATTGCTTTTATTTTAAGTTGGTGGTTTATTCCTTCCGTCTTTTTTCTGTAAGTGTTCTTGTTTTCATTCCCAGTCCTACTATTGGGGCAAAATGTCCATCAAAAGGCAGTTCTTTCTATCTAATGTGTAAACAGATTTGAAAAGGAAAAAAATACGATCAAAAGAAGTTGTCAGATATCTGAATATTACTGGAAATCATGACCTCCGACTTCATGAGACTGTCTTAGGAAAGAGTCTTCAGTCAGAGGCTTCTTCAAATTTACTGCAACACGGACTGGTACAGGACAACTTTTCTGCCAACAGCCATCAACATCTACAATAGCTATATGAAGAATTTGAATTAAGATGAATTACAACAATATTTAAATTCCCTTTGGGATTAATAATGTATGTTTGAATTTGAACTAAATTGGAAAATTATGAGAGCTGATTAGCTAATTTAGGACAAATTTTCAGCTAATTTAGTTTTTGGTGATGCTGTAGTATATTTTTCATTTGTCTCGTAGGTCTTCCTCGTTTTACTATGTTACCAATATTTAATGCACTTTCATTAACGTTTCACTTCTGTTATTTTTATTTCAGTTACGGATGTCTGAGTTTTATTTTGTCGATCTTGCACTGTTTTCTTGAATTGAAAGTGAGCTCTGCTTTGGGGCAGATTCCAGTAACGTTAACTCTTATCTTTATACTGAACAGATTCAGGCTGACAAACCCTTCAGGAATCTTGACTGAACAACAGAAACCGCTGCCTGAGTGCTTTATCTCATTCAAACACACTTTGTCCTCTGTGTCCTTCCAAATCTTCTTCCCTCTCTTCTTGTATTTCCTCATGAAACCCACTCCTCACCGCTCCCTTTCGCGTCGCCCTGTTTGCCTTATGATGCGTTTTCAGAGTTCACATATGGAGTTGTCTGGCTGTAACAGCTTGTGACACATGGAGAGCGAACCAACTATGTAACAACAGCTGACTGCTGTGTTTACATTACAGCTGGGGACACAACCCCCTCTCCTGCGCATTTGCTTCAACATCAAAACAAGCTGAGTGAGAACTGTGTTCTGGATCATAACTGCCTTTATTGATCAGTCAGAAGGTATTGACTGGAAAGCCTGGAAGCTCTAGATGAGTGTTTCTCAAACATTTGCAACCCAATGACCATCTAGCCCATTTAACAAACACTCACGGATCACTTAACTTGAAATTTCCCCTTCACTAACACAACATCTTCATAACCTAAAATTAAAGTATTAGTTTCTTTACTCACTTATTGTTGTCTCCTTTTTTCATTTTAAGAACTATTGTTTATGTTTTTTTGGGCTGAGCAGTTGGTAGAGCTGTTGCCTTGCAGCAAGAAGGTTCTGGGTTCGATTCCCGGCCCTGGCCTTTTGGCATGGAGTTTGCATGTTCTCCCTGTGCATGTGTGGGTTTTCTCCAGGTACTCCGGTTTCCTCCCACAGTCCAAAAACATGACTCTCAGGTTAATTGTCCCTAGGTGTGAGTGTGTGCATGGTTGTTTGTCTTGTGTGTCTCTGTGTTGCCCTGCGACAGACTGGCGACCTGTCCAGGGTGACCCCGCCTCTCACCTGGAAAGTTAGCTGGAGAGGCACCAGCAACCATCCTGACCCCACTGAGGGATAAGCGTGTTAGAAAATGGATGGATGTTTATGTTTTGTAAATGTGACTTGCCACAATAAAACCACGAACATGTCAAGTATTGACGTTTTTAGTTATTTCCAGATGATGAAAGTTGTGTTCTAAGCTTTCCAATGATTGACAACCCATGGATATCAAAAAAGTTCTTTACTACAAGTGTTGTGTGCATTAATAACATTTTAATGCACAGAATTGCTTGTAATTTAAAAGACAAGAAAAGAAAAACAGACTTGAGTTATGTTGACAAAAACAGAAATGTTCTTTCAGCCATTAGATAGGCCATCATAAATAATTTTATTTTGGGTGTTAAGATGCAGTTAGCCAGTGTTGGGAACGGAAATCCCAATCGATGAATCATAATTTGTATTGACACACGGAGCATAAAATCAGCCAAGAAAAGAATTCAGACTTTACTTATTTTATTCACTTTCAGCGCTGAAAGGAGACGCATTTACCATTACATCCGAGAAGAGTTTCTAAAAAAGTCTGTGCAGCGTCTGAGGAGGAGGAGGAAGGCAACTGATTATATGAACTGAAGACACTCCCTGAAATCTCACCACGTCTCTGTGTCCTTGATAAGTTTTTGTTTCGTGAGGAATGGACCTTAGAGTCTAACAGAATCTAAAATGTAACTTTTTACTATGGGCCCTTTGTCTAACAGCATGTGACTCGTTCTCGACCTTGGCAAAGCGTCTCAACATTCCCCCTGTTGGGCTCTAAAAGAGCCCAAAAAAGAGAATGTAAACCCTAGAGTGAACACTGTCCCTTCCGGAAAACATCCCCCGAGGCTTTTACAGATGTTGATATACATAGCATCAGTCAAGTATTGATGTTGTCTTTCATTTATGTCATTTCATGTCATCTCATTTTTGGGGGTAAAAACGGACAGGGCACCCCTACGCCTCTTAGGCAGTGGATCGAAATCACAATGTCCCTCTTACAGTCTAATGGAGAACATATAAAGAAAGAAAATTGTTAAAGGATGTTAGAGTGTTAAATTTGGAGGAACTTAAGTCAACCCACTATGGCATGACTGTTTTTTGTTTTTTTTAATGAAAAAATATTTTTTGCAGTTTTGTCAGAGCTTTGTCATCTGTAATTACACATCAATCATCCAGTCAAACCATGACACTTTCTGGACCCAAATATTTTAATTATTACCTTTATGTTTCTTGTTATTCATCATTTCTGTTTTTATTTGTTACCTCAGGTCAACGTCATGCCATAGAGGGGTAATGAACTATAAAAGAGCAAAATCCGAAAAAGTTTTTTTGTAGTAATACAAATTAAAAGAATAAATGTTAAATTTATGAGAATATGATATGGGTGAAGTGTTAGGAGGATATAATTTTGTCTTTAAAGTAAAAATCAATGTATAAAAAGTTATATTTACTAGATTGTTAGAATTAACTAAACTGTAAATTGAATAAAATGTTAAGGTGATTTTTCAAAACTTAGTAAAATGGAAAGAGAAATAAAGTTTTGGGTTAATATTTTAAAATCAATAGAATGTAAATGAGTAAGAGTTACTAAAATGCAAAATCATTAAAATGTTAGGTAGTGTGCAAGATTTAATAAACCCAAAATGAATGAAGTAATGAATAAATGTGAGATAGTACTTAAAATAGAAAACCCAGACAAAGGAATGTTAAGATATGACTACTGAAGTTAATAAGTCATGTATCAATGAAATGTTAAGATAATAGTAAAGACATTAATACACTATGAAAGGATGCAAATTAACAGATGAAAAGAAATGTTAAGGGCACAGAATATAAGACGAGCACATTTTGAATTTGAAAACCAATGAAGTAAATTAGCATTACAGGCAGTACAATCAAAATCCAATGATATTATGAAACTAACATTAAATGATTAAAATTCTGTATAAGCAAAATGTAATGGTACTAGTAAAGTCAAATGCTTAAGTAACCTAAAAAATGCAGTAAGATTGAATTTTTAATGAGATCAATAAACTGAAATTAGATCAGTATTTGCTATAGCAACATCTATCACTGTCAAATCAGTTTCTGCGTGTGTCCAGATGTAGAGGCGGCGCAGCAGATGTGAAACCCCGACAGTGCCCAGGAGGCTTCAGTGTGGCGTTTCAGCTGTAACTCGGTCCACCAATCGTGGAAGGCGCCCACAGTCTGACATCCCGGCACACCCAGAAAGGATTGGACTTTATTCTGCAACAGAAAAAACACAACAAAAAGAAAAATCAATGGATTATATAAAGAACATTAAAATGATGGAAAAATATCATCTTTTATACTAGATACTAGTACTGCCCTTATAGTCTAGAAAGCTGGAGTTTCACGGTCGTCTTTTGGTTCTGGGGAACCATCTGATAGGCAGGTGGGGTTCAGTCGGTACCGCTGCTCTTCTCTATGTTGGAGGTGATGCACTGAACAGCCAAGGACCTCAGGCAGGGAACAGCAGCATCCACAGGTGATGAGGAGGGAAGATTCTTTGAGATTGTGCATCATCATAATGTTTTCTTTTTCTTTTAAAAGGCTGCTCCCTGAAGCTGAAGATCAAGCTTTTTTTCTTTTTTACTAAGCCAATAGAGGATCAATATATCACTAGCATGTGTTATTTAAGCTCTCCTCTTAATAATAGTTAATGAAATGCTCAAACCAAATAACATATTTTAACCTTCAAAAATAGCATTGTTTGTTGTAAGTGTTGGTATATTCATAGAATCAGACAAAATCAGAAACCAAACCAAAAATCATGTAAAGGATCAGATTATAAAATGAAAGTACGAAACGGCCCACAGGCATGTTTTATCAAAGAAATATAATTTGAAGTGTATATATGAATTATCCCTAATAGAAACTTTACCAACCATAGTAAATCTTTTGCTTTTTGTTATTTTAATTAAAGTCAATCAAATAGTCCTTATTTAACTAGAAGTCGCCCACTATACTAAAAGTTTGTAAAGCTGAAAATCATTAGTGTGAAAAGTCAATAATACATGTCAAACTAAGATCCCTTGTAATATATTCCATTCATAAAAGACAACCCTGTTTTGCCTCAAACCAAAAACTGTAAATTAAGATTATGAAAACTGTTTAGACATTATTACCTTGGATCAACAATTACACATAGCACTATGTTCTTTTTTAAAATTCTGTCAATCCTTTTGACCCGCTTTAAGCAGTTCCATAATAGCTCATTTGCAAATCCCAATTTAGTTTGAATCCTCCAATTTTCTTCTCATTTTAAAACCTCATATAATGATTAGCCTTTTTTACAAGAATAAAAATTTATGGTTTTAAATCTCAAAAGTTTAACACTTTTAACCTTTGAAAAATCTGTTTTTTTGAAAACCCATCTATAAAAGATTTATTTAATTGAATTTCCCTCTTTTATAGTGTTCATATTTATCAATGTTTCTGGCAGTTTTGGGGAGAAGTTTGATACAACTATACAAATTATATATTAAATTATATAATTTTCAGGTTAGACCTTTCTGCATGACTTGATTAAACAAATTATTTTCAATCATAGCAAGAAAGAATTAGCAATCAAACAACCCCTTCCATGTCTTTAAAGAACTCTATTTTGTAGAAATCCACTTGACATATGACATCATTGTTAATTTTAATGTATTCAATTCAGAATATTCAGTATTACTTTGAAAACTCATTCAAATAGTTCAAAACATTTGTGAATTTTGATTTAATTTCTTTTATATTTGTTGAAGTCCAAAACTGAAAAATTTCTCAATATATTAGATTTTATTCCGAATTATAATTTGTAGATTAGAGTAATTCCATGCATCTCCCCCTGTTTCTGTATTGAAACACTGTTTAGTGTTTCGGTACAGAAACTCTGCAGAAATTCATGCAAGTCAGTTAGACCAAATTTTCTTTGATTGTTAGCAATGAAAGTTGTTAGCAATGAAACAGTTAGATGTAATTTAAACAGGGTGTTTACACCTCAGTGAAATAATTTAACAGTTGAATATGTGCAGTAAACCCATAATTTGGTCCTGTAATTTTTCTAAAGAGTAGATTTTCCAAAGATTTGAAATGGATTCAAATAAACTTAAATTAAAACTTGAGATACTAGTTATCATATTTGTAGCCACCGTAATTTGAGTCAACTAGAACGTAGACTATCCTCTTTTGTATTTGAAGTGTGGTTAGTTAGGCTTTTGTAAATCAGAAAATTAACCATTTTACCGTACTTTTATCCGTTTCCAATTGTTTTCATGCTGGAGGGGAGAAAAACATTAGCCAGATGTGGGACAAACAGAGATAATCATTCAGGCAAAGAAAACATTTCTGTAAACTGCAGAGAGTTCTAACACCCTGCTGCACCGTTAAACTTATCCTGGGGATCAAAATAGCAGAGGTCAGAGTGCAAAGGCAGTAGATCATGAATGTGTTGTAAATAAACTAAGGTGGGAAAAAGTGGCATAACACAATTTGAAAATTCAAGTAGAACAATTAAAAGTTGAAGTTTGTTGGCAGCCATTTTGTCTTCAACCTGTAGACTGAGGGAAATTCCAGGCCCAACCAGGACAACAGATAAGCAGGACGGACTCTGAGTCTCAGGACGACTTTACATGTGATGTTCCGTTTGCCACATCAGAAACTGTCCAGGGCAGTATTCAGTCCCGCTGTGTAGAAAAATCTTGACAAAGTATGTGGTCCCCCTTGATAGAGTGAGGGGGAGACGGAGAGATACAGCAGATGAGTCTTTGTTTTCAAACCTGCGTCTCACGGTGGGCAGAAGCTGCTGGTCTTTTCTGCCTTAGGAGACCCTCAGAAATGACGGCTGGGTCTCGTCCTTTAATCAGGTGTTTCCTCAGAGATCAGATCCTGTAAGCTGCAATCCGCCTTCGGGTTACAACAGGAAAAATAAATCCAACCTCACTGACCTCTGTAGAAGATGTAAGAATCGTCCAGTAGGTCTTTGCTCTCAAACAGCGGTCCAGCAGAAGACGGTACAATTCATATGTGTAGAAAGTGCAAATGTCCAAGTCAGCGCGGCTAAGAACAGTGGGGGCCTGAAACCTTCTCTCCTCACATTCTCACACGGCGAAACCTGGCCCCACGGTCCCCGTCAGACCACAGGACTACTGGAGTAAAATACAAAGTACATTAAGAAAATAGCAGTATATGCCACCTTTTGCTCACATGATTAAAAATTAAATGTTTTCTGCAGCTTGTAATGTAGAGAAGAGTTGCCTCTCTTTTTTTGTTTCTTTTCAGCCAGGCTCAGGGTCACTGGAGCAGCTCAGATAAGATCCACTGCCTCAGTCTCTGAGCTCCAAACAGAAACAAAATTAGAAATGTGTCAAGATGATTCACCCTTAGATGTTTAGAATTAACCAAATATGGAATCAACTCCTCTCAAGAGTTAAACTCTAAGAAATTATTAAAATGTATACAAAATGTTGTATTTCCAGCTTTATACACTTTTCATAAATTGGCTATTCAAGTGCATATGTAGAATAATTACTTTAATAGTGTCCAATTTTACACAAATGTGATAATGCCACGCTTTAAAATAACTAGTCAAATTTCCTTAATAATTTAGGTCAAAAGAAAACTGTAATCAAATATTCTTTATGCCATTAATAGAAATGTTACCTTTATCCTGAATTTTTCAAAGCTGCTTCTATTGTTTTATTTATTAATGTTTTCTTGAATTAAAAAATTGTTCACATTGTTTTTATTTTAAAGTACTATTAACCCAGATTTTCTCAATGATAACAATTACATCCAACTGTAACTCAACACAATCAAAAAGTAGAAGTGATGCATGAGAAGTGATTTATCAATCATTTTTATGCAAATTAACATGGCACAGATAATGATTGAAGCTATTGAATTTTAATTCAGTAGCTTCCAATTTTAATTTAGTAAGAGCTTCTATATAACTCTGTGTTTCAGTCATGCAGGAAGGTACAATATGAGAGGTCATTAAACAAACACAATATACCAAATGTTAACTGAATAAATTTATAATTAACCATATCTGTAAACGACTAGAAATTAGAATCTATTTCTTCTTCACCCCCTGTTGATATAATTTAAAACACGTCTGAAATCAATTTTGCATTTGTGACTATTCTCCAAAACTAAAATATTACAGGGTGTGCCAAGTTTTCCAAATCTTCTGTCTAGAATAGAAAGTAGACTATGAGATGTTTTAAATGTAAAATTTTAGCAGTTCTATTTTATGTTTATCATTTATCATTATCATTTCCCCCCCTTTTTATTATGTAAATAGAAAACAAACATTTCTGACAACAACATTCCTATTGTTATCAGAAATATTGTTCAGAGACTCCTTCTGTACACAAATGTCCAACTGAAATTGTACTGCAAAGGCCAAAAGTTTTAGTTATTTTAAACGAGTTCAGATCAGAATTTGGATCGCTTTCCTAAAAAGCAGTGTCAATGTGCTGTTTGAACCGACAAAAGAAAAATTTATCAATTTAGGCAGAGGAGTCAAAAATGTAGACAAAGATTATGCAGTACTGTAAGATGTCTTTGCATTTCAAATCAAATGTTTTGTTGGACTTTAATTTATGCATCAATTCAATCCAAATTTAAGGCACACAAGAGTTGTGAGCCAGCTGTTGTCCAATCAGTTAGTTTTATATGATCAATTATTATCATATCCACTTTAAAAATTTCATCATGTCCAATTTGAGCCTTTCTACCAAGACACACATGTTTCAAAACCAGCAGTTAGTTTAGTTAGTAGGTTAGTTAGTTTGTTATTAAAAATAAAAACAGCAATAATGTTAATAAAAATGAAAATAAAAATAAAATGGCAAACCAAATAAAACAGTCTTGTAATGAATGCTGTCTGGTCTTAAACCAAAGCTGAAATGTGATTACTCCTTTTGAAGATCTTATTTCCCACTTTGAAGCAAGGTAACCGAATTATCTGGATTTAGAATCATAAATTGTTTTGGAGACAAGAATATTTTGTAATGAACCTTAATTGAATCTAGAGATGTTTTATAATTACCCTTTGAATCAAACGCAAACTCATATTTAGTTAACAATCCTGTTCCCTCATTAGATATTTTAAAATGACCCAAGTTTCAAATGAAAATAAATCCTGTTTTGATGAGATAAGGAGAAAAAATGTTGATTAGTCTATGATAAAGTTCAAGTCTGCTATAAACCTCAATTTTTCAAGTTTCATAAAGTTTAAATTTTAACCTGTCTACAGCTAAGCAAAGTTCAAAAACCTCAACCCATTAAATGCCACTTTATTTTGTTTATAATTTTACCCATTATGTAATTTCATTCATCTTTAATTTTACCACAGGTGAAAATAGTGAATTGTGCAGGATTAGTTTAGTTCCAATCAGTTTTCCTTTAGCGTCATTTATTCCTTTAAGTCAGTATTTCCCCAAAAGGCTGTCTGTCTAACAGGTCGCCTTCTTTCTTCTGCACCAGATATTCTATCCCCTTTTTTCAGTTTTTCACTTTCTCCCTTATTTTGATATTCATCCTGCTCTGCCAAGTAAGTTATTAATGCATCTATTTGATCACTGAGTGCAATTCATGGCCCAGGGCCCCATTTAGGATCGAATTGTTTATTTGCAGGTGCTCCCTCCATGAGTTTTAGGCTAGAATTTAGATTCCACAATCACCTTTTTTTTTTTTTTTTACCTCCTCCTCTTTTTTTGCTCGCACGGCGGCGAGGAAACCAAACTCAACAGAAAAACTTGCTCGCACGGCGGCGATCAAGTCGAAAAACCACAGATAAACTTAAACCCCTTCTACAGATTATATTTCCCTAATATTTATTATGATTTTAAAACATATTACAATAAACAGAGAACAGTACCTTTGGACACATAACGTCTGCACAGCGGCAGAACCTTACGCACACAGCTGACAGACACACACACAGCTGACAGACACACACAGCTTTACAGATACACAAAAATGGATCCACGCTTTTCAGCTCCTATGGAGTCCTCTCTTAACACTTATTTCACTTATTACTACTACAGAGGACGGGCCGCGGTTAACCTTTATCTTATTCTCTTTAATCCTATGATGGACCGCTCTCACCGCTTTGCGTTTCTCGAGCAAAGTCACAGATTGGCTGGCCCGGTTCTTTTTACGGGTGCATCACTCCCCGAGGATAAAACCGACAAAACCTGGCATCAACCTTCCCCGCGTCCGGCAGAAGGGGGGGGCGCCGCTCCCCGCTGCAAAGCCAATCGCCCTTTAAACCTAAATCTTCACACCTAAAAACTACTTTATTTCTTTACACCTAAAAACTACTTTATTTCTTTACACCTAAAAACTACTTTATTTCTTTACACCTAAAAACTACTTTATTTCCTTTACACCTAAAAACTACTTTATTTCTTTACACCTAAAAACTACTGTTTCTTTTTTTTTTTTTTTTCATACTCCTATGAACAGTTAAACATGCAGACAGGCCAATCAACTGCAATATGACAGAAATGTAAAAGCAATATGAAATTTAGACAAACCTGGGAAACAGTACGAACGACACCTGACAATCGAACAATGGCTGACAACTTACCGACAACTCAGTGACAAGCAGACAAACATAGGAAACAATACAGACAACGGCTGATAACTGAAATTTATACAGACCTGAGAAACAGTACAATGGTGTATTAAGGAACAAGTGTCCTTACCTTTCATTTGTGCGCACTACACCAGAGTACTGTTCCGGAAAGTCTGCGCCTGAACGGCCAGTCCAATCTCCTCTCATGTGTCAACACAAAACCATCCTCTGCTACCAACTGTTGGGAACGGAAATCCCAATCGATGAATCATAATTTGTATTGACACACGGAGCATAAAATCAGCCAAGAAAAGAATTCAGACTTTACTTATTTTATTCACTTTCAGCGCTGAAAGGAGACGCATTTACCATTACATCCGAGAAGAGTTTCTAAAAAAGTCTGTGCAGCGTCTGAGGAGGAGGAGGAAGGCAGCTGATTATATGAACTGAAGACACTCCCTGAAATCTCACCACGTCTCTGTGTCCTTGATAAGTTTTTGTTTCGTGAGGAATGGACCTTAGAGTCTAACAGAATCTAAAATGTAACTTTTTACTATGGGCCCTTTGTCTAACAGCATGTGACTCGTTCTCGACCTTGGCAAAGCGTCTCAACACCAGCATGGGGTGCAGTGCTGCTCACTGCCTCGTTACAGTCATATCTCATTCAACACAGGCCAGACTGAGATCTGCTACCTATCGTAATGTTCAACAATAAATGTTCTGCAACTCACCTCGAGAAACTATCCACTGGTATCTTCTGTTTTTCTGTTTAGTGACCCTGTCTTAAGCCATTTATCCATTGTCATTATTTTTAAACACAATAATTTGGTAGGCTAACTTTGAGTCAACATCATGGCAAATAAACCGATATTTACATGCGATACTTTACGGACCACTATGGGCCGCCGGCGTACCGCCAGTGGCCACAGTTTGAGGAAGACTGATGTAGAGGAACTAACCCTGCTGAAAGTGCAGCTGTCGCCGCAGCTGATTTACAGAAAAGCTCCAGACTCTCAAAATAACACCAAAGCTGAAACCTGACAAGGCCTCAAATTACTCTAGTTTTTATATGGTAGAAACAATACACATAAATTCATTTCAAACGTTTACCATTGACATAGAAAAAACAAAACAAAACTCATTGGTTCTCTCGTTCTGAAGCCATTAACAGCACAGAGCAGAATTTGCTTCCTTTGCAGATGTTTTCATTTACAGTGGCTGATTTAAACTCTTGGGCCAAAGTTTGGCCGCTTGAGGAGATGACGGAGCTCTTTAATAAAAAATAATGAAAAACTATCAACTTCTTATGTGTAATTAGGTAAGAGAGGTACAAACTAATCAAGCACAGTCCTTCGAGATAATATATTACAAACCCATCAGAGCGCTTTATTAGATTAAAAACATATGTTGGAATCATTTTCACTTATCAAAAGGTCACAGTGAACTGAAACATGACGATTTCTACCCCCATAAAACGAAGTTTTAACGAAGTTAAAATAATATAATGTTTAAAAAATTGAAATAAAAACTGAGGAAATAGCTTTCTGGTTCCTCCATTGTTCCTCTAACAATTAATTCAATCAGGACACAAGACATGTCTTCAAAACCTTTGTCCCTGAGGGCTTTTAAAACTGTAATCTATTTTTTTATGTGGCTTTTGGGGTAATTGCTTCTTCCTTTCAGCTCATGACTGTAGGTGAAAAACTTTGGACTGACTCTTATCAGATTCAGCAGGACCACCAGCAGGTCTTTTACTTTTGTTTTGGGGATGACGTAAACAGTGGGCAGAGTAATTATACTCCAGTAAGACTAGCACTACTTCAGCATATTTTTTACTGAAGTAAAAGTAAGAAGCAACCATCCACGAAATTACTCAAGTAAGAGTAAAAAAAGTATTTAGTAAAAAGTCTACTGAAGTACTGAGTAATTATTAGTAATTTAATATTTAAAAATTATATAATCAGACAGACAAAAATATGAAGTTAAAAAATTGGTATTTTAAGGACAAAAATGATAGTGGTTTATATGAATAATAAAAATAAAATTAGGCAAAAGAAAATGTTTTCAAATCTGTTTCTTTCAATTTAAAACTTATGAACCTCCTGAGTCTGGTGAATTTTTGATCAAAACATGTTTGTTCTTCATTCAGTGGGTAGAAAATCCAGAAATTTTACTCAAGTAAGAGTAGTGATACTTCATGATAAAATTACTAAAGTAAATGTAAAACGTACAGTGCAGTAAAAATACTCCTAATAGAAAATTTAAGAAATAAAGTTAATCAAATAAATGTAACCAGTCATTATACAGCTCTGGTTTTTGGCAATAAGTTAATGTTTTTGGTGTCTGGAAATTAGGCTTTTCAAAAACCTCATGACTGTAACAAATCAGCAGATACTGCCACTCACCTAGTAACCCCAGTAAAGCCCAGCCCGTTACCTAGCAACACACATGAGGTCTTCCCCGTCACCTAGCAACACAAGCTGAGCTCCAGCACATTGGTCAGCTGGTTTTACCACTGTGTGCGCTGCGTATTGAGTCCTGGTTAAGACAAGTGTTTTGTTGTTGACTTACCATCCAGAAACCACTTGTTGCTTTCGTCATTCATAATGTTGAATTAGCAGAAGCTAAAGCTACTTAAAAAGAAGCTGTATAAATCGTCAGCAGAAGCAGTTAAACAATTTGCTGTTGTGTAAACATTCACACCTCAAAATGAGAAACTTTGCTCCCGCTGTTTCGACTGATTATTGAAGAAAATGTTCGCTGTGTTTACATGAAAACTCAGTTCCCTTTGGCTAGTTATGTTTTAGTAACTGTTGCTACTTTCTGTTAATTTGGTTGAGGTTTTTTTTGTATCCTTCATTTCGTTTTCTCCCCCATGTGTTGCTGTCTCCACTCCAACTTTCTTTCGTTACTTTAAGTAGACACACACATCAGCTCCCACACAGCAGCTGCCTGGACACACACCCCACACACACACACACACACACACACACACACACACACACACACACACACACACACACACACACACCACAATCGATTGAATTTACAGCTTGTTAGAAAATAGAGGGTTGTATTTCAGCTTTGCTTGTAAAGTACTGATGTCACTCCACCTCTTTTTTATATTACGTAACAACACACACACACACACACACACACACACACACACACACACAGGCACGCACAGAGGCTATAAAGTTATACAATCAGCCAGAACTGAATCTCTAAACTGTGATTTGAATGCTGGCAGCTTTTGCACAATTTAAATATATATGTGTGTTTACTCTGTATGTTTTTCTTTTCAGAATAAATTATAAAACTTATTTTGTGTTTTTTCCCTGCCTTCCTGCATATACATGTATATGAAAAATTAAATTAAAAAGTAACAGTTAAACTTTCTGACTAAATATTCATGTATTTTCAAGTTTGGTTTGGGTAATCATATGTTTTATTAAATTAAAGGTAGATAAAATATCTGCAAAGCATGATGTTCGAAACCAATTGTTATGAAAAGATTTTAGCGATTTTGCTGCTTTAGAAAAACTGCAGCTTCATTGTGGTGCCTTTAAAGGCCCTTTAGCTTTGTTTGTGGGAATTTATATATATATATATTTTTTGACATTTTAAGTGAGAATGTGTCATTGATTTGTAGCAGATTTAAAAACACGTAAGAAGTCCTCTTCATGTTCTTAATTTGTACCAGGGAGCTTTGACTGGAGCTCAAAGGACAGCTGGTGTAACCAGAACAAAGTCGGTTTTCTCATGATTCACTGCTGTCAGATAATGCAATGAATCACATACACTCTGCCTCCCAGAAGAAAGACAGACCCCTCACCAAACACCACTTGGCAGCCTTCAAAATAAAGCTCTTGCATAACGACGGCTGCCTGGAAGCAGCGAGTCTCCTCACAGTGATGCAGACTGAAGTCAGGTGACTTTCTGTGTGTGTTTGGTGTGTGCATCGTGTTTGTGTCTTCACGTCCTCAAGCGTGGCTTGTATCTGTCCTGATGTTCAGCTGAGCGCAGCATGGTTGTTTGACTTTGAAAAGCAAGCGCACAGCACCAAAGCTATTCAGAAGAAGCCAAGTTTGAGCTAAAAATGAAAGGAAACAATCAAAATGCAGCAAAAACACAACATCTTACCAAGTATCTTCAGTCTAGTTTTCAGTCCAAACATCTTAATACATTTGAAATAATACGAAATTAACTTATAGTCTTTCAGCAAGATATAGGAGTGTGTTTTAAGTCAGTAATTCCTTAATATTGGTGAAAAAACTAGTTCCACAGGCAGATTACTTAACTTGTAGCAAGAAAAGAATGTCTTGTTATAAGTGAATTTATCAGCCAGTGGAACTAAAACTTTATCATCAATATTAAGAAATTATTAACTTAAAACACAAAACACGCTCTTATATCTTGCTGAAACTTATTTTAAATGTGGTGATTTATTTTTTTGCACTGAAAACCAGACCAGAAATACTTGTGTTTTTACAGTGAAGGTGTTTTCTTTAGAAACCTTTTACAGGATAATTTCATTTAGATGTTTTTTTTTTAAATGATTAAGTCATTTTGGTAGAGAAATAACACTTACGGTAAACTTGTTCATCTTATCTCAGTAACATTTTGTAGCTCTCACTACATGGTGGTACAAGGTTACTCTGAGCTCTGAACACTCACACTTTGGCAGAGATCATTGTACAGTAAAGACAGTTTATCTACAAATTTACTCCTTTTTTATAAGAAAAATGTATTGAGTACTTTTCAAGCTGGCTTTCGCCCACACCTGATTAAAGTTTTGACACAAATGCGGCTACTGGAAAATCGGGTCTAGAATGTTTGATGCCGAACTGGTTCAGATTTCATTTGGTAAACTAGAACCCCTTCGTGTCATTTTGAATGTTAGCGGATAAAGATCACATGTGGGGTTCCTCAAGACTCTAATCTTGGGCAAGTTTTATTCAACATCTATAAGTTCTCTCAGTTTAAAGAGTATTAAAACTTTTGATCCCAAAAAGGCAAAAGTTGCAGATTTAAGGTTAGGGAGCATTTAGATAAACACCATAAACCAGTAAAGAGTCCTGACCAAAACCAAGAAAATGGATCCAATTATACCAGTTATTAAATCATTGCATGTCTTGAGCGTAAATATATTTCAGAGTTGCTTCACAGACAGGTACCATTTAGTTTTCTCGTTTTTTAACAGACTTGTTTATTTAGTGTTCCCAGGACCACAATTAAAGAAACTGAGATGTGCACTTAACTCCTTCAAATCATTTAAAACATTAACTATCTCACCTATTAATGTGGTTTAAATTTATATTTTAATCTTAGTTTCTGTGTTCATTTTTATTATTTATTTCTTAATTTTATTCTATATTGTTTGCCTTTTATTGCCTTCTATATTATTGATGGTACAAATCAACCTCCTCCTTACCAACATACCACACGTCTTTATTACAAATATTCTTTATTTCTCAGAGTATAACAGATATGTACAAACACATCCTCCTTTTACTGAAATTTCCAAGTTAATAATAAGCTTGACATGAGCAGACTACAGCAGCGTATCGTCAGTTTTTGTTTTTTAACCAGTGAAAACAGGAGTGATGGTTCACGCGTTTTTCTTCACACTGGTTTTCTGAAAGAGACTCTGACCTGGTGTCCCCTGTAAGATGTGTAAATCCTAAGATTAGATATCTGAGTCACAGGACGTGAACTGGGCCAGACTCAGAAAGGGCTTACAGTGGCAGTAACCCAGGGCTCCACTTTTTGCAGCTTATACTGTATAAAACTCATAAGCCTATCTGAAATGTGTTGTCTTGGTATTTTTTGATTGATATTTTTGTTAATGTACACAAAACTCAAATATTTGAAAATTCTGAATTTATAGTGCATCTATTTGGGACCAACATGGAGCCATCAACTGTAGTTTCCATGTGTAAATGCTTGTTTTTTTGTTGCTGTTTTTTGGATAGGGTACCAAATCCGGCTCTGGCCCAGGCCCTTATCCTTCTAAATCCAGCCCTGGACATAGACGAATGCAATGAGAAGTTTCATTTTGTGCCCTAAATTAGACATATTTATATGGATTTTTGTGTTCCTTTGCTTCACATCCAGTGAGACCAAACACCAGCTGGCTGACGCTGCGTCTCTGAGTCACGTATTAAACATCGCCAGTGTACAGCGGGGGCCCGTCACAACACCCAATCAAAGTCACAGAGTTATGAGTTTTAGCTCTCACACAGTTCTACAAACCTCAACAAGAGCAACAAAGAATAATTATGCTTTTTCTTTCAACAAAACAGAAAAACCCCAACATCCATCACGTCTGTTTTCTGTCTCCACGTTCAGGTAGCCATCTGCTCTACGTCACGAAGCCCTTCGTCTGCCATCCTGCTGCAACGCCGCACTGCAGCAACCACCTGAGAGGAAGTCAAAACGGGAAAACCTCTGACCTTTCATAGCCTCAAAGCTGGCGTCATGAGTGAATTTGTGCCAGCGTTGTTGCATGTTGCATTGCTTAGTTATCAGTTGGGATCAGAGTAGCTTCTGTGGTGATTAAATAAGGCAGAATCTACAGGATCACAGTATTTAAAAGTTTAAAAAGTGAGCGTCTTCAGGTCATTTTAAGATACAAGTCGGGCGTTTTCTGCTGATTGACACGGAAAGACAAGACAGAACAACATGCTTAACACCACTAAGACGTTTAAACCACAGTGAATTAAACTAACTTCTGTTAAACTTGACACAGGAAATGCCAGCTATCATAAGAGTGTGTGACCTTTAGCCCACTTAGCTCCACAAGACAAATGACCTATTATGCCTTTTCTCCCTGCAACACACAAAGCATTTGCTATCAGCAGTTAAACATCCACACAGTCAACCCATTGAGTTGCGTTAGAAACAGCTTCCACTGAGAGAAACCAACAAATCCAACTTTCAACAAAAATTTTAACGTGGCAGCATGGCTGAAACGATTAATCGGATTAATGGTGATTATTGAATTTATCGTCAACTAATTTAGTAGTCAATCCTTTACTGGAGCATACAGACTCAAAAAAAGGCAGTTTTCTGAAAGAACAGTGCAGTCAAAGCAGGAATTAAGCCAACGCTGTACAAAAATATATACATTTGGCATTTAAGATTTAAAAAAAGACTTTTATTTGTAAATATGTTTTACCCAGAACTCTTCACGTGGCAGGTTTAGCTTCACCTGGTTCAAATTCTGCAAAACAAAATCTCATATTAATCACTTTTTGCTGTCCAATTATTAATTTAAAAAATAGTCAATAGATCAGCTAAATTTTTTTGACATGAAGTTGATTAAAAAGGGCTGAGCTTTTCACATGTTTGTATCTTTTTAGTTGCAGATTCATCCTTTGCTACAATGCTATTACTGCATTTCAGGCAATAAAATGTTTGCCTTTTTATTTAAAAACAGTTAAAATGTTTGTTTATTTGCATCTTTTGATGCATTGTTATCCCCTCTATTGATTGAGAGGGACTGGACATAAATGCCCACCGCACTTTTTAGATTTTCATCTGTTGAAACAAACTGAAACGGTGCTTTACTTTTGTTCTTCCTATCGATGCCCCACTGCATGTTGGTCTGTCGCATAAAATAAAAAAAAACATTAACGTTTGTGATTTTCATTTGATGGAATATTAGAAAATTGATGAAATATTAGAGAAAACCGCCAGGGTTAGAGTGTCAGTAACGAACAAAAATATCCAGTAATATAACAGAGAAAAGGGATTTTTCTTAAGAAACAAAGATAGCAAAATGCATTATGAATTAATTATAGCTAATTTTAGATTTAACCATGGAGGATCTGATTCAGCAAACGCTCATAGTCAAGTCTGAAAGGATAAATCACATGTAGCAGTGGAAATGTTTGGTACCACTTTGTTTAAGTTATAAGTCAAACACATGCAGAAGAAATGATCCCGTTTTCACAGCTGACCAACCCGAACCGGCTTCGCTCTGTTTTAACTGATGAGTTTGAGAGGAAAAGATGATATGGAGACATAAAATAGTTTGTTTGCTGCTACAGAAAAAAAAAGATATAAAGAATGTGGGTTGTTTGGAAATCTCCATTTTGATCAAAGCAGGAACAGTTTGTGACTTCAGATAGGACAAAAATGTACATGAGTTTGTATCAAGATTAGATATGATTTGAGCTCTTGCATAAAAATAAAAAGTAAAGCCTGAATTGGGTACAAATTGTTCTGTTTAAGACCAAACTAAAAGCTGATTCAGAAACGTGTAAAATCAGGATGCGGTTACTCTGATCAGAGTAACAATGGCTCCGGTCTGAATTAACGTCACGACGGACGGACTTGTTTTGACTTCATGTGTGTTTGGTGATCATGTCTGGGTCATAAAATCCTCCGTGACAAAGTCTGCTCCGAGGGCGACTCTCTTTCTCTCAGCAGCTCTTTCTGATCTTATTTTAAACCAGTCCAGAATTGGGAACAATTTACAGTCGGCTGACAGTGTGTTGTTTGGCTTAGATCATCGATTATAATAATTATATCCAACAAAGATTCCAGTTTTCCTCTGGGATGCATAAAAAGGCAGAATAAATTTATACCAAGAGGGTTGTTTTGTCTGTTTGTTTTTATTTTTCTTCAGTATTTTTGGACCAGAAATCCAGAGAAAAGCAACCTGGATATGACTCTGTCACATCTTTTACTGGTCCCAGAACAGAACTGGTGTTTAACCAGTCTAAGTGAATAAACACCGGAGAATCCTCCAGGCGACTCAAAATAGAAGCTCAGTAGTAAATCTCATCCACAATATTCCATGTTCCAGTCAAGATTTTATGTGGATCCAGTCTGAGGTCTGCTCTACGCCACGCAGCAGTACCGTTTCCACCAGGACTTGGACAGACTCTTCATCTTGTCCGGGGTCTGCCTGGCCTTCATTCGGTGCTTCTGTTTGCCTCTCGAGCGTTTCCGTGAGCCGTATTTCTGCAGGCTGGCCAGGATGGCCGTGTCGAACACCTCCTTTAGGTTCTTCTGGGTCAGAGAGGAGCACTCCATGTAGGCCACCGCTCCGATCTCCATGGCACAGTCCTGGGCATCTGAAGGGTCCACGGGCCGCTCCCGGTACTTCGCCAGGTCGATGAGCACCTGGAAGGAGTCAACAGCAGTTACCTAGAAGAACTATCCCCGCTCCACAAATTGTTCCACGTTTTGTCACATTAGAGCCACAACAGTTTGTGACAAGCCATGAAGAAGGAGCAACCTTTCAGTCAAAAGGCAAAATGTGGCTAAAAACTAACAATGCAAATTCCCCTGGACGATATGACTCGCATCATATAAGCATTGCCTATATTGATAGTTATTTATTAATTTTTTTGTTTTAAGTATCTGCAATACTGCCTGTTTTACAGTTTTATTTTTAAGCTGTTGTAAGGCACAGTGGCGGAAACTTAAAATGCAGCTGCGCCAGTTACTGAACGCTGTTGCTAGGTAACCAGAGAGTGAGTTTATTGCTTGGTAACCAGAGAGTGAGTTTACTGCTAGGTAACCAGAGAGTGAGTTTATTGCTTGGTAACCAGAGAGTGAGTTTGTTGCTAGGTAACCAGAGAGTGAGTGAGTTAGTTGAGCAGCTGAAGCTTTTCCTCTGCCTACATACCAAAAAAACGTTGCCTGAAAATTGCCTTCCCTACGCCGTCTGGACTTTCTCCCACTGAAATTGATTTCGCCAGTCAAATTCAACCAATCAGAAAACAGAAGGAGAGATTGTGAATAATGACTTTGATTTTCTGTGCTGAGTTTGTCTGTAGTTTAACCAGTGGCAGTGTTGGCTTTGTTTCCAAATGCTGAATTAACAATAACGTTTGGATTGACACTTCTCTCTTTGCTTTGGAGGATGGTTGTTTACAGCACAGGGAATATCCAATAAGCGTCTTAGGGTCGATCTGGCCCAATAAAGACGTCATGGAAAAATGTTAGCAATTGGGTAAAGTCTAAAACTTCAACAGAGATCACTTTGACACTGTGTTAAGCCAGTGTAGATAGAAAAAGAGTAACTTTCTACCAAAAGAATTCTGAAATTTTCTAGAAAAAAATGAAAAATTTTCAAGTTTTTTCCTGAAAACAAATTCTGAGATTAATGTCAAAATGTTATTTTCTAGTAATTTTTTACTTTTCAAACTCAGAAAGTTCCATTTTCTTTCTAAATTTCTGAGATTAATCTCAAAACTTCATAGTTTGTTTTCTAGCAATTTTTGACTTTTCAAAAAGAAAAATTGCTATGTACAATGACCTTCATACGTCATTGCAGTTCACGCCTCCAACAAACAACTATTTCTGTAGTGAAGCATTGGACAAAGGACCGTTTTTTTTTTACCAGGCTACCCAAAAATATATTTTCCAGACTTTTGCAACTCTAAAGAGGCTTCCAGTTCTCATCCAGTTGTGTTTATATATTAACTACAACACCATCAAAGGCAGTATTTTTCTTATCGTTTGAATAAACCTGCGTACCTTGACGTCTTCTCTGAGGTCGCACTGTGTCCCCACCAGGACGAGGGGAGCGAAGGGGGCGTGTTTACGGATCTCTGGGACCCATTTCTCTGGAACGTTCTGGAAGGAGGCGGGACTGACGACGCTGAAGCACAGCATGAAGACGTCTGCACTGGTGTAGCACAGCGGACGCAGCCTGTCAAACTCATCCTGGAAGGGACGAAATCAACCAAACTTCGGACATCAGGCAAACTTTGGTTCAATGACAGAGATTCAGACACAGAAAATCAGCATATGTCTTCTAATTCTGTATTTCTGTGAAATTAAAATCACACATTTAAATATATTTAATTTAAACTGCATATAATAGAACAGGGGTCAGCAACCTTTTCAATTCAGTTTTCCCCGTTGCTACAAAATAAAATGCTTAGATGCACATAAAGATGTAATTGCTATAAACGTGCCTAATAAGTTATTGTATTTTGAAAATATAGGAGAAACAGGGGAAATTTAAACTGACCTTCAACTGGTGTGAAGTATGAAAAATGTAAATATTTAATTTAAAGCCAAAACGTGATATTTTTTACTGATGATTTAATTTAATTATTTCTCCTCTCAAAAACTCTTCCTCCGCTTCCTTGTAATCCTTTCTTCATCTGAGGTCATATTTGTGATAATAATATTGTTTATTCCCTTTATTTCTGTGCATACATCTTGTCTGTACATGTTGATAGATGAAACTCTTGTACCATCTTCGACTGGGAAGGATTTCTTTTCATCTCCAAAGCTCTTCATTTCCCCCCTGTGATTTTAAAAGTGTCTGTTTCTCTTATCAAACACGTGAAGCTCGGCATGCCGGGCGTATCTGAGTTTCTTTCAGCAGAGAGCAGCGGTTTCATAACCTCCGACCAGAAGCAGCTTGCCCACATGATATGGATCTTCTACTATCTTCTAAAGACAATCATCTGCTGCAGCTGTGGACAAAATGACATCACTTCCTGCCTGTGAGGGATTGTTTTTTTCCAGGGAAAGGCCCATCAAACACAGCTTCCTGGACAAGAACTGACCTCACTCATGACATTTTGTAATTCCACTTCACTTTGCTTCAATGAAAAGCTCTGTTTGCTCTTTAGCAGTAAAACTAGAGGAAAACTCATCTGCCACTGTGTGAAAACGTCCCAGTGGACTTGTAACTAGACGGGGAAAACCATTCGAAAGCACAACCTCACAGTGTCCTATTTCAGCTCCAGACTTGTTTTATCCCTTCCCTTATGGGTCACACGCATCCTGTGCTGCTTTCACAGCACCAAACCTTAAAGACTTTAGAATGGAAGAAAAAAAACAAACGTAAGCTCCAACAACAGAGTAACCGCCCAACAACGCAATAAAGTCCAGCACATTTATGAAACCTTGCATTTTTTAAATAATTTTGTCAAAGTTTAACATGTTTTATTGGGATTTGATTAGATTTTTTAGTAGTGAAAGTAAAATCAAACATCTGTATTAAGATGTTTGAAAAACATAAAAATGTGACAAAACATAAATAGCTAATTCCAACGTATCGCGATAAATCATAATATTGTTGTTTTGAGAACAATTTCAAGTGATATAATGATAATGGTAAAATGATGGAAGTTTGCTCTTTCAAATATCAATAAACTTAATGATGGAACTAGAAGATGTTAAGTATCCAAAATAGATAAACAAAATTATCAAAAACAATAAATAAAATAAAAACCACACACAACCAAAGCAATAAATAAAACCAATTCTCTGTAGACAAAATTGCTGTTCTAAAGTATATTAATTATTGAACTCAGCTAAATTTATCATGCGACTAATTGATTTATTGCAGCCGGTTTAAGTGTGAAATGTCTTTGTATTTAGCCCCCTATACTCTGAAACCCCAAAATAAATCCAATGCAACAACTGACAACCCTAATTAATAAACAATCCACCTTTTTAGTCTCAGTCAGAGAAAAGCAAAAAGAAAATAGCCACAGCAGACACTGATACTGTGTGGAAGATGCTAACACAAAACATGGTGGTGGCAGCATCATGCTGAGGGGTTGCTTTTCTGCCACTGGTCAGAGTTGAAGGTAAGATGGATGGGATTAAACATGGCTGGTGAAATTCTGTAAGAAAACTTGTTAGAAGCTGCAAAAGACTTGAAGCTTTTATGAGTTTTTTTTTATGTGTTAGAATGGCCTAGTCAAAGTCCAAACCTAAATCCAACTGAGAACCCATTCACTGATGATAAACTAAGGTACCTAAAATACATACAGATGTTAAACACATGCCACACTTTTAATATTTCTATCTAAAAGCTTTGTCTTCGTCCGTTTTATGGAGATGAATTAGGAATGTTAGAGTTTGTGGTTTGAATGAGACGAATGTGAAGAAGCTGAGGGGCGTGAATACTTCTGTAAGGACAGGTGTTTTCACTCACCTGTCCTGCGGTGTCACACAGCTGCAGCTTCACCGGCTGACCGTCCACTGACACCACCGCTGAGCAGAAACACAGGAATCATTAAAATGAGGCCAAAAATAGAAAAAAATATTGAACAAATAAACTTTAAAACCAAATATTATAAGATAAAGAAATAATATACCCTCATTTTTAACATAGAGTTATGATATGTGTTTAAATTCACATTTACATTTACAAAGACAGTGACATGTTTGGAGTATTTGTTAAATAATTACAGCTAACTGTAAAATAAAAACAGATTAGATTATATTAGAGTAGATTACATTATTCTTCATAAAGTTTTTCCTCGATCCATTACAGAAATAAATGGTTACATTTATTCAGTTACATTTACTGGAGTAACTTTTAAATTACTTTTATGAGTCTTTTTGTGCTTTTTACTTTTATTTGAGTAATTTTATTTCTACTTTTACTTGAATAACATTTCTGGATTTTCTACCCACTGAATGAAAAACAGACATGTTTTAACCAAAAATTCACTAGACTCAGACACACACCTACAGATTTTATTAGAGTTCCAAAAGACTTATCTTTAAAAAACTGATTCCGATTTTCTTCTTTTTCCTGATTTTATTATTTTATTTAGATGAACAATTTTGGTCTTTAAAACAACAACATTTCCTCATTTGTTTTTTTGTTTTTTTTTGGGTCTGTCTGGTGTTGTAATTTAAAAATATTAAACGATTAATCGATTACTTGAGTAAAACTTTTTTTCCCCTCTTATTCGAGTAATTTCTCTGATGGATACTCTTCTCCTTTCACATGAGTATAAAAACATGTCGCTACTGCTCCAGTTGTCCGCTCCTGTACCTGAGAAGTTGTCAAACGCCGTGGGGACGTACTCGGTGGGGTAGCCGTTGGTGGTGTAGCTGACCACCAGGCTGGTTTTGCCCACCGCTCCGTCCCCCACCAGCACACACTTCACCCGCCTCTCCGGAGCCGCCGCCGCCGCCGCCGGTGGCCGCCGCGCCCTCCCCGCGGAGGCCCCGTCCCGGCTCCGGACCCTGCGCGGCGGGACGGGCGGCGCCGGCTTGTAGCCCTCCTGGCAGGGAGAGGAGGGCGACATGGCGGGGATCAGTCCTCCTGGGTCGGGTCAGTTTTCACTCGGTCCATTCTTTCCCTCCACGGGGGGTCTAGTGACAATAAGCTGTCCGCTTCCTCTGGGCGTCCATTGGTTCAGGAAACACAGAAAAGCAGCCTGGGACTTTTCTGTCTGGGGAGTCCGGACCTGAAATACTGGAGTTACACAGTTCGGAGAGTTTTAAGCACAAAATCCCGAGTTAAAAGAGGAGATTCCGCTGTCATTCAGTGGCAGTGAGTGTCTGTCCAGCCGTCCGGCACACAGACCCGTCCCAAACCAAACCCACCCTGCGTGACATCACCGTGTGTGTGTGTGTGTGTGTGTGTGTGTGTGTGTGTGTGTGTGTGTGTGTGTGCGTGCGTTTGTTTATAATACCTTGTGGGGACGATTTTCCTGACATATACTACGTTGTGGGGACCAATTGCTCCTTGTGGGGACCGAAGCCTGGTCCCCATAAGGGGAAACCCTGTTTTAGGGTCAGGGGTCAGAGTTAGGACTAAGGTCTAAGGACTAAGAATTGAGTTTTGGTTAGGGTTAGGAAAAGGGTAAAGGTAAGGTTTAGACTGTAGAAATGAATGGAAGTCAATGGAAAGTCCCCACAAAGATAGCTGTGCACACACACACACACACACACACACACACACACACACACACACACACACACACACACACACACACACACAAACGTGTGTGTGTGTGTGTGTGTGTGTGCTAACATTTACTCTGGTTGCCAAGAGCATATATTTAAATTAATCACTTGATAAATCAAAATGAACTTTACGATACGATTTTATTGCTGTATGAAAATAATTCTTACTCAAAATGTAAGTTAGTAGGTTTATGTGTAATTACATAGTGAACAGTTGAAGTAGTTTGTTTTGATTCATTTACTATGTTTGTTTTCCTAAAGATGTTTTAATTTTACACAACGGTTAATGCCGTTATGTTGCATGTATAACTGATGTTTCTTATTTTTGTTTTTCACCTGTCATAAACAGAAAGCTTGAGAACAGTGGCTTCCCGGAACTGAGTGGAGACATTTTGTATAATTACCCAACGTTTTTGTTTGGACTTTGGCCGCTTTGGCTCATTATTATCTGAAGATTTTCCCATTGTTTTTTTGGGTTTTTTTGTAAATATACTTCCAACCAAACCATTTTCTTATTTTTCAGTAGACTATGTGGTTTTTGTGTGTGTGTTTTATCTAATATTTCTTTGTTTGTTTGTTTCATCCAACGCTTCACTTTCCCTTCTATTTAAATTTCACTTAAAATAGCTTTCACTCATGTTTACTTCTTAGATGTTTATACAAAATGTACACTATAAACATTTTAAATTACAAAATCCAGCAACATTAAGATCAAATCTAAATTAACTATGATAAAATTTTGTTTACAATTTTGTTTTTCCGTTTTCACAACAAAAACCAAAAATTTTCCGTAGTAAAAAAAATTTTACTACGGAAAATGTTGTAATTTTCTGTATTAAAATTACAATATTTAAGCAAATTTGGGCAATAAATGCCACTTCTGTGATCAAATGAATATTGTTCCTGATCTACGGATTAATTTTGATTGTTGAAATCGTCACGAAATAAAGAGAAGCAACGGCGCCATCTAGTGGACGATGCTAATTCAACCGTTCACACCGGAACTAAGCCGCTGCTAATGTTTCCTAACGGAGAACTTTCGCAGCTGCATCAGCGTGTTTATGAGAATATCTGAAGAGGAATCTCTGCCTTCTCGTTGTCAGCGGGTTGTTTTGATCTTTAAGTTAGTTTTTAAAGGTGAAAAACAATGTCGTCCTCTCCCGAGGTGGTTCTGGGTTTCCTTGAAGAAGCAGAACCGTGGCGGCTTCAGTCTCCGCAGTTCCCCAGCAAGGTCGGAGGGAAGCCGGCGTGGCTCAGCCAGAGGGGCCTGCCCCTCCAGTCCGACCTGGAGTGTGAGAAATGCGGACTGCCCATGGTCTTCCTGCTGCAGGTCGGTGCCTAATACAGTAAAACCTTCCAAGACTCGTTAATTATTGTCATTTTTATAGAAAGAAGTTGTTTGTTTTTATCTTTTGTTGTTGTTGTTGTCGTTCTCTTAATTAATTGGTTGTTTATTTTGTAGATCAGTACCTATGTTTGTCAGTCTGTAATGTTTGTCTTGTATGCAGTAATTGGTGAATTAATAATAACAATAAAACAAAAAATTTAATTCAGAGATAAAGAAACATTGTGATTAATCTACACAGAGAGAAAATGGTGATCATAAACTTATTTTATATATTTGAAACACAGTGACAGATTTCAAGTGTTTATTTCTGTTCATTTTGGTGATTAACACACAACATGTCATTGCTAGGAAAGCGGATCACAACAAGTTGTAGTTAAGTGGAAGGAAAAAGTGCGTGATTGAGAGATTATTAAGTTTTGGGAAGATCCACAGTGTACAGACGTATCCAAGACAAGGGCTGAGACTGTCACATCTGATAGAAATCCACCTCCAAACCAGGAACAATTTAAGGAACATGTAGACTTTAATAAAATAAAAAACAGCTTTGAGTCACTCGAATAAAGTTTTCTTTCATCTGAAACAACTTTGCATTTCAGAGTCTGAATAAACAATGGAGAGACATAATCCAAGTTTCTTAAAGTTCAGTCAAAAGTTTCCAGTTTAAAAACAAAATGTCCAAAACGTGTCCTGAAAACTTCAGAGGACTTCATGCTTTCCTGAGACGAACATGTAATGTTCTCTTCAACGTTGAATTGCACCGTGTGGTCGTTTCTGCAGGTGTACGCGCCCATTTCGGGTCGGGACAGAAGTTTCCACAGGACGCTTTTCCTGTTCTGCTGTAAAACTCCGGAGTGTTACTCCCACAACGACAGCCGCTGCTTGAAAGGTGCTGCTGCTGTTACTACAACGTCTCCAGTTTACCACTTCTCACTTTATCTGCTTTCAACGAGTCGGTGCTTCTGTGGCTGAATTTCTCTTCGTGTTGGTTTGTTCAGTGCTATTCCGAGCTTTTTTGAATGATTTCTCCTTCACATCAGTTTTCAGAAGTCAGCTCCCCAGGAAGAACGAGTTCTACTCCTTCGATCCTCCTCCAGGTTTGTCTGAAAGATTCTTTGAGTTTTATGGTGCAGTTAGGAAACTACGTTGAAAGATTAGGAGCTTTTTTGCGTGTTTTGGAATGAAAATGAGCCGTTTCAAAGGCTGAGTCATCCGTTACCTAGCAACCCCAGCCGGCCCAGCCCGTTACCTAGCAACGGGCTGGCGCAAAGGGAGCTCCAGTAGGTTTTGTCACCTGAGTGAAGTTGCCCCCCCCCCCCACCTTCTTCAAATCAGACAAAATTGGTGTCAAACGTTTGTGCTACATTTGTGCAGCAAAAATTTTCGTTTGTGCCGCTATCATTTTAAAGATATAAAGAAATGTTTCTAGAGGTCATCCAAGGTCAACCAACCCCCCCACCTTCTTCAAATCAGACAAAATGGGTGTCAATCAACTCGGCTACGTTTGTGCTGGTTTGTGCAGCAAATTTTTTGGTTTGTGCTGCTTTGGCTTTGAAGATATTAACGAAAGTGTGAAGGTCAAAAGGTCAACCAGCCCCACAAAGCTTTTATGAAATCAGACTTTCTTTATATCCTTAAAATGATAGCGGCACAAACAAAAATTTTTGCTGCACAAATGTAGCACAAAGGTTCGACACCAAATTTGTTTGATTTCATAAAAGTGGGGGGGGGGGCTGGTTGGTTGACCTTTTGACCTTTACACTTTCACTAATATCTTCAAAGCCAAAGCAGCACAAATGAAAATTTGTGCTGCACAAACGTAGTTCAAAAGTTTGGCACCAATCTTGTCTGATTTGAAGAACGTGGGGGGGGCACAACTTCACTCAGGTGGTTTTGTCAGCTGGTTTTTCCGCTGTAAGCGCTGTTGCAATTTGCTGCTGGAGAAGAGTGGAGTTTCGTTGTTGACTTATCATTCAAAGGTGATTATATCATTGCAGCATTTGTGTGCCGCCACTTTCACGAGCGAGTGTAAAGTTGATTTGGGGGGCGTGGCCAACTGTAGCGGCTTATTTGGATTTAAAGTGACAGCTCATTCTGAAAGGAGCTCAAAATAGGCAGAACTGAGGAGACAGCTCTTATTGTCTAAGAGTGATTTTGTCTTAAAAATGAAATTAACATGTTTTTACAGCCAATTCAAACTCAGAAATACTTTATTTAATTTCCCCAAAGGAAAATTAAACATTGTTGTAACTTATATTAATTTAAAATTCTTCAAAACATTATTGTAGATCAGGGGTCCCCAAAGTCGGTCCTTGAGGGCCGGCGTCCTGCATGTTTTGGTTCTCTCCCTGCTGGTAGTAACAACCTTTTCAGCATGTCAATGTTCTTCTTAGGCCTCTAATGAGCCATTATTTGATCCAGGTCCTCTAAACCAGAGAGAGACCTAAAACATGCAGGATGCCGGCCCTCGAGGATGGACTTTGGGGACCACTGTTGTAAATGGTGATGACTGCGGGGAAGAAGATCTCCTGTAGCAGTCTGTATTACAGTGAATTTGAAGAAGCCTCTGACTAAAGACACTCTGTTTTTCTAAAAGTCTCATGAAACGGATGAGACTTTTAGACCTCTTATCAAATTCAATTCAGGAAATACTTTATTAATCCCAAAGGGAAATCACATGTTGCTGTAGCCCATTAATTCAGATTCTTCAGTTATTGAAGATGGTGACGGTTTTTGGCAGGATAGATCTCTTGTAGCGTTTTGTATTACAGCGAATTTTACGGTTCACCATAAAAGAATGAGGGTCAAAAGTTCAGGGGATAACATTTTGTCAGTACCTTAGATACCAAAATAATCCCACCCAAATTAATTTCCATCATCTGGAATATTTGTCTCCATTGTGTCCAGATGATGACCCACAGACCGTCTCTAAAGAGGACGACGGCATCTTACCCGTCTCAGGAGTCAAGCTGTGCTGGGTGTGTGGTTGCCCTGGAAACAAGGCCTGCTCCCGCTGCCACTCTGTGACCTACTGCGGTAAACACCACCAGACCGTCCACTGGAAACACTCCCACAAGAAGGAGTGCCTCAGCGCAGGTACAGGTCCACCCAGCAGGCCACGGCCGACCCCCAGCCTGGAGGACTGACCCCGTCTGCTGCCGTGTCTCTCTGAGTGTAGCGCTGCCCTCGGCTGCTGCCTCTCCCTTCCTGTTCCCCGAGTCCGAACTGGTCACCGAGCCTGAAGAGGGAGGGGAGGAAGGAGACGACGCTCAGAGAGGAGGAGGAGGAGAAGAACAGAGCAGTACTGAAGGTCCTTCCTTAGCTGACAGTAGGTTTTCAGCCATGTTTCAAACTATTAACCGGGTTAACCAGTTATTGAAATAATCAACAAATTTACTAATTGCTTAATCACTAGCTGGAGTACACAGGTTTAAAAATAGGCTGTTTCCTGAAGAACATCATATTCAGAGGTAATTAAGACAAAACTGCAAAAAGACATATACATTTTGCATTTTAAATATAAATACAGCCCCATTGAAAACCTCCTGGTTATTCCACCTACTATTAATATTTCTGAACTCTTCCTGAGGTAAAACATTAGTTTATAAATGGACATGAACTTGTTTAAATTATTTGAGGTCTGAAAGTTCTGCATCTTTTTGTTATTTTACCCATTTCTTATTTTCTGCTAATAAAAACTAAATCTTTGTTTGGGAATTCAGAGACTTGCTGTCAGTAGGCAACATTTACTTATGAAGAGTAAAGTCAGAGAAACTGATCATTTTAAGTGGACTCTTAATATTTTCCACAGCTGTATGTTCAACCCAGAACTTCTCACATGGCAGTTTGAACTTCACCTAATTCAAATTATTTGTAAAAATATTAATAATCAGACTAGCGCCAAAAAAGTCTCTTATTATGTACCTTTTGCTATCCAATCATTAAATGGTGATTAAAAAAATCACCAGATGAATTACAGATGAAGAGCTTTTCACATGTTGATGTTATAAGTATTTATTTTATCTGTAAATTCGTCCTTTGCTACAAATGAGCAGCATTCACTAAATGTTACTGCACTTTAGACAAAAAGTGTATTTTCTTATTCAAAAGACCATTTGCTGAAAGAACAATGCAAGTAAAGCAGTAATTGAGCCAAAAATGTATAAATGTTTCATTCATATGTAATAAAAGAAACATTAATCTGTAAATATGATCCACACAGATCTCCTCTACTGGCATAGTCTTTAGATTTTGTCCTATTAATCACCTTTTGTTGTCCAATTATTAATCGGTAATTTAAAAAAACAAGTAAATTAATTAATTAACAAATAATTGAGAGTGCATTAAAGATTATTGCATTTTTGGCAATAAAAGATTTGCATTGTTTATTTGCATCTTTTAAATGTATTTCTAGTATTGTATAAATAAGGATTAAGTGGTTAAATGAAAAATCTAGTCGGTAACTAAAATAATTGTTAGTTGCGTCTCTGCCTGGAACAACAACAAGAAACATATAAGTTGATTTACGGCTCTGCGGATGTGAGTAACTGCTGCTGCTGTCCTGTCAGCTCTGGCAGAAGCAGATCTGGAGGACATGGCGTTGCACGAGACTGAAGACAACAAAGTGTTCCAGCGGTTCAAGAAGAAGATCGCCTCAGAGCCGCACCAGGTGCCACATCAGCCAGGAGACTCTTTCCCTCCGTTTCCCTCTGTGTCCGTCTGACCGTCTCTCACCTCCAGGTGATTCGCTACAGTCGAGGAGGCCGACCTGTCTGGGTCTCTTCTGGTCACGTCCCTGCAGACGAGGACATCCCACCATGCACCTGCGGCGCCAACAGGACCTTTGAGTTTCAGGTGGGTCCTGGTGTTGAACCCCCTCGTGAGATCTCTACATGCATGTTTCTATGTAGTTTAGGACCGCAGGTAACGATTATTTTAGTCATCGTCAGTTAGCCTATTCATTATTTTTGACGATTAATTGAATTTTTGAAATTGCCACATTCCGCAAATTTTTCGTTTCTTTTTTTAATAAAATATTAGAAATAAATTAAAGATGCAACTAAACAATTCAATTCCCTTTTAAATAAGAAGACAAACATTTGTGCTATAACAGGATTTCTTTAGTAAACGCTTGATTATTTGTTGCAAAGAATGTATCCGCAGCAAAAAATACTTCTGACATGATATGAAAAGCTCAGGCCTTTATGTTTGACTTAAACACATTGCTGACCTGATCACTATTTTTTGGATTAACAGATTAATAATTCAATAGCATATAGAGATTAATAGATTTTTTGACAGCTAAACTATGTAACTTGACAAATTTTGAATAGAACATGTTAACAGACAAATATATATATATATTTTATCAAAAAAGAAGAATATTTTTTGTACAATTTTTGGCTTAATTACTGCTCTGAGTTTTGTGAGTCTGTACACTCAAGTTAACATTATTAGATTGCTAAATTAGTTTACATATCAATTAATCACGAATAATCATCAATTAATCACGAATAATCAAGCTAATCCTTTCCGCCATAGTGTAGATGAGAGGTTCCCAAACCATGGGGCGCGGCCCCTAGGGGGAGCGCCTTGCCATTGCAGGGGGGCGCGGGAAGCCATCTGGATAAAAAAAACCAACTAACACTGTATGTGCTGTGTTTTTACCTTAGAACGGCCGACTCTGTTATTCCTAAGTCAATTCGATACAGTAGAGGTTTCCACATTTCCCATATCTGTGTCCTTTGTCACTTTTATCAGCAGTTAGAACTGTTTAATCCGTTGTTAACATGTGGTAATCTGTTTTTAGGAGCCGCAGGAGAAAACGTTTGGGAACCACTGGTGTAGATTATAGTTAACTTTTTTTTTTTTTAAAGATCTTATCAGCTCTATTGGCCTTTATTTGATGGTTAACTGACAGGAAGGTGGGTAATGAGAGACGGGGAAGACATGCGGCAAAGGTTGCAAGGCTGGGAATCGAACCTGCCACAGCTGTCAGGACTAAGGTCTCCATATGTTGGTTGTGCTTAACCCCTGCGCCACCACAGCGCACCCAGAGAAAACCTTTTTTTGTTAACTAAAATAAATAAAAGCGGTAATTAATGTGTGAAAAACTGTAACTAACCGGAACTATACAATGTGATTATAAAACTTACTGAATCATATTGAAATCATAGATGTAATACCTTTTGTTTTCGTTGCGTCCTCTGCACTTTTTTCAGCGGTTTCAGCTGCTAAAGGTGCCGTAAAGTACACGGACTTTACGCGATGGGGTAAAGTTTGAAAGTCCAGCAGAGTCCAGTCCTCCAGCAAAGCTATCTGGCTCGTTTCCCGGTGTGTTTGCTTCTCCAGGTGATGCCTCAGCTGTTAAACAGCCTCTGCGTGGACTCGACCGGAGCCAGCATCGACTGGGGAACCGTCGCGGTCTTCACCTGCTCCGCTAGCTGTAACCATGGAGACCAGTACCGGTCGGAGTTCGTGTGGAAGCAGGACGTCAGCGCAGACCCACCGACTCAGCATGGAAACACGTAGCACTTTCAACAAAATTAAAAAATTAATTTGAAAAGTTTCTTTATCAATTTATTACTTATTAAAGCTAAATTTCACCTACCTACATAAATGTAATTTTTTGAGGAAAAAAAACAGACTTTTCAGTTTTTTTAATTGACATTAAACATTATATATTTACAATTCAACCTTCAACCAATCCAAAAGCAAAAACAACAATATGGACTTGCAGTCAACTTGGAGTTTTGGATTATTTCTTATGTTAACTCACTGTAATTTTGGCACATGCACCACAATTTGTACTATTTTCTTTATGCAAGATTATTTTGATTCTCATTTTCTTTTGTCACTATTGTTCTTTATGTTCCCCCTGGCAATTATATTTGTCTTGTTTTTGTTATGTTTTATTTTCTAATATGTACACAGCACATTTGTGTTTTGTTGTTTACAATAGTTTATTGAAAAAAAAAAAAAAAAGGAAACACGTAGCACTGATCTGTTGGCTCCAGAAGTGCTCAGATTAACCCAACAGCTTCAAGTCCTTTGAGATATTTTTACTTAAATTTAAAAAGTAAAAATATTGAAAACTTTACTTCAAATGGATATGCTGTGATAGTTTAGGTATCCTGGTAGAGCTGGCTGATAAATCGATTTGATCAAAATTAATTTTCTGTTCAACTTTTGGAAAATTAGATTTCTTTTCGCCCTAATGTATTCTTTGGGTTTCAATTTTTCAGAATAACTGCCATCTTGCTTGCTTTACAGCTATTTATTTCTAAATTAAATTCAGGTCAACTCATAGACTGATTGAAGTAAAAGACAGTTTTTTAAAAAGATTTTTATTTTTTGTTAAAGGAAAAAAAGTAAACGGTAGAGACTAAAATTAGCAAGTTTTAGAAAAAGACACTTGCTGTAAAATCTGAGCTATATTCTAAGCCATAATGCCCAACCTCATATGGTGCATTTGTTAGCTCAGGGTGTTGCATCTTAATATTTTATCCCGGACTTTAACTAGACCACTTCAAAACCAAACTTTATGATCCTGTGCTTCAGGATTTTCTGCCTTCTTCACTTTTGGATAATGGCTCTGACTGATTTGTAACAATTTTCTAACTGCTATATATTAAAATAACTTTCCTCACCCATTTTAAATTTATTTAGATCAGGACATGTTTCGCTTTTTTAAATATTTTAGCCTATTTCACACTAAACAGGCTTGGATGTGGTTAGTGAACCACACCAGATGTTTTCCATAATTAAATGAACAATTGTTTCATTCACTCAGGTTATTTTAATAAGAACGTAACTTAAAAAGGAAGACGCAGCTTTAACTGTACAGATTTATTGTTGCAGAACATCGACAACTCCAGACGATTTGAAAACATTTCCTGATCAGTTCTGCAAAACGAGTCGATACATAAATCTGATCCGGACACTTTGATTCAAACTGAAGCAAACATCGACAGGAAAACGTTTAAATGGCTGCAGTTAAACTGTTTAAAACAGACAGGAAGCAGGAAAATTTCACTTAAATGTCTTCAACATCGGGGAAATCCTCAAACTAAACCTCAACATGGGCAAAAATAGACATTGATATACTAAATATGTACCATTTTGCCACCATATTTATGCAAGGCTTCATTTTTCCTTCACATCTAAATCTTAATTGTCCCAAGTTGTCCTTATTTGCTCAAACAGGAATTATCTTCATCCACCTCAAGGTGCCACTCACTTCTCTATATTTAGAATATAAAAAAATATGTTTAGCTCCAGTTTAACCATTTAAACATCTCTATGTAAATACAACGATCCCTCTGTTTGACCTGAAGAGGACCAGAAGCTGCAGAACCAACCAACAACTTGGTTTAAATCACTTTTACTGCAACTACAAACACGGAAACCGACTTCAGCGTTTGGTTGGAACAAACCTAAAAACATGAATCAGGATTCAAAGATGGAGACGTAAACGTCAGGCTGGCCGATTTCAACACAAATAGCAAAATTTCAGACGTGAACAAAAGAAAGTGGTAAAAAGGCAGCATAGAAAAGTAGTTAAAACATTTTAAAATGAAACCAGGAACAGTCCTCTTCAGAGTTTCTCCGTTCATCAACAATATCTTACACTTTCTTACAATCTTATGTACAAATCAGGGATGTGATGATGCACTGGAAACCTGAAACTACAGGAAACATGGAAAGGATTTTAACCAAGATGGCCCGTAAAATCTTCTTTAAAAATTCCTTGGGGATGAAAAACAAAACAAAAAAAAATAAAAATCAGATGAGATCGGAGCGAGCAGCATCCCGTTTCGTCCATGTAAAGAGTTCAACATCAGTGAGTCACTTTGATGCATCTTCAAACATAAAAAGAAACCAGGCTGTGGAGAATGGGGGAAAAAAATAACTCCAGGTTCTACGTAGTTTTGCGAAAACCTTTCAGGATGGGGTAAATGTTTTCAAACGCTTCGTAGATCTCTGCTCTCACCTTGGCTCCTTTAAAAACAATTAAAAAATAACACAAATTAATAATTTTCCCATGTTTGAGGCACATGACTCATAAAACATAAATAAGACTAGATCAGCGTTTCTCAAGCTGAAGATCACTAAACCCATTTATCAAACTCGCCTGGTTTTAAATTCCCCCACAACATCTTAATATATACAGCCTGAAATTAAAGGACTAGTTAACTCTTTGTTCCTCCAAATGTGACCAGCCAGAACCCGTCAACAGGGGCGTTTCGAGTTATTTACAGAGTCTGAAAGGTTTTAATTCTAAGCTACAGAATTAAAACCTTCAGCTCTTCAGAGCCTTCGTACGTTTTCAGTCTGTTAAAGATAGTATTACCAATAGCAGTACAATTTGCACAATTCCTATTTAGTTTTCTTGGAAAAAGTTATTAAAACAATTTTTTGTCTAAATTAAGGTGAATTCATGGTTCCTTTTTCCATATAATGTAACCGGTAGTGTTTATGATTAAAACAAATAATAATTATGTGATTGGTATCGGTGATTATGGGTGATCAGAATCGGCAGGAAAAAACCTGATCGACACATCTCTAATTTAAACTTTATTTTATTTATCTATATTTATACATGTATAAATATACTTTAAGCATTTATACTTTTTTTTAGCTGAATTTTATTTTATACCCTGAGTGTTCATTGTGGCTCGGAGGGGTCGATGTTTGTCTGAATTTACATTTTCATATATTCAAAACTCAATTGTATTGTTAAGAAAAGTAGGACTAGAGACAATGATGTAAGTAAAGTTGTTTCTTCAGAGTCCTTACCTGTGAGAACGACCTTCCCAGAAACAAAGATTAGCAGGACGATTCGCGGTTTGATCATCCTGTAAATCAATCCTGGAAACAACTCCGGCTCGTAGCTGCAAAGCGGAAGGCGTTTCATTTTAGTTCATTCAAAACGGGTGGAGACTATAAATGGATATGGACTCAAACGAACTCCAGCCAACCTGCTGAACTGCTGGTGTGTGAGCACCAATCCCTCCAGCCGGATGGGGAACTTCACGTCGCAGCTGCCCACCATGTTCTGAATCTTAAAGTCCAGGAACTTGGCAGGAAAACCCAGTTTCTGCACAACGCGAGCGTACTTCCTGGCTGCGAGCCGCGACTCCTCCTCACTGGAGAGACGGACACAGAAAGCAACACATTTAAGTAGAAGAGAAATGTGAGTGGACTGTTTCGCTGAAACGACGTCACTGCTAAAGTGTATTTAATAGGAAAATAAATCGTATTTGTTGGATTCTGACCTTTTGGCTCCGGTGCAGACCATCTTCCCCGAGCTGAAGATGAGCGCTGTGGTTCTGGGCTCCCTTATTCTCATGATGACGGCAGCAAAACGCTGGAAAATTAACAATTTAACGTGTTTACAAGGATAACAGTGGTTGGGTTTTATTTAAGGGTTTCACATTGATGCGGTCATTCTTGAGGAAAGAGTTAAGCAGATTGAGTGAAGATGTTCAACATGCTGGTGACACTGGGTGTGTAAACTTTGGGTTTGCTTACTTTGGGGTTGTACTCTGCATTCCTGGCTCTCAGGGCGATCGTCTTCAGGTCCAGTTTGCAGCCCAGATTCACAGTAGATACAATGTTTCTAATCACAAACAGGAAAAAAGGCTGAAATAAATGAACTCAGAAAATCAAAACAGAAACAAATATTAACCGAGAGACAAACAGTTCACACCAACAGAGACGAATAAAACCAAGGTAGCATTTAGCAGGAAGACCAGAAATCACGTAAACCAGGGAAATACGAGCCGTACTGCAGCGTCGGCACAATGCCTGAGCTCTCCGAGGCTGGAGTGGCCGGGGTCAGCGGGGTCATGGGGCCGATGGAGGTGCTGTAGAGCCCGGTGCCTCCTGGCAGCGCCGTGGTGGTCGAACCCGCCGCCGTCTGGGAATGATACAGCTGCGGCGTCTGCCCCGACGCTCCTGGAAGGCCGGAAGTTTCAATGATTTAAGGCTTTAATGATAAAACACTGCAGGGTTTATGAAGTTTTCAAGCATTTCCAAGGTAAGTTTTCAAACTTTTCCAGCACCACACTGGAGATAAAAGCTAAAAAAAGACAAAAAAAACCCAGTTTCAATAATAATGTTTTGTGATAATCTACAATCTACAGGAGGGACAAGATCCCCAATTTAAATAATATTGTTTCATCTAAAAGATAAAAGCCAACCTCTATTTCAATCACACAGATCAAAAAGTTATTGATCCATCAGCAAATATTCATAACAATGAAACAATCTGAATGAATGTTAAGGTTTATGGCCAAACTGATCAAATCAAACACAAAGAAAGTTACCAAAAAAAGATCTAAAAATGTTTCCTAGCGTTTGATAAATTGAAATAATTTTGCTCTAAATGTGTGAGTTTTTATTGGATGTATAAAAATATCTGCTTTCAACTGTAAATAAATTTAAGCTTTTTCTCAGGTGTTAGATTGAACTTTATTACAAAACTGCAGTTAAAATATTAAGCACTTCCAGGGACTTTATGCAGAAATCAAACATTTTCCAAACCTTGAAAACGCCCCATGGATTTCAAAGCATTTTCAAAGACTCCATGCGAGTCCTGACACCAATTCATTTGATCTGAGTGATCAGTTACCTGCACTGGGCTGCTGCTGCTGCTGCTGCTGCTTCTGATGCTCCTCCAGGATGGACAAGCTGTTGGTGTTCTGCACAGGCTGCGGCGTCAGGCCCGAGCCATAAGGCATCATGGGACTGAACATCGGCATGCCAGGGGTCATGGCTCCCTGGACAACGACACGGGGAGACATTAGTGCCCAAATGTCACAGGGATCAATTCTGAGTTAAATTATATTGAAATGTACAGTTATATAATTGAGCATTAAACTGTAGATGCAAAAATCACACGCTGATACTTTGTATGCTTCAAGTTACATTTTGTTTTTAGCATAATCTGAAACGGTGAGTTTAAAAACTGAATTGAAAACCTAAAAATCTGTTTTAAAGCAACCAATTATTTTATTCAATCCAGAAACATAAAAAAAAGTTGATTTATTTAGTCATATAGGGCTGTCATGATATCAAATTTTGCTGGACAAGTTATTACGATGTTGTTTTAAATGGTAAATGGACTGAACTTATATAGAGCTTTATCTAATCATTTGACCACTCAGGGTGCTTTGCACTAGAGCCACATTCACCCATTCGCACTCAGACGCTCACACGTTTGTGCGCGGCTCGGTTGGGTGCCTTGCCCAGGGGCACGTTGGCGGAGCTGGGGTTGAGCCTGCAACCTTCCGATCACAAGACAACGACTCTGTCCACAGAGCCACAGTCGCCCACAATTTAAGACAATTTTCAGATAATATAATGTCAAATATATACAAGAAAACCTAGAATTATAACTAGAAATCAAAGATATTTGAAAATAATTAAACAAAATAACAGAAACAACTAAATTAAGTATGTAAAAATAAAAATCCTTCAAAACAAAAAAGCGAGGAGGGAAAATTGAGAATCCTTCCTTTCTTGGCCTTACATAATATTCTAACAGTCAGAAAAACGGAATTTATTTCATTCTCCTGTAATCAACAATCACCAAAATGCCACATTCTGTTTAACAGATATCTGTGAGTTTCATGTTTTGATATCGACTTAAATTTTTAAATGTTATTCTAATGTACCGAGTTAATCCGTACCTGAGGGGAGGCCAGACCCTGGAAGGGCGGTACGCTGTTGTTCTGGTCCATTTCTGTGACACCGCCGCCCGGTACCAGGCAGCAAAGCCGATCTGAAGCTCTCCAAGCAGCAGGATGTCAATGCAACAAAAAAACCCCCAAGACACCCAGACCCAGCGCCTCGGTCCTCACCTGAACATGCAAACAGAGACACAACTTCCCTTTCAGACTCTTTACATACAGCAGTGGCGCCAAAGCGAACAGTTTCTTATTGGTCAGATACAGTCTTAAATGTTTTCGCAACACTTTTCTAAGCGTTTATCGCCACAATTAAGATAATTATATGGCGTCGTCGACGCTAACGGTTTTCCCAGTTTAAAGCGTTAACCCCGTGAAACACACCAGCTAGCTAATGCTAACCGCAAAGCTAACAGCAGCTAACGCGAAGCCGCGATAACCAACCGCTTAAGTCGCAGTGGAAACGCCGCTTTTGTTATTTAATGAAGTTTAAAATGACCATATCATTAACTCGACTTACACACTGGTGGTTCTTTGCATTCGACCGCAGTGCGTAGCCGGATTTAAGTTAGCTTTAGCTCCGTGTCATCCTCCTCCCCCCCCAACGGCGCAAACCGGAAGAAGAAGCTTTAACTTCCGGCGAGTCACAGTTGAGCGCAGACACAGCAAAGATGGCGTCGCTGAGTGACAAATCAGTTTGGGACGAGGTGGAAGACGGAATCGGGGAAGAAGTGTTGAAAATGTCCACAGAGGAGATCGTCCAGCGGACGCGACTCCTGGACAGCGAGATAAAGATCATGAAGAGCGAAGTGCTGCGGGTGACCCACGAGCTCCAGGCCATGAAGGACAAAATCAAGGAAAACACGGAGAAGATCAAGGTGAACAAGACGCTGCCGTACCTGGTCTCCAACGTGATCGAGTTGCTGGACGTGGACCCCAACGACCAGGAGGAGGACGGGGCCAACGTGGACCTGGACTCCCAGAGGAAAGGAAAGTGCGCCGTGATCAAGACCTCCACCCGGCAGACCTACTTCCTGCCGGTGATCGGGCTGGTGGATGCCGAGAAGCTGAAGCCCGGCGACCTGGTTGGGGTCAATAAAGACTCCTACCTGATCCTGGAGACCCTGCCCACCGAATACGACTCCCGGGTGAAAGCCATGGAGGTGGACGAGCGTCCCACGGAGCAGTACAGCGACATCGGAGGGCTGGATAAGCAGATCCAGGAGCTGGTGGAGGCCATCGTCCTGCCGATGAACCACAAGGAGAAGTTTGAGAACCTGGGCATCCAGCCGCCCAAAGGGGTCCTGATGTACGGCCCACCCGGCACCGGGAAGACCCTCCTGGCCAGAGCCTGCGCCGCGCAGACCAAGGCCACCTTCCTGAAGCTGGCAGGTCCGCAGCTGGTCCAGATGTTCATTGGAGACGGAGCCAAGCTGGTGAGGGACGCCTTCGCCTTGGCCAAGGAGAAAGCCCCGTCCATCATCTTCATCGACGAGCTGGACGCCATCGGGACGAAGAGGTTCGACAGCGAGAAGGCCGGAGACAGGGAGGTCCAGAGGACCATGCTGGAGCTGCTCAACCAGCTGGATGGATTCCAGCCCAACATGCAGGTCAAGGTAAACGAGCTGCCAACGCCACACAACACGGTCGAAACACCCAGAAATCGGCCCGATTTTATTCACGTCAGGAGATCGGTGACCGGCCAATACCTATAAGCAGATCTTGTCTACCTCAGCAAAAGTCTAAACGTCAACTTCTGTCCTCTTTTGTTCCACTTTGAGAGACCGACAGACTGTCCACCAGCCAGGCGACAACAGTCACTCCACCACTGTCAACTCATTGACTTTACTACGTTTAGTGGCATTTCAGACACAAATCGGCAGGTCAGGCTTTTTAAAGATCGGCAGAAAGGTGCAATCGGTGCAGCCCTAAGGAAAACATATGACTTCCTGTATATATGCAGGTCTGTAACAACAAACAATAAGTCAATTAATTAATGTATCATGTAAATTTATCAGTTTACATTTGAGTGATTTATTATTTGTCTCTCTTGTGTCTATTTCCATCAAAACCTGGATGATAAAAGTCTTCATTCTGGTCTTTTTGGTCTCAACTGTCACTTTTTGTTTTGTTTACATAATTCATTTTGTTATCAAGTTTGATTTTGTTTAATAAAATGTAGAAAATGTATGGAGGATAATTTATAGTTATCCCCCATAAATTATTTAAAAATACTAGTTAAATTCTCGATTAGAGTAATACATTGATCAGATTTTTGATTGTTTTGACCTTGTTTTATTTGATTAAAAACAATTTAAAATATCTTCACCTTCGTCAAAAGTGACGATATTCTGCATTTTTGGCAAAAAAATGCCATTATTTTAGGAAAGTGGTGATATATAAAGAGTAAATAAGATTTTAAAACTTCTGCTGATCAGATAACTCAGTTTAATCAAACCAAAACTTCAATAATGTTTATTTTTATTGACCAATAACCTCCATCCATCCATTTTCTTACACCCTTGTCCCTTAATGGGGTCAGGAGGGTTGCTGGTTCCCATCTCCAGCTAATGTTCCAGACGAGAGGGGAGTCATCCTGGACAGGTCACCAGTCTGTCGCTGGGCAACAGAGACACACAGGACAATCAACCATCCACACACACACACACACACACACACCTAGGGACAATTTGGAGAGACCAATTAACCTGACAGTCATGTTTTTGGACTGTGGGAGGAAACCGGAGTACCCAGAGAAAACCCACCATGCACAGGGAGAACATGCAAACTCCATGCAGAGACACTGGGGCCGGGAATCAAACCCAGAACCTTCTTGCTGCAAGGCAACAGCTCTACCAACTGCGCAGCCCTGACCAATAACCTAAAAACTGTTATATATTTTAATCTGATAATTAAAAAGAAAATGCACCCAGATTTTACCCCTACGTGTTTTTTGTTGTTGTTTTTTTAGGTGATTGCTGCCACCAACAGAGTCGACATCTTGGACCCGGCTCTGCTGCGTTCGGGTCGCCTGGACAGGAAGATCGAGTTTCCGATGCCCAACGAAGAGGCCCGCGCGCGCATCATGCAGATCCACTCGCGCAAGATGAACGTGAGTCCGGACGTGAACTACGAGGAGCTGGCCCGCTGCACCGACGACTTCAACGGCGCGCAGTGCAAGGCCGTGTGCGTGGAGGCCGGCATGATCGCGCTGCGGCGCGGCGCCACCGAGCTCAACCACGAGGATTACATGGAGGGAATCCTGGAGGTGCAGGCCAAGAAGAAGGCCAACCTGCAGTACTACGCCTAACCGTAGTTCTGTCTCTGTCCGTCTGAGAGTTACTTTCTTTTTCTGATTGTTGGAATGATTGTTAAACATTTAACTGATTATCTTGGGTTAATAAAAAGAGGGAAAGAGTAACTGGCTGGTTTGTTTGTTCCTTCCTGTTTCCACATACTTAATATAACGTTGATTACATATAATGTTGAGTCATAAATGTGAAATTGTAACACTTTATATAATAAAATAAGCGGAGCTCTTTTAAAGGCTCCAGCATTTGTTACATGAAGGAAGTGAGTGGTTGTTTTTATCAGAGCACAAACTGATTTTATCGTCAGACGAATCTTTTGTTTCACCATAAATGTATAATTGGCACATTAGGAATTAAATATAATTCGCAAATCCCTCGGGTGAAATAAAACCTGAAATATTTTTAATATGATCAGTTCAAGTCCCTTCGATCTTTGAAATGTTTGGACATGTAATGATTAGATTCGTAACACCTTCATTAGGGTTTTACATCGGTATTCAAGTTCAAAAATAATTTATTGATCCAAGATGGAAATTATGTTGTACCGCATTAATTCAGATTCTATATTTATAGATGAGGAAATATCTCATGTAGCAGTCTGTATTACAGCAAACCTGAAGAAGCCTCTGACTGAAGATACTCTGTATTCTCAAGTCAGTCTCGTGAAAAAAAGGTAATTTCAGTGACATTGGAACACCTTTATTTGTTTTCTTTTCAAATCTGTTTAAGGAAAGTTTAGCCCCAATAGAAAGTCAGGATTGTCCATAACTATATTGACTTTATTAAGAAAATTATATAAAGATAAAACTTTATCGGCCGACAGTCACATTTTAACAAAGCTGCATCTGTAATATAAATTAACAGCCGGTTCTTCTCTTTATCTTGTCTGTTTCTGGTCATTTCTTAGAGATTCAGAAGTGAATCTTGAGTGTAAAAACAAGCATCAGCCGAGGAGAGTTCCTGAACTGTTGATATTTATTAAGAATGTAAAAAGAACAGCTGAGCAAGTTTCCTTCCAAAACATAAAATCATCCAGAGGAAGAGTCTAGAACCAGGCGGGGAAAACAGGAATGCTGATCCGAACGAAGCGACTAAGTAAGCAGAACATTTGGTGCAAAGAACTGACAGAAATCCTCCCAAACCTACATGGCAACTTTATCAACCTGCGGATCAATTTATGTAAAAGTTGAAGACGGAGAGGAAACTGAAGGCAGACAGAAACGCGGCGTCCCCCCTAGTCCTTCCTCAGCGGTATCGTCTGCTCGTTGATGCCGTCCTTCGTGATGACGCAGACGCGAAGGGCGTCTCCGGTGTAGACGTCTCTCTCTGCGGCCGAGATGAAGACGTCTTTGACCAGCTGCACGGCTTTCTCCTGAGTCAAAGGGAGGTGCTGCACGCCCTCCATGTTCTTGAACCCGATCTGTGAAGCAGCATTTTGGAAAGAGTCAAGACTGTGTTCATGTCGAGGATGAATAAAATCGTCTGTGTGTGTTTTTATCGACCTGGTTGTCTAGCAACGGCTGCAGCATGGCGCTGGCCGACCCTCCGGCCTTGTAGGTGTCTCTCTGGTAGGAGCCGACCGGGTCGAAGCTGTAAACCGCTCCTTTGCCTAAAGACCAAAAGACGAGCTTTATGCATTAATAACACAGAAATACCCTGATTACTGCTGAAGACACAATGGAGCACAAAATATTTCAACGGATCCACTTGAGATCAAGTCTGAGTTGTTTTTAGAAGAGTTTAAAAATTATCTGTGTATTTAATGAAGAATAACTGTTAAAGGGACGGTGTGAAATACCGTCGAAATAATTTCAGACCAAATTCCACAAATTATGAAGAAAAAACTTTTAAAACTATAAAATGATAACAGGGCTGAAATTGTTTTAGTAGTTGATTAATTATCAGCTAATCTGACAATTAATTGTATAGAAAAAACTTCAGTGAATCACTTTTTATACAATATTACATTAAAATATGCAAATTAACAAAGGCTTCAATAAGACAATAAACATTTTATTGTCTAAAATGAAACAATGCAGCATTCCTTTAGTGTACGTTTGATCATTTGTAGTTAAAAACAAAACACATTAACTTATTATAAACATGTTTGTACAGCTTCAGCTTAATTACTGCCATCAGTGTGAGCTATAGCAGTAAATGGGCTTTTATAGAGTCTATGTTAGTTGAAAATCATTTTAATTACGATTACTCAGATGAATCGTCTTAGCCAGAGCTTTGTTTGCTTAAAGATGTGAAGGCTGACCCGTTTCATACAATTCTTGCTCTGAAGTATATAAAACACAAGAATGAAGAGGTAACATGCATCTGTAACAGCCGAACATCTGAGCGTTTGTACATAAGAGCCCACCTTCTTCATCCAGACCCCCAATGATGTTGTAGACGTAGTAAGGGAAGAACCGCCGGCTGTACAAGATGGTGGACAGCATGGCTGCGATGGCGCCACTGGTCATAGTTTTGTTGTTTGAGTGTTTGTACATCTGAGGAGAGGAGAAAAATTATTTTATAATGGAATCACTGTGGTATTATGATTCAAATTCCTTTTTTATTGTAATTCCCACTTGCACAAAGTAGCAAAGGACCCATAAACACACAAAAAGGGAAAAAAACTAACGACTTAAACAAAAAATGTTTTAAAGAGAACTATCCAATATTTCCAGTTTATTTTATGTGTGTAACTTTGGCGCCTAAACAAATGCGACATTGACAAGTTCACGCAGAACAAGTTGTTTATGAAGCAGGGTAACTTAAAGCCACAGTGAAACCGAAATCAGCTCACCTTTAGCCTGGCGTCAATGATTTTTGTCAGCGTCAGACAGTCGCCATGGAAACCACTGCAGCCAATGACAGTTGTGTCTGTCCTGTAAGGATGTGAAAACACAAAGGCCGGAATTAGTCATTTACATATTAACATCGTTAACATAAATAAATAAATGTCCATTTAGTACCAAAAAGATAATGTGATGCGTTTTAAAAGCTTGTTGTTGTAACTTTTATTTTTATTCCAATAAAAACCACAAAATATCATGTTGAACTTTTAAGTCATTTTCACCCACTGACAGTAGTATTTGGTTGGACTTAAGCCCATTTTCTTTATTCTTGCTCGGCATATTAAATCTCATCTTCTGATGAGTCTCAGCCCATAAAGAGACGCGAAGCTTTTTATTGCGGTCGGTCTTCATAACATCCTCGATCAGAGGAATGACTTACAGCTTGTAGCATTTCGGGGAGTCGCGGCTGTGGATGGAGTAGCCTTCACTAAGCCTGGTGTCTGAAGCTACGATGGCAAAATCTTCTCCAGCCACAGCTAGTACGGTTCTGAGAAAATGAGAAGAAACCGGTTAGAGCCAAATGTCCCCAAAACATCCAGACACAGGAACACAAACTGCTACAGCCTAGCTAAAGGAAGCTAACAGAACAGATTCGAAACTGAAAGCGTTGCGTTTACTCCTTTCTTCGTTTTTATGACCTATCGTCATGAATCAAACACATACATTACTACATCGTGTAATATCGCAAATGTAAAGTTTATACAAAAACTTTGATTTATTAACTGCAGAACTGGTTTGTTAAAATTAACCCGGATAGCATAAAGTAGTATGAGCTAGCTTCGAGGCTAATCTGACATTAACAGAGAATTTCCACTGACCCTCCGTTGAAAGCGTAAGGTGAAAATCTGTTCTCTACTGCGCCGGCATAATGATACTCCTTCATCTTCCCAGGACCTCCAAAACCTTGAGCTGAAAGCATCTCGGAAACAAAGCAAGGGAGAAAACTCAGATTCCCTCGGCTAAACTCGCTGTATCACTGCAGTATGGAAGCCTCTTCCTCTGCACTCACCAACCGCCCTTCTGGTGAGGCTCACAGCGGAACAGCGCCCCTACAGGGGGATTGAGGTACAACATGCAATTCTCCATACATTAGCGCTACCAGATGTTTGTCAGAAGTTTTCTGGTATCCTAAGCTCAATAATGAACACGTTATAAGTTTTGATTTTTTTTATTGAGAAATACACAAACCATCAGTGCTACTTCTTCCATAATATGAATATACATATTATATTTCACACTTGTCAAGCCCTCTCTATTTCATGCAAAATGATGACATGATGACTTAATTTTTTTAAGATAATCACTATTGTTTTTAAGGGACTCTTCTGCTCTTTTTATTCATTGAAAATAACAGTGTGACATTAATACTACTCATTTTATTGATGAGCAAAATCAGAACAGATACTTTTGAATTTCAAAAACTTTAATTTTGAGATTAATAGCATCTTAGATTTAGTAGAAATTGAAAACACAAACATGATAGCTTAACATTGAGTTTAAAAAATGACATCATGACAAAAGGCAGGATTTCCAAATATTTTCAATTTTTCATTATCCAAATATCAGTGGATTATGGAAAATTAAAAGATCAAGTAAACACTAGATTATAAAAAAAATTATGGCCACATTGTTACTTTTGTGTGAGCACCTGCTATTTAGAGAGACCAGCGAATTAGAAAAGTTTATATTTTTCGTATTATTGTACAACTTACCTGGTGATCAAACTTGAACATTGTGCAGATCAGTTCAAACAAATATATAGTATATAAGCGTATAGTTCAGATTAACTTCTCATAAATTCAAAACAAGACTATGGGACTAGTAAGTGAAACGTAAAATAGGTTTAAAGTATTTAAATCCCAACCTCTCAATGTATTATTTAATAGTTACTGGCCACTTTTATGTTATTATTGAACATCAATGTTTATTTTCTAAACATAAATAGTTTCCATTTATTAATATAAAGTTTGTTATGTTAAATTCTCTTCAAACCCAAAACATTTAAGACAGTCAAAGAATCTCGTCAACCATCTTGTATTGAAAAAACAAAGACACAAAAATGTGAGATATGAATAATTTACAAAGAAAAACCTATTAGTATTAAAGCCTTGGATTAGCAAAAAGAGATTATAAGGTTTCCAACACAATACACATGAAAAGGGAACAATTATCCCTTTAAAGTGGCTTTTATTATAAAAAAAACAATAAAAATGAAAAAAATACAATTAATTCACTGTGACAGAGGCAACAAATAACTATTTAACAACCAGTTTACAGGACAATATAATGCAAACATAAAATAATAATAAAAAATCAAGACACTACATTTAGGCTGATTCCAAAATCATCAAGTCAATGTAAATGAATGTTAGAGTAATTACCGTCATTGTAATTACAAGTGGTTACAGCTGCATCTTACGATTCTGAGAACAGTGAAAGTTGGAGAAACTTAAATCTGAAATATAGTTAAAATAAAACTTTAAAACTCCAGTGTCCGTAAACACACAGGAAGAATAGCACCACTTATTTAAAAAATATTGACCCAGACTGCTTTCTCATTAAAAACACAAACCACAGATAATAAGACGTAAAACACTAAAAGTAATATTTAAGTAAGTCCTTTAAAACCCTGCATTGAGTGAGTTTAAATGAGTTTTTATTATAAACAGTGTATAACAACAGAAATGTATGGACAGAAAAAGCACAGTTCACTGGGAATCATTTAACTTTCCAGTCATAGAAATTAATTAAAGGTTTTGTAAAAATAAACTAAGCTCTTCATTACCAAGCAACAGCAGCTCACTTAATTTTTTATTCTGCTTTTCTTAAGTAAATACAGCGTTTTAAAGAACACGATATCCAAGCAAAGTTTTATTTAAGAAAAAAACAATTTACATTTTCCAGAAATGTCGACAGAGAATTTGTGAACAAATTAACTTAATTTTTACGTTGGTCATTTCTGAGCGGATTTAGACTTCTTCTGTGTTTTTACTCCTTTCTTTTTGGGTGTTGTGAAGTCTTTGTCACAAACCTCACACACCCAAAGACCTGAGAAGACAGGATGAATTGTTGAGCACAAATAAAAACAAAAAGACAAACATAAAACATTAAAAATGTGGTATTCGATAAAATTCCTAAGGAATTATCAAAAAACTTTGAGACGAGTCACCAGGTTGTTTAAATTTTATGGAAAAGCATAAAACCTCGTTGTTCAATTTAGCTGCACCTAAAGTCTTAGAGAAAGTGGAGGAAATAATAAAACATTCAATATGCAGATAAATGTTGGAGAGGAAACCACATTTATGTGCATCCAAATCAACAAAAGTTTAGTTTTATCAGAAGATTAATATTTTCATCTTCTGATGTTGATCACAATCTGATCAACACCAGGGTTTACCCCAGAGTTTTATAAGCCTGGCGGGCCACCAGGCTTTATTTGTGCTTAGTATTACTTATTTAAGTCTTTTCAAAATGTTTGCATTTTTTAAAGATTTTATAGTTGGTGTTCAGGTATTAATGTTCCAATAACATATAATTATCAAGAGATATTTTCACATTTCCTGTCAAATTTAAACATTTTTTAACTCATAAACATGACGGGCCGCTGGATGAATAACTGCCGAGTGCCACAACCACCAGGCTTAGCAAGTTTTCTGAGGAAAACCTTGAACAGAAAGGGTTTTTTATTCTAAACTTTAAATTTGTTACACTTTATGGATAAAAATATTCAACCTCTGCCATTCCTGAGTTAAATTGTTTTTAAAGACTCTGCAACGATTCTGCATTCAGGTCACGCAGCGACCAAAAGTCTGAAAAAAAATCTAAATATCTTTCAATAAACATTTTCCTCTTATCCTCATTTCAAGTGTTGAGGTTTATTAGTGATAATAAAAAAATGTTTTATGAATCAATTCTTCATAATTATGAAAACAAATCCCAATTAGCGCTCAGACTATTCTTTGTCTAACCCAAATTATCTGAAAATTTTTGCAGTGAAACTGGAAAAGGAGAAATCAGCTCATCTAAAAATCCTTTATTCTAAATTCCCTGGATATGAACAGGAAACATTGCATGTTATGCACATGTAAGAAATAATATCTACTTTCTCAAAAAAACTAAATGCTTTTTTTTAGCTGTCATTTTTCTAAATAGAGCTACGTTGCTCTAACCTGCAGCTGGAGAGGCAAACCAGTGAACATTTGTACTGGTTATTTAGAAACATTTATAGTTAATCTGATGCAGCCATTTTATTTCGCACAACAAATATCGAAGATAATCAAATTAAGCTGATGAAGAAAAGCAAAACATGGCTGAACCCAAAGCCGTTTCTCCTCACCTGTAGGTATTTCATTCATGCCCACGCAGAAGGTGTGGTAGCCGCGGTCACACTTGTCACAGAACATCATCTCGTCCTCATGGTGCGGCTGGCGGCACACGGTGCACGTCTTACACTCCATGCACTGCCAGCGGTACGTCTGGATCACGCTCACCAGCTCCTGGCTCATGTCCAGGCAGGACGGATGGCCTGAGGTTCACAGACACACAGACGAGTACGCAGGGCAGAACGGTGGAGGACAGAAACACAGACGGAACAGAAAAAACACGTGTGTGAACAGACCCTTGTATGTCTAGTTAAAGGTGCAGCTATGTTGTTTTAAAGGTGACATATTATAGTTCCTGTAACCAGTTAGAACAGGTCTATGGCCCATACATTTATTTATTTATTTAGATAACGAGATTTTAGTCTCATTATCCTTCTCCCAGATTGAGGTGCGTTATGGCCTCTTGTCACTTTAAATCCAAATCAGTTCCTGCTGGCCACGACCTTTAATCCTCAACGTTTACATTCACATGTTAAAATTCTAATTCAGATCCAATTCAAAAACACTATTGACCCCAAAGGGGAAATAAATGTTGTCGTAACTCATTGAAAATGGCTGCAATCAGATGCACGTTTAAACAACTGTACATCTTTGAACAGCAGAAGTGGAGTCTCCTGCACAACCAACAAGAATGCAGCAAATGGTTTCTGGATGGTTGCCCTGTGACAGACTGGCTACCTGTCCAGGGTGACCCTTCCTCTCGGCCGGTACGTTAGCTGGAGATTGGCACCAGCAACCTCCCGACCCCATTAGGGACAAGGGTGTAAAGAAAACAGATGGATGGATGGATGGATGGATGGATGGGTTTCTGGATGGTAAGTCAACAACAAAGCACTTGTCTTTTCCAGCAGCCATTGTACACCAGCGAAACCAGCTGACCAAATATGTTGGAGCTCAACGTGGGTTGCTAGGCGATGGGCTGAGCTTGGCTGGGGTTGCAAGGTAACGACACAATGTCTGTTGTTTGTGACTCTGGCAGGTTTTTTAAACAACTTATTTTACAAACATCAAAAAAATTTACTTAAACCAAAAAATGCTGGGAGTTTTTTTTTTATGAAGCACTTGATCTGTTTTCAGAAGCAGAAATGGAAATATAAAAACATGAGTCCTGCTGAGCAAAAATGTCTAATTCTAAAAAATGTCTAACAAATGTCTACGATAGCCTTATATCATGCAAGGTTTACTACTAAAAATAGAAAAATAATTGAAGCAAATTAGATTTAGAACAACAACACATGGACTATTCTAAATAAACAATAACACTAATAATTTCAGAGTCATGGCAGAACAGAATAATGACACACAGAGCAGGAAATGTGGCGTTAAATGTCAGCTTGCAGACTCACCACTGTTATCACACTGGGAGCAGTGAATGAGGGCCTCCGGCCTGCCTCTCCTGTTGGCCTCTTTACCCTTCTGGCAAATGCCACAAATAGCATTTGGAATGACCTTAGGCTGCAAGGGCAGAATAACGCTATAAAACCAATCAAACATTTGAATTTTGTAGTCATGGATATAAAGCAGAAGAGGGAAAAAAATAAATACTTTGTTTTATTTTCTACTCTAAAATAACCTGCTCCATTAAAACAGTCAGTTTGAAATTTAATTTTAGGACTCAATTCAATAAAATATCCATATCAAAACAAAAAATCCTCTCTGACCACATTAATATTTCCATTTGGTTATAATATAGAAATGACCAGTGATAATTACAGATGTGACAATTTATTTTTGCCATAAATGCTAAAAGAAAAAGTTCTGGTGAAACTTGCAGCCTAGTTTTTAGAGAACAGAAAAAACAGAAAACTTATTAATCAATAATCTCACAGGTAACAAGAAGCTGTCCACCTTTTTACAGAATTCAAATCAATACAATATACTATAAACGTTGTTATGCAGACACAACAACCAAACCAGCAAAGTGCCTTCCTCCACTGAAATAAGAAACAAAGTGAACCTTTTCTTTATATTTACATTTTTTAACAATATATTGATGCACCAAAGGATTTAACCCAAAAAAATTTAATTAACGTAGCAAATTAAAGGCTTCTATTCTCACAAAACACAAACTAGGAACTTATCCGAAATGATTTTAAATGAATAATAAGCAGTTTGTTGGCAAAACTGGTTGGGATTTCTAAACCAGTTTACAGCACCTTTTAGGTGCTGTAAACTAAAAGGTTTACAGCAAGGTGCTGTAAACCAGTTTACAGCACCTTTTAGGTGCTGTAAACTGGTTTGTTTACAGCACCTTTTAGGTGCTGTAAACAAAAGTATTTCAGTACCAAAATGACAACTTACAAAAAGCTTTTAGATAAATCTCCTGCATGAAATATTCTTGAAATGTTGGAACATTTAAAACACTCAAAAATAAAGCAGTAAATTAAACAAAACTATCCGGGGAGAAACTAAAACTCTGGGAACAGAAACGCTAAAAAACCTGCTGCACAGTTTCAGCTAACAGATCATTTAAAACCACTTTGTTGTTAAATTACTATTTAAAAGTTACAATAAACTCCAAATATGGAGGATTGTGAAACAACATAAACTATAAACTGCTTTGCAAAAGAAAGACGCCGTGAACTATTCCACCTTTTGTCACGTTGTCATAAACCTTAAAAGTATTTTAATGGGAATGTATATGATATTAATGAATAACAGTGAAAAGGACAACAAAATAGCACATTAGTTAGTATATCTTCACAATTATGCATTCATTTGTGTTGATCTATCACACAAATTCTGCATGAATTTATGTGATACATTTATGTGTGATGTGGTTTCTTTTTTGTTTTAATGTAATAAAAAGTGGAAAGATTCATGGTTTTGCGAGGCATAATTTGTCCCAATACATTATGTGGCATTAATCAGAAAAATATAAACTGATTAGATTTATTAAAAATAAAGAACTGGAAAAAAGTGTAAGACTTGGTAAAGATAAAAAACCAAAAACTTGAATCAACAAAAATGAATTTGAATTGCACAGAAAAGCTAAATATTTTTCAAATTCAACAATAATCCCAAAATAAATAAATAAACAATTTTATGCTTATTCTCATTTTAAGTGATTGCGTTTATTAAATGAGTCTATCTGGATTAGTTTGCAGATAATAAAAAAACTTTTTCACACAGCTCTGGAAAAAATGAAGAGATCACTTAAAATGATCAGTTTCTCTGGTTTCAGTTTTTATAGGTTTATGTTTGAGTAAAATTAACTTTGTTCTTTTATTCTATGAACTACTGACAACATGTCTGAAATAAAAATGTAGTATTTATTTGCAGAAAATAAATGAGAAAAGGTCAAAATAAAAAAGACGCAGGGCTTTAAGAGCAAAAATAATGCAAAGAAAACAAGTTTAGATTCATTTAGAAATAACAATGCTAATGTTTTAACTCAGTTCAGAAACCAATATTTGATGGAATAACCAGGAGGTTCCCAATGAGCCCCAGTGCAGTGGACTCCGTAGTTCATGACGTATTTATGAATCTATTTTTCATGATTATAAAAATAAATCCAGACTATTCTCCGTTTGACCCAAACTGTCTGGAGATCTTTTGCAGTGAAACTGGAAAAGGAGCAATCCATGAAACTGCGTCCAGCTCGTGTAAATATCCTTTATTCTAAATTCACTGGATTTGAACAGGAAATATTGCATATCATGCACACGTAAGAAATAATACCAACTTTCTCAAAACGCTAAATACTTATTTTTAGCTGTCATTTTTCTAGATAGAGCCATGTTGCTCTAACATGCAGCTGCAGAGGCAAACAAGTGAACAGTTGTACTGGTTATATAGAAACATTTATATACTGCTGGTGTCACAGCTGGTTGAAAAGTTATGATGTAATTTAGATACTTAAATTCACATCTATACAAAACAACTGTAGAGTTATTTAACCAGTCCCTCTCATTAGCAGAGAGAGATCAGCAACAAGGTAAACAAAGGTTTTAACACCGCCCAGTTTTCTCTGGTTATATGCAACGCATCTCCCAAGTATTGCTGCTCACTGCTAGCAGAAAAAAATAAAATAATAAAGTCACATTTGAGTCAGAATGTTATTTAAATCTACTTTAAACTCTCCAACAGGAACATGTTTCTGGTATAACCCAACTCCATCTGCTTTTACGTTTGTCAACGCTACCAGAGTTACAAAAAAATCTAAATATATTTACTTCTTAAAACACTATATAGTCTTAAAATATAGAAATAATACTATTATTACATCTACCTCCCTTCAAGAGGACATGGATGGTGTTGTAGTGACCTTACTTTGAGAAACTTTGACCTGCTGAACGTCGTAACAACCAGCCAGAAAGCGACCATCCTCACACTACAAAGCTGAGCTCGAGACAAACGGACGCATTCAGGTCCTTTATACTCACCTAAGCGCTGATTTATCCACACATTTTACATGTTCTCTTTTGTTTTAATTTTAAAAAACAAAACACAGTGACCTGCAAGGGAACACGTCACCTAAGGTCGACCAAAGATATTGCATTTGTGGGTGTTGGCGGAGAAAAAAGAGAAGCACATTTTTGGCTCCGTCAGTCAGCAACTGCAGCTCAGCTCAGCGACAGTGTGAAAACGGTCTGAAAACACTTCAAGAGGACAAATAGCGTCCAAACCGAACCGCTGACTCACACTCATTAACAGTCTAGAAAGAAAGTGTGCTATGTTGCTAATGCAGTTAAACGCAACTCCGACTAGTACGACTTTTATGGCTTATTAGATTAACAATGGAAAACAACTTAAATATCTTTCTTTGAAAAATAAATAATTTCACTCCATATTGCTGTTTTCTGCTGATATCCAGCTTAAACTGATGATTTGACCTTATGGGGAAACATTGTAACTTATAAATCAGGCTGACTTTGCGCCGTTTGTTTTTCAACACGAAGCTCCTCTTTACGCCATCAGCTTCTCCGAGTGAATGTTGAGGACTGGGACGCTGCATCCGAAACATTTACGGATCACTTCAATTAAAACTGCACTGGTGTCGTTTGGTCTTTTTGGACACCTCCGGTTAAAAAGCTTTGGCAGAGTTAAAATGGATCAGGTGGAAGATTTTCCCAGGCTAAACCAGGACTAGCTACACCGCAAAAACACAAAATCCTAACAAGTCGTTTGGGTCTCGTTTTTAGTACAAATATCTTAAAATAAAACAAAACTAACTTATAAGTTACTTTTCAGCAGGATATAAAAGTTTGTTTTAAGTAAATAATTTCTTAATTTTGAAAAAAAAAAGTACTAGTTCCTCTGGCCGATCGCAACATGAAAAAAATGTCTTGTTACAAGTGAAATAATCTGCTGGTGGAACTAGAACTGGGTTGCTAGGAGACGGGCTAGGCTTGGCTGGGGTTGCTAGGTAACGCCACCAGTGGAACTAGAGCTATTTTTCCAGTATTAAGGAATTACTGAGTTGAAACAAGCTCTTTTATTTTGCTTGAAAGTTACTTCCAAGTTGGTTTTGTCTTATTTCAAGTGCACTAAGATATTGTCATTAGAAACTAGACCAAAAATAAGATTTTGTGGTTTTGCAGTTCTAAGCTTGGACTAAAGATGAATAAAAAGAAAAGATTTAAACTCGTTTCATATGACCTTTTCTCTGATCTATACAATTTCTGTAGAAGATCATAACACAGGGAGACCGATGTCTGGATTATATTTGGCTTGTTTTTCTAAAAAAAAACCATCAATATATCAACAATTTAAGTTAAACATCTTGTTTCCCGTGGCAGTTTGTGTTTAGGGAGACATTTGCATTTCTGATCACTAAACTGTATATGTACTTACATTGTAAATGTATTTTTTCATTTTATCAGAAAACGCTAATTATTAACAGACTTCTATGTAATGCAAGGACCAAGTTGGCAATGCAACTTGTGTCCATAAAAAACACGGATCTGGACTTTTCTGAAGTCGGATTTGCTGCTTTCGTAAAGTAGAAATTCTCACTTCTTCTTGGCATCAATCAATAACCGAACATGGAACCAATCAGTCATCGCTGATTTATTGAATGTGATTTTACCAAATATGGGATTATAATAATAATAAGCCTGCAGGTCGTGGTAGTCGGGGTTTCGTGTAATCAGTAAGGATTAGAGCGCATGGCACACTTCTGAGACAGAGGATAATATTATCTACAGTGATATGCTTTATAAAACCGCCACAAAATGTATGCGGCTTATTTTTTCTTTATATCTTTAACAAAGTTTCTTTTCCAAGAAGAGAAAATTAGCAGCCAAAAAATCCACATACTTGTCTTAGAACTCTTTTTTGACAAGTGAGGACAGATAAGAGGTATATTAAGGGCAATCAGAAGAAAAAAAAGTTCAAATTTGTCTTCACTGAAGAAAAAAGTAAAAGTGCAGTGAAAAAGAAACGTGAACTGTTCCTTTAAAATGTTCTTATTGCTCACAGTTGGGAGTAAAAAAAAAAGGGTGGGGGATCAGGGTTTGGAGGGGGGGGGGTCCATGAGGCAAACATAAAACCAAAAAAAGTCAAAGGTCAGGACCCCCTGGTGTGTGACTGTGTGTGTGAGGCGGGGTGGACCGGGTCATTCCAGCTGGGAGGCAGGCTGACCAACTGTAGATGCTGAAGAGAGCAAGGTAGGGGGTCAGGAATGGATGGAGTAAGGAGGTGGTGACAGTAGAAAGAGGAGAGGGGGCAGAAAGTGCTGCTGCTGTTGTTGGAGAAGAGTTTTCAGGTGGATTTGTCCTCTACCTTGTACCCTGGAGTGGCTTTGTGGGAGTGGCGCTGGTCTTTTCCCGGCGTTGACGTCCTGTCTTTGGCTTTGGACTTATGACGATGTCCTCCTCCGCCCTCCTGGCTCTCCACGTCCGAGGCGTTTCCTGAAGAGCTGTCCTATGGGAGAAACAGAGGTGGTAGCAAATTTAAGAAAACAAGCCAGAAAAAGTTATCCTTTATGAAAGAAAAGGTTCGACTTGGCATAAAGATAGCACAGAACCGCTGCTGAGTAGGGATGCAGCGACAGCAGTTTTCTGGCCTTTTCTCTGTTTTCTGTCTGAAATGTCACTAGATATAGCAGGAAAGTCACTGAGTAGGTAACAATGGTAGACTATTGTTAACTCCAAACATGCAGACATGATCTGGTGGGCCGGTCCATCAGTCAAACCTCTCACAGAAGAGGCAGAGGTTGATTTTTAGACCTTTGCTGAAGTAGATAAGATTGTCTTCATGTGTAAGAATCAAATAAATCACCATTCTCACAAGATTAAGGAAATCTGCGCCAATAAATCGGTTCACCCCAAGTATCGCAACAGAAATGTACAATAGAAAAATCAAGACATATGTAAGTACGCAATACTACAAATGTGAAATCTGTCAAAATTATTTGAATGTATTTTTGTTTCTCCAGATATTTATGGGCGCTTTAAGGTCTGTTAAGCTGCTCTTGGCAGTTGGCGGTTACCGTAGCAACCGGTAACTGACGGCTCCTCCCCCTTTTTTTTCTGTTGTTTTTGTAACCGCTGCTCATTGGGAGCTATTGCTCTGTTCTTTGTTTAGGGTTATTAGGGCCTGCCATTGCAATGCATAAGGAGAGCAGTGACTGACTTGCGAAGCAAGTCAGTCACTGCCTCCATGCATTTGCATGGCAGGCACTTATTGTTCTTCACCCAATAGAACACTTAAAAACCTTTATTATATGTTTATTCTTCCGTCACCGTTAATGCGGCTCGTACCGCTGCGTGCCCACCCACAAAAGTGGTATCAAATCGAGCGGCTCGGCGCCGAGAAGGGAGCTATTACTTTTATTGGGGATCGGACTTACGATGGCGACGTAAAAAGCGAAAAACGAGCGAAATTTCCAACTGCCGAAACACAGAGTGTAACTGACATCAACTGCCGCTTTTTTAGAGTGAGAAACAGAGTGGAATTTTGACCCAAAGATAATTTTGAAATCGTTCTCATGCCTTCAAAAATTGCTCTATTGGTATGAAAGTCGGTCTTGACATAGATAAATATGTCTGCTCCGGTAAAATGTTTTCAAAATTTCTCTAGGGCTTACGGTTTTCTGTCCAGGTGCTTCAGAGTAAAGTTTTGGGAAGGGCCAACTGACACTGATTCTCTGTGTAATACAAGGTTTCTCCCCTGAGCACAGCTGACAGTTGGCAGTGAGGATTCATCACCATGGCAACAGAATTCTGGCCACAGCTGAGTGATTTCTCAGAAAGTAACTGATTTAAAGATTCATCACCATGGCAACAGAATTCTGGCCTCACCTGACTGTTTTTTTCAGACAGTGATTTAAAGAGAGAGTTTTGTCTCCTCCTGTGTCTGACTTTAGTGATGCAGCTTCTGCCTGCAGTGATTTACCATGGTAGGAAACTCAATTATTACAGAGGAGGGATGAGCTGGTCTTTAGAACTACTTGCTGAATGGAGTAAGTCAGTGACAGACAACATATCTGACTATATGGTCATCTCTATAGTTCTAACTATGGCAAACACTCAGTTAAAACAGGGGGCTGGTATATAACTGGTTTAACTCAACCACTGCTAAACATTGGATCAGTGTTACTATTTAGAATGAAGCTTAATAAAAATTTCAAAATAAAAGCCTCGACCATTTCTATATCATACAGTTGCTCTATTGGTGATAGATAACTGGTGTTGCCAAACCAATGTTACACACTGGATAAGTGTGGCTATTTATTTTGAACCTTACTGAAATTTTCAAAATAAAAGCCTTAAAATTTTTTACATCAACTATTGGTCTTTTGGGCTTTACATGACTGGTTTAACCAAACCACTGCTACACATTGAATTAGTGTGGTCATTTAAAATGAAGCTTACTGAAAGTTTCAAAATAAAAGCTTGCATATTCATCTCACATCAGTGCACTGCCATAGGCGGTGCAATAATATTAAGCTATTTTTTCTTTTCATTCTCGGGATGCCAGCATTTAGGCTAACATTAGCATATTGGCTAATTTTAGCTTATGCTTTAATTTTAACATAATGAATGGTGTAAGTACAGCTTCATCAACATGTTTCTGACTCTCCACAGCTTTTTGACTACAATTTAGGTCAGGTTAGCATTGATGCTAATGTTGGGCTTCAGGATGCTTTTCTTACTTATTAGCAACATTTTGTATTGTGAATGGAGTAAGTAATGACAGACAACATGCTTGTGATACCAAACATGATACTGATAGCAATCATGCTAGCATTAGCATTTTGGCTAATTTCACCTTATGCATTAATTTTTCTAAAATTAATGGTGCAAGTACAGCTTCATCAACATGTTTCTGACTCTCCACAGGTTTTTGACTACAATTTAGCTCAGGTTAGCATTGATGCTAATATTAAACATCAGAATATTTTTCTTAGTTATTAGCAACATTTTGTATAATGAATGGAGTAAGGAATGACAGACAACATGCTAGTGATGCAAAACATGATACTGATAGCATTCATGCTAACATTAGCATTTTGGCTAATTTTAGCTTATGCAACATACTAATTGGTACGAGAAGAGCTTAGTCAACATGCTTCTGACTCCCTGCAGGTTATTGACTACATTGCAGCTTTCTTTAGCATTATTGCTAATTTTTACCATCAGAACTCTTTATTAATCCGACGGGCACACTTTGGCAGGCCCTTTAAAATTTCTGCAGGAATTTTCTAGTTTTTTTATATTTTATTTAATATATAGGAGCAGAAGCTGCCGGGTTATAAATAAAAGAAAAAACTGAGAAAGATAAGTTGGTGATATTAACTACAGATCTTACTTTAGTTGAGGACATTTTTTTACCATTCCTTTTCATGTTTTTCCCCATTTGTAATCATTCAAATTCAAAAATACTTCATCAATCCCAAAGGGTAATTAAATGTTGTGGTAACTTATGCAGCGACAGCATTCAAAATTTATTCAAAATTCTTCAAACGATTATTGTAGATGGTGATCATAGTTGTATCTGTGGCTCACATAGGACAAACTGTTTTTTAATGGCATTAAGAAATGTAAAGCCTTATATTCATTCTTAAAGTACAAAACCATCAAACACAATGTATGAGAACAACCAAAAATAATTTTTGCTTATAAAATGACTTAAATGATGAGCTCAAACAAAGTACAAATATAAACCAGCTTAAAAATTCTGTATAAAAATGAACTGATTGGAAAATATGCCAAAAATGCTGTTGTTGATATTAATAATATGTAAATAATTGTACATTCAATGATGAGAACATGAGATTTAAGCATCATTTGAAGTGGGAAAACTTCTGGTGTAATTTTTTTAAAATTGTATAAACTTACATGTAAATTGGTGTGACAATTTGTCTTAATTTTCTGTTTTTACTTTTATTGTCCATTCAAAATAAATAAATGTTGGATATAGGCCTGTCGCGATAACAGATTTGGCTGGTCGATTAATCGCCTAAAGATTTATCGGCGATAAGCAATAACATCGCTTTAAGAAAGGGTATTTTGTGCTGTTTAATTAAAATTATCACGATATGTTTTTTTTATCGCACGATTAATCGATTTATCGTTTACCGCGACAGGCCTAGTTGGATACATAAATCTGACACTTTGTACGGACAGCATAGACACCCTGTTTTAGCCACATCAGCAGAGATCAGACATTTCTACGTCTCCATTAACAAGCTGCTGCCTTACTGATGAGTTCTTGTTGTTCTTGTCGTCCTTGGCCTCGTCTGCATCGTCCGAGTCGGGCTCCGAGTCCGGAGCAGGAAGCTCTGGATCCAGTGGAGGCTCATACAGAGCGGTGTTCAACGGCAAATAGCGCAACTCGTTGGGCGAGTACCTGACATGAAGAAAACAACGATACAACAGGAGGGAAAAGGCTAGGGTGTCATGTTCACTTTATGGTAGGCAATAAAAAAGAACATGGATGCTGTTCTTCAGAGCTAATACCTTTTGTAGTAATCTTGGAACTGTCCTGGTATGAGAGCCACAGGGTAAGGCCCGGTTTTGGTCAACTCTGGAGCAAGCACCTTGAATCTGCCCTGTGGTACCTGGATAACCTGAAAACATAAAGGCACACATCAGAAACTGATCTTAAAACAAAGTAACACATATTCATTCAACACTCAACTAAGGGTTTTTACTAGAGTGCACCGACTGCAGTTTTCTGGCCAATCACTAAAAAGCTAAAAAGCCTGACGTGCTGAATCCAAACTTGTCCAATTTCCATTTTTCTGATCTCCCAAAGTTCAGGAAATCACGGCTGATTTAGCTGGTGCACAACTAGTTCTTAGAGATGTTTCTTCTAGTCTCAAATTTCTTAATCTTTGGCACCAATTTCTACACTGAAATACTTAAATACACTATTGCAATTGTGAGGATATACACCCTAGATCCTCAGAGATGGATGAGGATGATCAAACGTTTTGTCAAGTGGGCCAAAGTCGTCATTTTTAAACTAAAATCACCAAAAATATTGTTGTGATTTTTTTTTAATAAGTCCACAATAAACTAAACATGAGCTATTTTAAGTAAACAAATAAAGTGCTCAGACGTTTTTTGTAGAAACGGGATGATAGCTTAAAAACTTCAACTGGTTTTTCCAGATTTTCCTTTTAAAATCTAAAGAATCCAGTTTGCTGATTATTTTGGGCTTGAAGAAAACGAAAAAAATATTTTGTCTATCCTCACCAATAAAAACAAGATGCTCATTTAAAATCACTTTTTATATTTAGCCAAGTTGTAATACAGAAAAAAAGAGCACATTTTGGTGCACTAAGATTTACTTTAGATGATAAATCAATGAGTGGATGTGTTATGATATGGTTGAAAAACTTAACTAGTTTCATATCAGTTCACATTGATTAATTATTGATTATTTTGTTTTACATATCTGAAATACTTCCAAATTGCTGGCCTGATCTCCTGCTTTTTATTTTTAAGCGGTCATGACTGCACAAGTTAGGTAATATGTTGTTGCTAGGTAACCATAGTAGGGGGTGGGGAGGGGATTTGAAACTGCTTGTTACCCAGCAGGTTGTTCATGAGAGGCTGAATGGCTACAGTCTGTCCTCTGCCTACATCTCCCAGAATGCCATGCGGTTCTGGATCTTAGTACAATTAATATTCTGTAATTTGACTATTCCATCAGGTGTATTATCTGTTGATATTAATCACGTGTCTATTGCGATATATGTTCTTATGGATTTATTGTCCAGCCCTACCTGGGCCTCACTTTGAACACCTTTGATTTATCACATTAATAAATGGAAATGAACTTTTTTTTTCATATTCCATTTTCTATTTTCATGCTCATCCAAATCTGGAGAACGTCATCAGAATGTACAGTAAATCCTGCCAGTAATTTAAAACCGGACTTACGTGGGTCTGGAGGTCAAAATAGGCTCTCCTCTCTTCCATCCGCTCCCTGTTGAAGTTGCTGTTAAACTCTGCGGCTTTTTTCGCAGCCTCCTTTATGTACTCAGGAACCTTGCTGGCCTCGACCTTCTGAGGGTTCTGCTGCTGCATTTGCTACAGTGAAATAAATCACATCAAGACAGAATCAATCATGAAGAAGCATCTTCTCAAAGTAAACTTAAGACGTGATGTTTCTGCTGATTGTGCTCACAGAGTACTCTTTCGCTATTCTCTGCCGCTCCCTTTCTTGCAGTATGACAGAATACTCAGCATGTTTGGAAGGATACTCCTTGATCATCAGATCTATCACTTCGTCGCTTCGCAGAGCTGTGAGACCTGAAGGTGTCACAAAGACTGCCGTCAGGAACTGCGTCAGTTGTTTTGTAAATTATTTAAGGGCTATAATTTTTACCCAGAGTGCACTGTGTCTCCGTAATGACATTTTGTTCTCGAAGATAGAGCTTCTCTTTGTGGGACAAATCTCGCCTCTCCATATCTGCAGAGGTAAAGAAAAGAGAAAAAGGAAACAAACTCAGATCAACAGCTTGAAATAATTCTTCACAGCATGACAGACGTTTAATTTAACACCAGGAAGAACATGAGTTCAGATCTGGGTAGTAACTGTTTATGTTGACTTGAGTAACGTTTTGGAAAAAATGTACTCTTCAGGGTATTTTACTATGCCTATTCTACTTTTACTTGAGTAATTTTATTAACAATTATCACTATTCTTACTAGAGTAAAATTTCTGGGTTCTCTACCCAGAAATTTTCCTGGGTGGAGAACCCAGTAAAATTTGAAGACTCTACATCAACAAAGGTAGAGTCTTCCTTTGTTGATGTTACTGTAAGTAACAAAGGAAGAACCAGTTTGTTTTAACCAAAGGATCACCAGTCACAGACACTCATCTACAGTTTCTATTAAAATTTCATAAGTTTAGAATGAAACTGATCTGGAAAATATTTGTTCTTGTCTGATTTTGTTTAAAGTAACAACAATTAGATCATGTTATGCATATGACATTTCAGTGTTTTTAATTAAAGAGTTGTTGTTTCATTTGAATGCACAGTAGAAGAAAGTAATGAAGAGAAAATGTAAAACATCATCAGTCAATGCAAGACTGTCAATTATTTCCACATAACTTTATATTTTGGTCTATGTTATTATGTAACTTTTAAATACACAGTCCAGTCACATTAATGTGACCATCTGTCAAAAGCCAGAATAACCACCTTTCGCAGAGCGAACTGCTACGAGACGTGCAGGAAGAGAGTCACTTAGGTCCCTGAAGGTCTTCTCTGGGATGTTGAGCCATGCCGACTCTAATGCCGTGGCCAGCTGCGCTAGATTACGCGGTTGAGGATCCATGGCGCGAACAACTCGATCGAGATGGTCCCACAGATGCTCGATTGGGTTTAAGTCAGGTGAGTTTGCTGGCCAGGGGAGGACGGTAAACTCATCCTGGTGCTCTTCGAACCACGCACGTACACTGGCAGCTGTATGGCACCTCGCATTGTCCTGCTGGAAGATGCCATCATCCTGAGGAAAAACAATGCGCATGTAGGGGTGGACATGGTCCGCAAGGACAGATGCGTACTTGTATTGATCCATCGTGCCTTCCACAATAATCAGTGAACCCAGAGAATGCCAGGAAAACATTCCCCAGACCATAATGCTCCCGCCTCCAGCTTGGACCGTTCCTGCAATGGTTGCAGGGTGGTTCCTTTCAGAGGTTTCACGCCTTATACGCCAACGTCCATCTGTCCGATGGAGCATAAAACGCGATTCATCTGAAAACGCTACCTGTCGCCACTCAGTGGACGTCCAGCTGCTGTACTGGCGTGCAAATTCTAGCCTTCGTCGTCGATGAACACCAGTCAGCATAGGTGCACGAACCAGGCGTCCGCTTCGGAGGCCCAGACGCAGCAATGTTCGCTGAATAGTGGTTTGGGAGACACTTGTGGTAGCCCCTTGGTTCATTTTAGTGGTCAGTTGCTCAACGGTAGCCCGTCTATCTGCCCGAACGCATCTCCGCAACCGTCGTTCGCCTCTGTCATCTATGGCCCGTGGTGCACCACATTTGGCACGTCGTTGATTTTGGACAGTCCCATTTTGCCATGCACGGTACACTTTTACCACGGCGGCACGCGAACAGTTCACAAACTCAGCCGTTTCGGAAATGCTTCCACCCTTGGCCCGAAAGCCAATGATCATGCCCTTTTGGACGTCGGATAAATCGCTTCGTTTCTGCATTACGCCAACGATTGAAATGTTTTCCGAAGCCCACACACACCCTTTATATACGCTCAACTGCACTGTGCTGCCACCTGCCTTCTGTGATTGGTTATTTAACTCTGAAGTGGAAAGTACGTGGTGGTCACATTAATGTGACTGGACTGTGTATTAGATTGGTGTTTTCAACAGTTACTCAGTACTTGAGTAATTTCTTGGCCAGCATCTTTTTGCTTTTACTTGAGTAAAAACATGTTGAAGTTGTGCAACTGAAGTATAATTTTTTTAACATTTCACTCCTGCTCTCATCGGTACTAAGTCTTTACAAAAATAAGATTACCCAGTTAAATTACAAGTGAGGAATGAGAGTCAAACTTCATGAGAATCTAATTCTTACCAGGATACTTCCTCTTGAATGATGTCACTCCCAGATACTCGCTGACCTGCTCCTGCAGCATGTAATACTCTCCTGTGTCATCAGGTGGCCACTTATACTCTGTCAGGTTCTCTGCTGGAAAATATGTCGCTCTGAACAGGGACGTGTTGGGGTTTTGTGAATTTAGTGGGGGAAAACAAGAGGAAAACAGGTAAAAACTACAAGTGAGGCCAAGTCAGACGAAGACGATAGCTGTGTATTGTGTCCTTTAAAGTATCTGTGCAGCTTACCCGAGCTCTTGGCTGAAGGTGTCACAGCTTCGGGAGCTGTCTCCTGAACCTATTCTCCTTCTTTTGGGAGGCTGACTGCCGTCGTTGGAAACTTCATCTATTACATCTTCCTGCAGACAAAAACAAAAATAAAAATACAAGCTATTAATGACACCAAGAATTCAGATCACAAATCCTTAAGAATTTTTTTAATGGCATAGTCAGACTGACCTAAATAAACTTTTGTTTCATTCAAATGTTTATTCATTTAATGAGCAGGTTACCAAAGTTTGAAAAGTTACAAGTCTGCTAAAAACATTCACAGTATTTCAACAGTTTAAAGCCCTTTTATTGACAGGCCAGGACAGATAAAAATGAAATATAAAGGTGTGGAAACCAAACACTAGTAAATAAAGATGGTTATAATTGTAATAATCCATATGTGTTGGGAATAACTGTTGCTTTACTGTTTAAAGTAACAACAATTAGATCATGTTATGCATATGACATTTCAGTGTTTTTAATTAAAGAGTTGTTTCATTTGAATGCACAGTAGAAGAAAGTAATGAAGAGAAAATGTAAAACATCATCAGTCAATGCAAGACTGTCAATAAGCAAATTCAAAAGAATTTGCTTATTAAATTAATTTTGTGTATGTTGTGCTGTTTAAGCTTGATGAGATACACATTTGAACTCCGGTTTGTTATTTGCATAGGTTTACTGACATCTAACTGTTTATTACCATCAAATATGAGCAGGGAATATAAAATTATCATTTGAAAACAAAGGGGGGACACTAATGTCGCTAACACCACCATCCATAGGGATATAAGCAGCTAGCCGTTAGCTGAGATGGAGGTAACGCAGAATTCCAAATTTCACCTATTTATTAAATTAAATAAAGCAGAAATGTCACCTTTAGTGATTGTGCTCCTGGAGTGGCGGGACTGCTATCGCATGGCGGTCTGATGGGGAGTACGGCTGCCATATTTCAGTAAAATAATGAAAGTAGCTAAGCTAGCTCACTAGCCGCGGCTGTTTCTTCTTCTTTGATAAAGCTTTGGGACGGTTTTCTAAGTTAGAACAGTGACCCCTGGTGGCCCGGAGGATTAATCGGGTATTATTTTGTGTATTCAAAAAACTTTTTTTTTATCCCAGAGGGAAATATACGAATTCAGATACACTGTTTTAAAAATAATTTTAAAAATGTATCCAAGTAGATTAAAATATAATTGAAAAACCTATTCCAATGGGCACAGAGAGATATTTTTCAAGTAGATCTGAATCTCGTAATATTGATGATAATGGCTACATCTGATAAAACCCCAAAAATCAATTCCCAGAAAGTCGGAATATTACATTTAAATATTTATTTTTAGGACAGGATTTCGTATGGCTTCCTTCGCATAAATTGCTGCATCAGTGCAGTGTTACAATGGAGGTTTTAAGGAAGTTTTGGTTGCTTTACTTACTACCATTAGCATGTCTGCATCACTGGATGTCACTCGTCCTCCTCATGATAATACGCCATAAATTATGTGAGGCTTAGGTCAGACCAATTTGTTGGTTAATCAAGTACCAAAATACCGTGGTCATTGATCCAGGTATTGATACTTTTAGCAGTTTGGTCAAGTAGAGTCTGTTTAGGATTTTGATTTCCATAAGAGATCAAATTTTACTTTCATCTGAAAACAGGACTTGAGATTAACAGGCTTTTTGTCCAGCCCTTTTTCTCCTTACCTGGTGTAAGATACCTCTAACGCCTCACGTTTATTGGTGGATTAACCAGAAATATGATAGTTTTACACCAGGTGCTGGATCCATTTTTGTATGGTGACAAAATCACAGACCCCAAACTCTTGAATGGGTTTTGCTTTACCGATTCAAAGCAAATAGCTATGGCTATTCCTGTATCCACTACAAAAACACTGAAGTATTTCTTGGCTTTGTTTCTAGTGCAAATAACAAAACTAATGCATAAGTAACTTTTCAGCAAGAATTTGTATATATATACAGTATATATATATATATATATATATATATATATATATATATATTATATATATATATATATATATATATATATATATATATATATAAAAATTTGTTTAGAATCAGCAATTCATTAATATTGATGAAAAAATGGCAGATTATTCCACTTATAATATGAGGAAAATATTTTGTTGAGACACTCAAGTCTGTAAACAAGTAGTTTTTCATAAATATTAAGGAATTGTTTTCTGAAAACAAGCTCTTATATTGTGCTGAAAAGTTACTTGTAAGTTACTTTTGTCCTATTTCAAGTATTTGTATTAGAAACTAGACTGAAAATAACATTCTGTGGTTTTGCAGTGTCATTTTCTACAACGCTTTTTCCCCTTCACTTAACTTTCCACGAATAAGCCTTGATGAAGCACTCTGATTAAGCTTCTTCAGCAATGAACATTGTTACCAGGGGCGGAGCTATAGGGGAACCTGGGGGGCGGTTGCCCCCCCCCGAACCAGGCCGGTGGGGGGCCCGGCTCTGGAGGAGCCAGGGAGGGAGGAATGGATTCAAGTCGCTCGAATGTTGGACTATCGACCGAGAAAGTGAGAAAGTGCGCCCCCGCCTGTTGAGAAAGGTGTATTTAATGTCACTGTTTCCCCGAGTGCTCAACAGTTTCCAGCTGGTGCACGTAAGGGGCCCGGTGATTGGTCAGGGGCCCGGTGATTCGTTAGGGGCCCGGTGATTGGTCAGCGGGCACGGTGATTCGTTAGGGGCCCGGTGATTGGTCAGGGGGCCCGGTGATTCGTTAGGGGCCCGGTGATTGGTCAGGGGGCCCGGTGATTCGTTAGGGGCCCGGTGATTGGTCAGCGGGCACGGTGATTCGTTAGGGGCCCGGTGATTGGTCAGCGGGCCGGTGATTCGTTAGGAGCCCGGTGATTGGTCAGGGGTCTTCTAAATCTGCTCCTTCGTCGCATCTTTTCGGGGTTGGTACTGCTCTAGTGGCGTGGGGCTGGTAACACGACTAATATAATTACATTACTAAATCAGAATACCAGAAAGTATTTATTATTTATTATTAATTTTTCATTCTCTTAAGAATGTAGAGCTAATTAAATTATCTAAACAAGACCTTAAAGTGGTTCTAGTTTCTCTCGATGGTCAACCTGTTGAAACTGTTTCAGATTTTAAATACCTTGGGTCGTTCCTGGACAGTCAGCTCAACTTTCCTGAAAACACTGACTATATTTTGAAGATCTGTTCTCAGAGACTCAACCTTTTAAGAAGACTTAGTGATCATGGGGTGATTTTTCCTCTTGAATTTGGAGGGGGAAAAATCATTTTGTATTTATCACTACAGAAGGGTTCAGTGAATGCGCATATGAAACTGGTGGGTTCGGTACCTCAAAAAAGGTTAAGAACCAGTCATAACATAAACAATTCAGCATCTTTAATGGAGCAGTAACAGCACCACCTCGTGGTCATTTTGACTCATTACATGGAAAATGTTATGGATTCACCACAAAAAGCTTTTATTTTGAAACAACACACGGGAAATCGGAAGGGAAAATCAGCTGGAATCCACGGAAATCCTCGACGGGACTATATTTCTTTACTTAGCTAGCAATTTATTTGTCAGCTGGTGTTTTCCGCTCCCATCGGTTTGCTGTTAAACCGCCACCCTGGCGATGTCGGAGTCGTACGGTAAGCGGGCGGTGTTGGTGCGGAGGGGCCGCTGTTAGCTTGTTTCTTTAGCCGCAGGGAGGGGAAGGAGGCAGGTGTGTCGATGGGGATCTTTCCCAACGAAAACACGTAGCTGCCAGGCTAACCGAGCCACTTACAAAGCGACTCAAGTCTCTGAACAAAGCTGTCAGTCTAAATAGATGTTAGAGTCGAGTTTACCGTGACGGTTCTTATGGATCAAACTGACCTTTTAGGGTTTACATGCTTAGAGAGGAACAAAAAACACAAGAATGTCCTATTTGGATGGATGATGGCATAGGGATATAATGGAGCCTTTAGAAATCTGTGACTCTTCTCTTAAAAAGGAAGTTTTGTGTTGCTTTATTTTCTTCAGTTAATGCTCATCCATATGTGCCGCTATGCGCTATTTATTTAATGATGAACTAAATGCTGTATCCTAATGGATCCGGTGTTAAACTTTCTGTGTTATATCTGGAACACTGTTAGGCAGAAATGGGAAACTTTACTTTCAAAAGTGAAAATGTTAATAACAAATCACAGTGAAGAAAAACCCAAATCAAAGGAAACCAGTTTGTTTCGTGCCTGTAGTTTTTGAGCCTGTTGGTTGTTGGAGGTCAGGTCACAAATCTGATGTGAGATTCCTCAGGTCCTTCTGGACCACCAGGTATTCCCAGATACCTCAGATCCTTCTGGACCTCCAGGCATTCCTAGATTCCTCGGATCCTTCTGGACCACCAGGCATTCCTAGATTCCTCAGATCCTTCTGGACCTCCAGGTATTCCCAGATTCCTCAGATCCTTCTGGACCTCCAGGCATTCCTAGATTCCTCAGGTCCTTCTGGACCTCCAGGCATTCCCAGATACCTCAGATCCTTCTGGACCTCCAGGCATTCCTAGATTCCTCAGGTCCTTCTGGACCTCCAGGCATTCCCAGATACCTCAGATCCTTCTGGACCTCCAGGCATTCCTAGATTCCTCAGATCTTTCTGGTCCCCCAGGCATTCCCAGATTCCTCAGATCCTTCTGGACTTCCAGGCATTCCCAGATTCTTCAGATCCTTCTGGACCTCCAGGCATTCCCAGATTCCTAAAATCCTTCTGACATCCAGGATTCCCAGATTCCTCAGATCCTATGGTCCTCCAGGCATTCCCAGATTCCTCAGATCCTTCTGGACTTCCAGGCATTCCCAGATTCCTCAGATCCTTCTGGACCTCCAGGCATTCCCAGATTCCTAAAATCCTTCTGGACCTCCAGGTATTCCCAGATTCCTCAGATCCTTCTGGACTTACAGGCATTCCCAGATTCCTCAGATCCTTCTGGACCTCAGGCATTCCAGATTCCTAAATCCTTCTGGACCTCCAGGCATTCCAGATTCCTCAGATCCTTCTGGACTTACAGGCATTCCCAGATTCCTCAGATCCTTCTGGACCTCCAGGCATTCCCAGATTCCTAAAATCCTTCTGGACCTCCAGGTATTCCCAGATTCCTCAGATCCTTCTGGACCTCCAGGCATTCCCAGATTCCTCAGATCCTTCTGGACCTCCAGGCATTCCCAGATTCCTAAAATCCTTCTGGACCTCCAGGTATTCCCAGATTCCTCAGATCCTTCTGGACCTCCAGGCATTCCCAGATTCCTCAGATCCTTCTGGACTTAAAGGCATTCCCAGATTCCTCAGATCCTTCTGGACTTAAAGGCATTCTCAGATTCCTCAGATCCTTCTGGTCCTCCAGGCATTCCCAGACAGACAGGTTGATCTTAAGATCAAGTCTCCAAAACATTTAGGAGAATATGCTGTCCTGCAGTCTGCTTGCTAGATTAGAATGTTTTAACTCTTAGTCTAGATGAGATGTTGAATTCAAAGTATTGAATTAGTTACTCGCTGACATGGCGGCTGTTTATTAAGTTACTTTGGACTGCAACAGTCCAAACCAGATGCCTGTTTAAGGTCCCTTTCAATTAAAGTAATCTGGAATTACTGGTAATTAATGTATGGTTAACGCTGAATGTTTATAATGTCAAACGTTAGTGTGTGAAATGATCACAAAGCATCTTTTAACAGGGTTTTATTTAATCTGTAAGGCCTCTCAGATGGTATTACACAATAACTGTCTGCCTGTTCTTCACAGCATTAGGAACATCCCTAACCTCCCAAATCTATTTACAGAAATGGAAAACCAAACATGACAAACAGATGATTCTTTGTTTTGTTTTTGTTTTCCAGGCCGACATTCTTGCTCCAAGGCAGCAATACTCTCAAATGCAAAACTTTACAGAATATAAAAACATTTTCTTAAGGTTATTTTTTTTCTATCTCCCATCTGCAGATTTCCTCTTTAAATTCCTGGTGATTGGGAATGCTGGGACAGGCAAATCCTGCCTGCTGCACCAGTTCATAGAGAAGAGATGTAAGTCAGGAAGACGAGGAAGCGTTCAGCTGCTCTGACGGTTTCCTCTGCTTTCAGATTTTAAATTGTTTTGTTCAATTTCTTAGGTTGATTAACTGAGACAGTTTTAAATATTTTAATGACAGCAGGCCCTGCATGTACATTTATTTTATGTTCTTTTTCCTTCCAGTTAAGGATGAATCCAACCACACAATTGGCGTGGAGTTTGGCTCAAAGATCATCAGTGTCGTCAACAAAACGGTCAAACTGCAGATCTGGGACACGGCAGGACAAGAACGCTTCAGGTGAATCACATCGTTAACACGGAGCCTCCTGCCTTTAGTACCTCAGACCAACCGGTAATGACCACGAGCAACACAGCTGGAGTAAAACGATTAAGAAGATAAACAACACAGTGCATTAGAAAATGTCTGAAGCAATAAATGATGTTGCTCTGGTCACTGGTGTTTGGACGTTCATTTGTCCCTCACTTTCTGGTTTGGAACTGACACGACTTAGGATAAATACATAAAACTTTTTTTAATCCAGTATAGTAATCCATCCGGAGTTTAATCCGGTTGGGTAAGATGTTTTTGTTTGACCTTCACAAACCTTAAACTCACCAGAAACCAGAGCTTCCAGAAGAGGAGTCGTCAAGCAGCGCTGATCAGCCAATCAGAAGCAGAGATGGAGTGAAGAAAGCGAGGCGTTACCGTAGGCAACCAATAATAAGAACAGACTGAATACTTTAAACTATATTCTTTAGACTTCAGGAAATCAAAAATGTTAGGACGCTTAAAAATGTAAGCAATTTTTTTTAAGGACACGTGTCAAACTCGAGGCTTGTGGGCCAAATCCAGCCCGCCACAGATTTTTATGTGGCCCTCTAGATTCTAGACTCTTAAGTGTGCTTAAATATTATGTTAACAATCAAATTAATGTTTTTATCCGTTTACTGCCAATCAATCAGTCCTTCCAGTTTCTTGAGATTTATTGTGTAAATTCATACAAAATCAACTAAAATATTTACCCTGCACTTTTTTACACTGACACATAATTGTTAGTGTAAAAATAATGCTAATGTAATTGGGAGTTTATTGCAGATTTTTCTCAAAAATGGCTCTTATTTGTACTAAACATCTGCCTCTGCTTTAATTGATGTCAGATTATAGTTTATTGTCTGTACAGTGAGTAATAAACAGTCGCATTAACCGTCATAAATAAGCGCAAATATTTACAAATACTTAGTATCACAAACACTTTGAATTTTTACTGTGAAAAAAAATCACAAAAAGAATAAAAATCCTGGAGGGACAGAAAAGATGTTCAATAATATAAAATTTTAAGACTTAATTGATATTTTAACAGCTTGAACAGGTTTGATTGTTATATTCTGGCACAAACGGCCCTTTAAGAACATTTTGATCTGGATTTGAGATTTGGGGATCAATACAGAATAATCTATTCTGTTATTAATCTATTACTTCAGACATATTAACTTCTTTTTAAGGTTGTTGTCATTTTCAGGGTTTCATATAAAATAAAAAGACATTTGATATTTTAACACTAAAGTCAGAACTAATCCTGGATTATTTCCAAACTTTCTGAACCTTTAAATAAATCTGATTATTTCATTTTTGACTCCATCTTGTTCAGGACGTGAAAAGTTGTGATGTTTTGGCGGCAGCAGCATTTTGATCTAATGAAAACCTGACATCCAGAATGTCTGAGATGGTTTGACTGTGTTTATCCAGATCTCAGTTAATCTGCCGTGTGTCTGCGTCCGTCAGGTCTGTGACCAGAAGTTACTACAGAGGAGCTGCAGGAGCGCTGCTGGTCTACGACATCACCAGGTACCAAACCGGACCCAGTCGTAGATCCGTTTCTGCAGCTTCCCCTGTTCACTCGTGTCCGTCTCTGCAGTCGGGAAACGTACAACGCTTTGACCACGTGGCTGAGCGACGCCCGGATGCTGGCCAGTCAAAACATCGTCATCATCCTCTGCGGGAACAAGAAGGACCTGGACGCCGACAGAGAGGTCACGTTCCTGGAGGCGTCGCGGTTCGCTCAGGAAAACGGTACCGGCTGATCCAGGAAGCTTTCTGACCGAATTAAAAACAATCTGCGTTAATAAATCAGTCAATAAGTCTGAAGTCTAGGTGCAGTTTTGCATCAGGAAAACGTCATAAACTCATCAGATAGTCAACAGCTGAACTTCAGGGCCGTCCAGACGGTTTGGACACGGACCAAAACTGTTGAGTCAACAAAACTCACAAGAAAAATTTTTTAAAAATCAAGCAAATAAAGTAGACTCAATTTTTTTTGTTGTTGTTCTATCAGAAGAAAGTTGTGTAGTTTTCACATTTGGGATTTGATCAAACTAATTTATTAATTTGGGTCTCTCTCTGTGAAAACTCCTGCTATATTCATAATAGTTAATAAACTAAAAGCTGATTTGGACTCAGTGATATTGGCTTTTCAGTAAAAGTTTCTGGATAGATGTAGTTCTACTTATAAAAATATGACTTAACATTTTCTATTGCTGTGTCAGCTGTGTCACTGATTAAACATAAAAAGCTTAATGAACAAACCTGTATCATTCTTGAACTGCATTGGGGGCCACTTCTGGCCCCCGGGCCTCAGATTGGTCACCGCTGCTCAGTTGGAGGATCTGAGCAGGTGATGTTTGACTCACTCGCCATGCTGTGTGCAGAAAACCAGAGGCTCTAACCTGTGGCTGTTTGTGTGTCAGAGCTGATGTTCCTGGAGACCAGCGCGCTGACGGGGGAGAACGTCGAGGAGGCCTTCGTCCAGTGCGCTCGGAAAATCCTCAACAAGATCGAGTCCGGTAGGAGCCCGACCCGACCCGACACTGACCCGACCCGACACTGACCCGACCCGACACTGACCCGACCCGACACTGACCCGACCCGACACTGACCCGACACTGACCCGACACTGACCCGACCCGACACTGACCCGACCCGACACTGACCCGAACCGACACTGACCCGACCCGACACTGACCCGACACTGACCCGACACTGACCCGACCCGACACTGACCCGACCCGACACTGACCCGACACTGACCCGACCCGACACTGACCCGACCCGACACTGACCCGACACTGACCGACACTGACCCGACCACGACGACCCGACGACCCGACCCGACACTGACCCGACCCGACCCACCGACCCGACCCGACCCGACACTGACCCCGACCCTGACAACCCGACCGACCCGACCGACACTACACCGACCCGACACGACCCCACGACCGACACGACCCACCCGACACGACCGACACTGACCCGACCGACCCGACACCCGACCGACACTGACCCGACACTGACCCGACCACACACCCGACCCCACTGACCCGACCACACGACCCCACACGACCCGACACAACCCCGAACCCGACCACGACCGACACTGACCCCACACTGACCGACCACCGACGACACTGACCCGACCCGACACGACCCGCGACACTGACCGACCCGACACGACCCCCCACACTGACGACCCGACCCACTGACCCGACACTACCCGACACACCGACCCGACACACTGACCCGACCCAGCACCTACCGACCGACACTGACCGACACGACACGACCGACACGACCCGACACAGACCCCGACCCGACACTGACCCGACCCGACACTGACCCGACGACCACCCCGACACTGACCCGACCGACCGACCCGACCCGCACGACGACCCGACCACTGACCCGACCCGACACTGACCCCGACCACGACCCCCGACCGACCACGACCGACCCGACACGAAACCCCGACCCACCGACCCAGACCCGACCCGACACTGACCCGACCCGACACTGACCCGACACGACCCGACCCACTGACCGACCCGCGCACTGACCCGACCGACACTGACCCACACACTAACCCGACCCGACACTGACCACCGACACTGACCACCCAACACCCACTGACCCGACCCGACCACCACCCGACACTGACCCGACCCGACCACTGACCCGACCGACCGACCACGACCACGACCGACACCACACCCGCATACCGACCACCACCGACCACCGACACACCGACCACATGACCACATGACACCACACTGCCACCGACGCACACCGACACCGCGCCCACACTGCCGACCGACACGCCACCGCCCCCCCATGACCGCACGACCAATACCGCCACACTGACCGACCACCGACCCCCCGACCGCACGCCACCCGACACGACCCCACGACCGACGACCACACGACCCACCCTGCGACACCCGCCCTACCCACACTGCGACCGCCGCCACCGCCCTAACGACCACACCACCGACCGAACGACATGACCACCGACACTGACCCGACACTGCCCCGACACTGACCCGACACTGACCACCCACATGACCCGACCGACATGACCCGACCGACACTGACCGACCGACTCCCGACACTGACCGACCGACACTGACCCGACCGACCCGACACTGACGACCACACTACCCGACCCGACACTGACCGACCGACCGACCCGACACTGACCCGACCGCACGACCCGACCAACTGACCCACCCGACCTGACCGACCCGACACTGACCCACCGACCGACCGACACGACCCGACCCGACACGACCGCCGACACTGACCCCTGACCCACACTGACCCGACCCGAACACGACCGACACTGACCCGACCGACCGACCCGACCGACCGACCCGACACTGACCCAACTGACCGACCGACCGACCGACCGCCCGAACGACCGACACCCGAACATGACCCACACGACCCGACCACAGACCGACCGACCGACCGCGACCCGACACTGACCACCGACACTGACCACCACCCGACCACACGACCACCGACACTACCGACCCGACAACCCCGACACTGACCGACACTGACCACCACATGACCGACCGACACGACCCCGACATGACCACCGCACTGACCGACCCGACACGACCCGACATGACCCGACACTGACCCGACCGACATGACCCGACCCGACACTGACCCGACACTGACCCACCCCGACCCGACATGACCCCCGACACTGACACCCGACCGACGACACTGACCCGACACACTGACCCGACCCGACACTGACCGACACTGACCCGACCCGACACTGACCGACCGACCACACGACCCGACACTGACCCGACCCGACACTGACCGACCACACTGACCACCTGACCCGACACGACCGACCCGACACTGACCCGACCCGACACTGACCCCGACACTGACCCACCCGACACGACCGACCGCCGACACTGACCGACCCGACACTGACCCGACCCGACACTGACCCGACACTGACCCGACAGACCCGACACGACCCTGACCCGACACTGACCACATGACCCGACCCCGACACTGACCACCCGACACTGACCCGACGAACACTGACCCGGACACTGACCCACCGACCCGACATGACCCGACCGACACACACGACCGACCGACCTGACATACCCGAACCCGCCGACACTGACCCGACCCGACACTGACCCGACACTGACCCGACCCGACACTGACCCGACCCGACACTGACCCGACCCGACACTGACCCGACACTGACCCGACACTGACCCGACCCGACACTGACCCGACCGACACTGACCCGACACTGACCCGACACTGACCCGACCCGACACTGACCCGACACTGACCCGACCCGACACTGACCCGACCGACTGACCCGACACTGACCCGACCCGACACTGACCCGACACTGACCCGACCCGACACTGACCCGACCCGACACTGACCCGACCCGACACTGACCCGACACTGACCCGACCCGACACTGACCCGACCCGACACTGACCCGACACTGACCCGACCGACACTGACCCGACCGACACTGACCCGACACTGACCCGACCCGACACTGCGACCCGACACTGACCCGACCCGACACTGACCCGACCGACACTGACCCGACACTGACCCGACCCGACACTGACCCGACCCGACACTGACCCGACCCGACACTGACCACACTGACCCGACCACACTGACCCGACACTGACCCGACCCGACACTGACCCGACACTGACCCGACCCACTGACCCGACACTGACCCGACCCGACACTGACCCGACCCGACACTGACCCGACACACTGACCCACACTGACCCGACACTGACCGACCCGACACTGACCCGACACTGACCCGACCCGACACTGACCGACACTGACCGACCGACACTGACCCGACACTGACCGACCCGACACTGACCCGACCCGACACTGACCACGACCGACACTGACCCGACCCGACACTGACCCGACCCGACACTGACACCGACCCGACACTGACCCGACCCGACACTGACCCGACCCGACACTGACCCGACCCGACACTGACCCGACACTGCCCCACACTGGACCCGACCGACACTGACCCGACCACATGACCGAACTGACCCACGACACTGACCGACCTGACAACATGACCGACCACACTGACCCACTGACCGACGACACGACCCGACCCGACACTGACCCGACCCGAACTGACCGACCGACACTGACCCACACTGACCACTGACCCGACCCGACACTGACCCGAACGACCCGACCGTACACTGACCCGACCCGACACTGACCCGACACTGACCGACCCGACACTGACCCGACCACTGACCCGACCCGACACTGACCCGACCCGACACTGACCCGAACACTGACCCGACACGACCACCTGACCACTGACCCGACACTGACACCGACACTGACGACACGACCCGACCCGACACTGACCCGACACTGACCCGACCTCCGACACTGACCCGACCCGACCTGACCCGACACTGACCCGACCGACCCTGACCCGACACTGACCCGACCCGACAAGCGACACAGTACTCGTACGATTACTGAGACATTTGAACAACAATACTTAGGACGTACATGATTTACTCCCTACTACTTTTACTATGAGAACAATGAACCGATATTGACGCGTACTGATACTCATGCGATTCTACCACCTGAATGAAACAACTGAACGTTTTAAAATCACAGACGACCCTGACATCTGACCCGACAATCATGAGAAAAAATGAACATTTCTGCTACTTGACTTGATCGACACTACCGACACTAGACCAGTACTAACACTGACCAACACACCTGACACTATCCCTGCTGATATGAAACATGAAATTGAAACACTAATAATGGACATACCTCGACCAATACTTTCCGACACTTGACGAACTGAACTTACTGACGTGACTATTGACTAGCACTGTAGTACTGTGCGCACACTTGAGTACCGACATCTGGAAGCACACTTAGACCCGTCGTTGGCAGTCACGACAAACTTCTTCTTCTTCTGTTATGTAAACCGACCCGCCTCGTTCTTCCAACGTTTCACTCCGCTGATCTGGTCCCACTCTAGGGGAGTTGATCCAGACGATTCAGGACCCAGTACGCGACCGGCGTTCGACACTGACCCGACTCCACGCGACCCGCACTCAGCCGCAGCCCCATGACCGCGCTGCTACTGGACTCCGTGCAACTCACTAACGAAGTATGAAAGGTTTAGAGAACCACAGTTTCCAATGAACGCACATAAGCATTAATACCCTTCATGAACAACAGAGTTCAGCTGAATGATGCTATTATGTAACTATGGGTACATTTATTTACTTTTATTATACTTATTGATAAGAGTCAATTATTTATAAAAAAATCATGACACTCTCCACTCTGAACAAAATGTTTTTTGATTTAACACTGAGCCATTATTATGCAATATTAAAATTACATTATGCATAATAATGAATAATGCAAATAAACAAAATTCTTTTTAATAGGAATAAGCATTTTTATTGTCTTCAATTACTGCAAGCATTTATTTTAGACTGCATTACTTATTAAGAATTGAATGAAACTAAAAACTTAGGTTTTTGTTAAAATATTACAGAAAATTTTTTTTTATCTTCAAATGTATTTAATTTTTGTCTGATTTTTTATTACTACTTGAATTTCTCATTTTTTCAGTTAAATATAATTTTTGGGGATTCGTAACTCAGTTTAAAATTACATTACAAATATTTTACCCTTGAGTAATTTCTTGGTAACTTTTACTTGAGTGAAACTATGTTGAGTAGTTCACTAGTAGTAGTTGTGCTGCTCTTACTTGAGTACATTTTTTCAGTTTATTCATCTGGAAGCAACTTTAGCCTCGTTCTGTTGGCAGTCACCAAACTTTTCTTCTTTCTTCTTTGTTATGTAAAACCGACGCGCCTCGGTTCTTCCAACGTTTCCTCCGCTGTCTGGTCGCCTCTCTAGGGGAGTTGGATCCAGAGCGGATGGGTTCAGGCATCCAGTACGGCGACGCGGCGTTGCGACAGCTGCGCTCTCCGCGCCGCGCTCAGCCGCAGGGCTCCCAGGACTGCGGCTGCTAGTGGACTCCGTGCAACTCACTAAACGAAGGTGAAAAGGTTTAGAGAACCAGAGGTTTCCAATGAAATCGGCACATAAAGTCATTAATACTCCTTCATGAAAACAGGAGTTCAGCTGTAATGATGCTATTATGTAACTATGGGTACATTTATTTATTTTATTATATTATTTTGATAAGTAGTCAATTAGTTTTAAAAAAATTGACACATTCTGCATGTTTTTTGATTTAACTACTTGAGCCTATTTTATGCAATATTAAAAATACATTATGCAAATAATGCAATAATGCAAATAAACAAATACGTTTCTGTTTTTAAATAAGGAAATAAGCATTTTATTGCTTCAAATGCAACAGCACAGCATTTAGTTTTAGCACAGGATGCATCTACGTTTAAGAATTTGAACAGGTGAAACTAAAATGCAGCTTGAGGAGTTTTGATCTAAAATATTTACAGAAAAATTTGTTTTTTATCTTAAGCGCAAAATGTATTTAATTTTTGTACGGATTTGTTTTAATTACTACTTTGAATTTCTCATTTTTTCAGTAAAATATAATTTTTGGGGGTCTCTACACTCTAGTTAACATTTAATCGATTAGTAAATTATTTGACCATAACTTTGATAATCAATTAATCCGATTAATCACTTCAGTTCTAATTTATTATAACAGAATTTACACTTGCTTTGAGATGTTTATGAGGGCTTTTATAATCATAACGTTTCAACCTGGAGATTTAATACAAACATACATTTTGAGTACAAAATGCTACGATAACGTCAATTAATCACGATTAATCTGATTAATGGTTTCAGCTCTAATCTATTGTTTAGATTTACTTTGAAGTCCTAATCAGGGCATGTTTGCATTCACAGTGATAATGTTTCAGATATCACAACCTGGACATTTGAACGCAATGATACATTTTGAGCACACGATTACTTCATATTTGATTAATCACGATTAATCGTTTCAGCTCTAATTTATTCCTCACCTTTCTGTTAACCATGATTGCCTCATAATTCATCCTTTGTTTTTTAAGTTGCATTGTTGCTTATTCACCAATGTTTCTGTTTGGGGCAGGTTTATAAAGACCAGAAGAAGAAGAAGAGCCATGGAGGGCCTGACAGTGTTGGGTTCAGGTTGCTGGCTGGTGACCCCTCCCATGACCTTTGCACGGACCCTTCAGAGTCTTTATTTTCATTTCTGCATGTGCAGAGAGCTGAGAAGTCCTTCTGGCCCCTCTCCCCTCCCTCAGATCGGCCATCTTCCCAGCAGTCCGCTGCTTTACTGGACCAAAATGGCCCCCGACCATCCCACCCAGGATGCTAAACGTTTGCATGTCTCGCACTGTATTCCCTCCGATGCAGTCTGGACTCCACCTTCAGCCCATGTAACGTAAACAAGATTTGACTGGATAATTTGTTAGTAAAATAGGTCGGCGTTTCGCTCCAGCTTGAATGTGGATGAATTGATGCAAACCAGACGACTTTATCGTCGAGTCTTTGGCATGGAAACCAAACTTTAACCCCCTGAACTGCTGTTCTCTCTTCGTTCCCCTCTCTAGTTTAAGCACTCCACTAAACGTTGCCCTCATTAACTCCTCCTCAGCTAACACACCCTCCCTTCCCCGCTGCCTTTCTTGCATTAAATCCTCTGGTTTCCCTTTTTTCGCTGTACAGAGTTTCTGTAAATAGAGACCGATGCATGCTTTTCAGACGGAGTATTTCCATCTGTACCACATTAGAAGTCATATTAGCATCATTTTCATGCTCCACTGTATATTTAAAAACACTGGCTCCTTGTGCTCCGTGTGTGAAGGACGGGTCACCACTTTAACAAGTTTAACGGTTGTGTAACTCGTTTGTCCTGCAGCCAGTGAAGTGGCAGATCTCTAATTGTTTGTTTACATGAAAACCCGACTGATGCTAACCGATCACAGCTGCAGTCTGAAGCTTATCTGTTGTCCTTTATTTATTTTAATCTTTTAAGACTAACACGTCACTTTGCTTTAGTTATCATCTTCCTATGTAGCTTAAAGCCATAATAAGGACAAAACTCTAAACTTTTCCATCACGGCTCAAACTAAAGTGGATTTTCATATTTAGTCTGAAATATAACGGCGGATTTCGCTGCTTCACATCTGGATGTCGTCATTTTGTGTTTTTTTTGTCATCGGATTCTTTTGTTTCTATGTACGCCATGAATATCATAGATTTTTAATTTATTGTTTATGATAATTGGCATATGTTTTTGAAATAAAACAAATACTTCACCGGATATGTTTTGTTTTTTTTATTTCTCTACAGCTTCACATCAGTGAAGGAAAAACGTTTATTTATAGTTAAACTCAAAGATTTATTTGAATCCTTTGTATTCTAATTTGAAAATCATCTAAAAGTTCAGTTTTTTTCTGTAATTCAATTCAAAATGTGATATTCCGATAGATGTATTACATATACTGTTACATTTCAAAAAATAATGTTTGATTATTTTATGATGAAATCAAACTAAAAACCTCCCACTGGATCTCAGTGGGAGATCCACATTTCTTCCTTCCACTAACCTTTCTATAGATATCTTTGGAAACAGACGGTTCTCGGTCTCATGAAGCTGTCAGGCCAGCAGTTTCTCCCTTATTTCTGAGTCACAACATTTAGGATTAAAAAGGCTTTTCTTATTGGTTTTATGTGATATTCAAATTTTGCATTCATTTTTGTTCCGTTTAGGTTTTCATAAGCTACAAACAGAGGTGAGTAGAGAATCCAAACATTTTACTCAAGAAAGAACTACTTCAACGTATTTTACTGAAGTAAAACATAGCCGTCTAAGAAATTACTCAAAAAGTATTTTGTAAAAAGGCAACAATTACTAACTGATCAAAACAATTCTTTAATAGTTACATCAATAGTTTGGGTCAAAATATTAAGCTATGTGAAATGTTTGGTATTTTAAGAACCAACAACAACAAAAAATCACATTAACAAAAAATTCACATAATTACAAAACAACAAAATCAGGCAAAGGAAACATTTTCCAAATTATTCTTTTCACTTTCATCATTCAGTGAAGTTACGGTACTCGCATTGGATATCTGATACTTTATAACAAAGTAAAAAACACATTGTAGTAAAAATACTAAAAGTACAATAAAGTTCCTCAAGAAGTTTCTACTTCCCAACTCTGGTAATAGAAATAATCAATTCATAATAAATAATAATAAATCTCCACCTCTTTATTTGCATTATTAAAATACTCAAACTGATTTGTTTTTAAATCAAACTGTTTTATTTCCTGAACAGAAAAAAATAGTTTTCAAAAGCTTACAACATAAAAAATTACAAACTGTATATTTCCTCCACTCTGCTCAAACAGCCTCAAATCATTATTTAATCATTTAAAAGGGTAAAAATGATCAGATTTAAAATCTTAGCAGTTTTTAAAGTGTGATCATTTGGAAATGTTGGTATATTTTGATGCTGCCTGTCACAAACTCAACAATATGCTAGAAAAATGTTTCACTAAAAGCTTCAGGTCACATGACTCGACGTTCATCTTTAAGTCATTTAAATGTTTGTACAGTTTTTGTGAAAAACAACAAACTGTGAAAGTATCACTGTAGAAACCTAAACGATAAACTTTTTCTGTTTCTCTGCATTTATCTGAACACAGAAAATCAGCTGATTGTTTTTAAAGTGAAATGCTGCACATAATTACAAACCAATAACGAACATGATGCTACAACAATAATGAAAAAGAAAATAAAACTGTCTTCCCACTGTTTCTAATGTTTAACTTCTGTAAAATATTTGATTAAAAGCAAAATATAGTTTACAAGTTTCAAGTGTAATCATGATTAAACACTTAATGTGACAATACAAACTAGTTTAAGTTAACACCAACCACAAATATAAAATATTAAAAATAATTAAAGCATTTCATACCAACACAACTAAACTATAAATATTTACATGCTTTTTTTCTTTTGGCTTCAAAACATTCAGTGACGGAAATCTCAGATTATAATCTCTGTTATACTTTGGACTGGATCTAATCTGTCCGTATCTCGCACACTAAATTGATCGTTTTGGGGTTTTTTTTTGGTAAAAAACTAATTTACACGTGGAAAAAGATCTAGAGTGATCCTGATTAACACCTAGCTAAGAAAACGTTTTACAATGTTTTAGTTTATTTTAAATTAAAAAGGATGCAATCTGCCTGAAGTTAAACCAGAAGTCTTTAATTTAGAAGAAGAAGGGAGACAACAAAAACCCAAAAGGAGACAGAAGAAAGAATAAAATCCTTTGAATGTCAAATCAAAGATGGTGAAATGTTTCAAAATGTCAAGGAAGCAGGTATGAGTCTAAATATTTGAGAACATTTCTAAATAAAACCAGGTGCATTCTGGGTATTTGTCCTGCTGATGAGCCTCTTCCAGGCAGACGGAGGAAACTTTCTGTCCCTTTTCCAGAATCAACATGGTTACAAGTTGTAATTCTGATGCTTTAAGAAAATCGTGGAGCGAAACAGAGAGAGAAAAAAAGTGAAGTTTGCAACAAAGTGAACCGTTTGCAACAGGAAAACAAACTCCAGACCGTTTATATCTTCTTTATCATGATTCCAGTTAAACCACAATAAACAGATTTAGACGCTCTGCAGGTTTTATAAAAAAAATCAGAAACGTCATGATGCTAAAGATAAGTTGGTTTAGCTGTTGAAAGATTTCTGAGGTTTGATTAGCAACTTTCAGAGTTCAACAGTAACTAGCTACATTTACTTGACTTACCTTTTGGAAAAGAAAAAAAAAAGGAACTTCTGGGCGTATTAAATCCGATTTGGTTGGTTCTGGGGAAGACAGGCAGTGTGGGTGAGGAAGAGGCAGCTGGATGAAGAGCTGCTCACCTGCAGGTTGGGGACTGCAGCGCCTCCTGCTGGTCCTCCTCTCCTAAACCAATTCAAACTGCTCACCCTCCTCTTGCCAAATGTTGCCTCATCACTTCTCCCTAACAAAACGATGAGTATGTAAACTTCTGGCCAACGCTGAATCCTTCAATTATTGTTCATGCAAGTTCAAAAGTTTCTTCAAGAACTAGAATCTTCATCTGATTCTTTGAGTCGCTCCTCTGTAGATTATTATGTCCATAATAAAGTCGTCCTTTCACTGGATGTCTTAAAGGATTTGCGTCAAAGTATGGCTGTAAGGTTCAATGTGAACTACTAACACTAATTTAAATGTCTGGTAAAGCTTCATTTGAAGGGATGTGCATAAGACTGAATGTTAAAGTTTAAGTCGTTAATGCCATTTTTAATGCAAAGTGCAATTAAAACGTTAATTTAAAGTCATTATTTACCAAATTAAACTTCACTACTACAGTCATAAACAGTCATATGGGGAGGCGCATCGAGTGCTGCGTGATTTGAAGCGTTTCCAGCGTTTGACGCGTCCAACGCTGGAAAATCTGAACTTTAGCCGCTGTAGTTTTGCATTTTCCGACGTTATCTCAGAAAAATAAACGATGGGGAATAAACTAATTGCCGCTGTTCGCTCTTGTCCTGTAATCCAAGTCCAATCGAGCCACTAGAGACAGGAATAGAAAGGACCTGACTTGGGAGAGGATCGGCGAGAAAGTTGGGAAGTTGAGGAAGTTATAACCATTTGAAAATATTTCCCCGCATTTGAGCTATCCAAATCCGTCCAGCAGAAACCGTTGAAACACGTTAAATAAAGGTCGAATAAAAGTTGCATTTATTCGGACGAAACGTGCAGGAGACGGTGGAAGAGTTTGACTGACATGTACGCCAAGGAGTCTCCTCTCAACGTCCGACTAGAGCGGTTTTGGCGGGACTGACATCCAGAGCAAAATGTCAAACGTCTGACTTCAAAGTTCACATGCGCCGAACTTGAAGCGTCGGCGCGTTTTGACGCGTGTAACGCGTTCGGTGTGAACGCACCACTATGCACACCCCTTCAAATTCAAGCGTTACCAAATGTCTTTATGTGACAAAACTTCACTTCGTCGTGAAAACTACCGAAACTTTTCTTCCATGATTGTCCTCCATCTTGTATAAAATCCCTGAGTTTGAGATGTTTTCCATGAAGACAAGTGGCAGTGAGACTCAAAGCACGTAGAATGTGCCGTGTGTCTGAACTTCCGCCGTTTCTGGGGGCAGGAACAGGCGCGGAGCCTGGGGGGGGGTCTGGGGGTCCCGCCGGCCAGATGGGGGCCCTGGTCTGCCAGAGAGGGAGGAATGGTTTCAAGTTGCTTAAATGTCTGAATGTAGACGGTGAAAGTGCGCCCTCGCCTGTTGAGAAAGGGCTATTTAATGTTAAAGTCACCTTCCCCACAGGAATATAGTCAGAATCAATGGCAATGGAATATATACTACTCAGACACAATGGCTGTTTCACTCACGGTTTAGCTGAAATGCTTCCTGGGTAATAATTAAAAGGCAAACGCGGCAACCCCCCCCAACAGTTTCCACCAGCGCACTTGATGCACGCAAGGGACCCAGTGATTTGTTAGGGGTCCCGTAATTGGTCCCGCCCCGACGCTGACTTGTTCCGCTAGTGGGAAGGAAGGAATGATGGCTGTCGGTGCTGATGTTCAGCCGCTGTCCTATCGGGAGCGAGCGGAGAAGCAGCGCATGTACTCGGTGAGCCAGGGGTTGAACGCGGGCTGAACCGCCATCTCGGCTTTGTTTGGGTCCGCTGATTTGGCCCGACGCCGCTCAGGTCGCCGGGACTGGATCTGCCGCTCCACCTGCCGCCTGGTCTTAGCACGCAGAGCCGATTCATGAATCTGCCCGTGAAACGACCGGTTATATTTCACGTTTAGAAAATGACAGGCACCACCAGGCGTTACGTCACCTCAGCAGTAGAAGCTGCAGGACCGACGTTGTGAGTCTTCCTGTTTGCGATGTCTGCATCCTTTTCTCCTGAGCCATACAGAGCGAAAGCATGTCGTTTCTCCTTTGTGTCCTCTTTGAGCTGCCGTACAGGCCTCACGCGCTGGGAGCGCCAGGCTGGTCTCGTTGATTTGGAGGGTTTTCCTTGGTGAGGTCGGGCTGCTCTCGTCTCTTTTTCTGGAAAATAAAAAGAAAAACTTTCACAAATCCTAACCTGGGGCTGCACAATAAATCAGTAACAGTATATATATTGCAAGGGACACATGATCAATACCAACACGTTCGATAGAATTATCAATAATTTCATAGGATTCTGATTCAGAATCCTATGGCATTCTGGGAGATGTAGGCACAGGAAAGACTTTCACTCGCTCTTTGGTTGCCTAGCAACTCTCATTCTTTGGTTACCTAGCAACAACTTGTTGAGTAACTGCCACATTTTCTCCACTGTTGACTCATAACTACTCAATAATAATAATAATAATAATAAAACACAACAGCATGAAGTGAAAACAGAATTAAACAGGAAAGGTCACACCACTAGCTTGGCCGTGTTTCAGATATTTAAAACAAAAAACTAATCAATATATATACACAGTCCAGTCACATTAATGTGACCACCACGTACTTTCCACTTCAGAGTTAAATAACCAATCACAGAAGGCAGGTGGCAGCACAGTGCAGTTGAGCGTATATAAAGGGTGTGTGTGGGCTTCGGAAAACATTTCAATCGTTGGCGTAATGCAGAAACGAAGCGATTTATCCGACGTCCAAAAGGGCATGATCATTGGCTTTCGGGCCAAGGGTGGAAGCATTTCCGAAACGGCTGAGTTTGTGAACTGTTCGCGTGCCGCCGTGGTAAAAGTGTACCGTGCATGGCAAAATGGGACTGTCCAAAATCCACGACGTGGCAAATGTGGTGCACCACGGGCCATAGATGACAGAGGCGAACGACGGTTGCGGAGATGCGTTCGGGCAGATAGACGGGCTACCGTTGAGCAACTGACCACTAAAATGAACCAAGGGGCTACCACAAGTGTCTCCCAAACCACTATTCAGCGAACATTGCTGCGTCTGGGCCTCCGAAGCAGACGCCTGGTTCGTGCACCTATGCTGACTGGTGTTCATCGACGACGAAGGCTAGAATTTGCACGCCAGTACAGCAGCTGGACGTCCACTGAGTGGCGACAGGTAGCGTTTTCAGATGAATCGCGTTTTATGCTCCATCGGACAGATGGACGTTGGCGTATAAGGCGTGAAACCTCTGAAAGGAACCACCCTGCAACCATTGCAGGAACGGTCCAAGCTGGAGGCGGGAGCATTATGGTCTGGGGAATGTTTTCCTGGCATTCTCTGGGTTCACTGATTATTGTGGAAGGCACGATGGATCAATACAAGTACGCATCTGTCCTTGCGGACCATGTCCACCCCTACATGCGCATTGTTTTTCCTCAGGATGATGGCATCTTCCAGCAGGACAATGCGAGGTGCCATACAGCTGCCAGTGTACGTGCGTGGTTCGAAGAGCACCAGGATGAGTTTACCGTCCTCCCCTGGCCAGCAAACTCACCTGACTTAAACCCAATCGAGCATCTGTGGGACCATCTCGATCGAGTTGTTCGCGCCATGGATCCTCAACCGCGTAATCTAGCGCAGCTGGCCACGGCATTAGAGTCGGCATGGCTCAACATCCCAGAGAAGACCTTCAGGGACCTAAGTGACTCTCTTCCTGCACGTCTCGTAGCAGTTCGCTCTGCGAAAGGTGGTTATTCTGGCTTTTGACAGATGGTCACATTAATGTGACTGGACTGTGTATATATTCTACATTTTTGTGTAGAACATATATATAGTTTCAGTTTTGAAGCTGATTTTTCTGTATTAAAAAACAATCATTTACAGTGAGAGAAGTATCAACTGGTTTAAAAAATGTGTTACATCATCTTTCCTCCTCCTAACATTGTGTAGGTGTTTAGGAGCTGATGAGATCTGCTGCTGTCGTTTCTCAATCTGAGCCGTTTCCCATATTCGTTTGGGGTTTTTGGGGGTTTTTTTTGCACAAAAAGCAGAAAATGTTTTCAGTGGTGAGAGGTTCTGACTACAGTGTTTTGCAGAAAGTTCAAATTACAAGTCACTTTTTCCAAGTCAACATCTACATGCAGGAAAATGAATTTATTTCTCTTGTTTTTTCAGTGCGACTGTCTAGCTATAGCAAAATTATTCTGAAACCATTTTAAGCTAATTCTTTGTTTTGTGGTCTTCAATGGAAAACACCACAATTTTTGTTACAACCAGAATGACTGTAAACATTATTGCTATAAAAAAAAAAGAAAAAGATAGAAACCTGAAATATTTTCCCTGAAAAGAGGCTTGTTGATAATAACAAAGTATTGTTTTCAGCAGAAATGTTAAGGGTATGTGAATTATCTGATTAATTCAATCTGTTTTCCTACCGACTAGAAAGAAGATCAAAGATTAGGGGTGCACTAAATCCTGTTTTCTGGCCGATCTCTGATTTCAGATCTTTAAAAAGCCAGACTTGCCAATACCAATCTCTTTTTGTCTGAAATGCTGCTAAATATAGCAGGAAAGTCACTGAGGTTTTAACGATAGAGTGACTGTTGTTAACTCCAAACATGCAAAGGTGACCCAGTGGGACACTCCGTCAGTCAAACCTCTCTCATAGGAGACAAGAAGAGGACAACAGCTGATTTTTAGACCTTTGGTGAGGTAGATCAGCAAATAATAGCCGATCAATGATCACCCAAAATTAAGGATAACTGCGTTAATAAATTGGTGCACCTCTATCAAAAATATAGTACACTAATCTCTATAGGCCAGTGGTTCTTAACCTTTTTTGAGGTACCGAACCCACCAGTTTTATATGCGCATTCACTGAACCCTTCGGTAGTGATAAATACAATATGATCCCCCCCCCCAAATTTAGAGGTGACCCAACTAGAGTGATACAACTAGTGTAGTTGGGTTACCATGATCACTAAGTCTTCTTAAAAGGTTGAGTCTCTGAGAACAGTTCTTCAAAATATAGTCAGTGTTTTTAGCAAAGTTGAGCTGAACTGTCCAGGAACGACCCAAGGTATTTAAAATCTGAAACAGTTTCAACAGGTTGACCATCGAGAGAAACTGGAACCACTTTAAGGTCTTGTTTAGATAATTAGCTCTACATTCTTAAGAGAATGAAAAATTAATAATAAATAATAAATACTTTGCGCTATTCTGATTTAGTGATGTAATGATATTAGTTGTGTTACCACCCCAGGCCACTAGAGGCAGTACCAACCCAGAAAAGATGCGACTAAGGAGCAGATTTAGAAGAACAACGAAAGCTACAGAGTTTGGTAAAAACTGTGAGCTTTGAATCCATGCTGAGAGTGGAGCTCCTTAAATCAGAGCTCCTCCGCAGCTCTGATTGGCTAAGCAATGTAACGTGATCCTCTGATTGGCTAAGCAATGTAACGTGATCCTCTGATTGGCTAAGCAATGTAACGTGAGCAATGTAACGTGATCCTCTGATTGGCTAAGCAATGCAACGTGATCCTCTGATTGGCTAAGCAATGTAACGTGATCCTCTGATTGGCTAAGCAATGTAACGTGATCCTCTGATTGGCTAAGCAATGTAACGTGATCCTCTGATTGGCTAAGCAATGTAACGTGAGCAATGTAACGTGATCCTCTGATTGGCTAAGCAATGTAACGTGATCCTCTGATTGGCTAAGCAATGTAACGTGATCCTCTGATTGGCTAAGCAATGTAACGTGATCCTCTGATTGGCTAAGCAATGTAACGTGATCCTCTGATTGGCTAAGCAATGCAACGTGATCCTCTGATTGGCTAAGCAATGTAACGTGATCCTCTGCACCAAGTGATGGCAGAGCTGCGCCTCATCACGACTTTACACAAGTGTGTCTTGAGGCTCCGCCGAACCCCTGAGACCGACTCACCGAACCCAGGTATAGGCTAAACATAATCAAGTTGAAAAGCTTCTCTTACTCAGCCTTTTAAAGTGATATTTGACAATAGCTGACCTTTGTCTCGGAGTGGAGCAGAAAACTCCTCTTCCTCTCCCTGAACTGCTTTCCTTGACTCCCTGGTATCGTCACACTGCGAACCTAAGCAGTGAGTCAGATCACAAAGGATCACATGCAAAACATCACAGCATGACGAAACATTCCTCTTTTAACTTGACGCTTACTGTGTGCTGAGGCCTGTGGGTCAGGCCTGATCTGCTCCTCGTTCTGGACAGCATGTCTGGGTCCGGCGCCCCTGGTTCTGGTTTCCTGCTGTCTCTCCTCTGCTTCAGCTCTGCCTCCACCAGCTCCAACCTGGTTCCTGCCGGGGTGAGGAGGGCTCCTTCCTCCCGAGTCCGAGTCGCTGTCCGAGCCGTTCCAGAACCAGGGGTTGTGCGTGTGCTCCAGCAGCCTCCGGGTCAGCCTGTAGGCCAGCATCTCCTCATAACACTTGGTGTAAGTCTCCCATTTGGGGTCTTTGAACTTCTTCATGTACTCTGAGCGGATCCTTTTAGTCACCATCTTGTCCCCGTTTGAACTTTAAAAAAAAAAAGAGCAAAAAAAAAACCCAAAGACTTTATTACAATAGGTCTATAGCAAAGAGTGACAACAGTGTTGTAACAGCTAAAACTCCTCATACCAAGCGTTTTGTTTATTATCACCGCCAGACATTTAAACCATACCAACAACTGTTTGAACCAATAGGAGCACAGGATGCCGTTCAAGGACCCGCCTACTTCCTAACTGATGGGATTATAGCTCGCTTTCCGGGCAACAGAACCAGAACCAGAGTCCGGTCCGAATGAAACTATGAAGAATGACATCTGCTTTCTAAATATTTCAAAAAAAATATCGGCTCCAAGGACAGCGAGGAGTCCGTCTGCCATAACTGCGTGACTACCAGAAATTTCCTGAACGCGGTGACGTAACTCTCATGTCTTCCTCTGATTGGCTGCCATCATTACGTCGACAACAGATTCGAATAGGTTTGCTACCGTAAACAAACACTTAAGCAATCATTTGTCAGTCACGGCTGGTGAATATTTTTTATCAATTATAGTAAAATTCAGCATAATAGTTTCTGAAGATTAACATTTATTATTTATATATTAATTACGGCAGCCAGATAATTTTTTAATCAATCAATCAAATTTTATTTGTACACACATTTCAGCAGCAAGGCATTTCAGAGTGCTTTACATAATTAAAATAAAAACAGCATATGACATTGGTGAGATGGTGAGAATGAAAAAGAGAAAAAAAACAGTGAGAAAGAGAAATAAAAATAAATTAAAAAGTAAAAATAAAAACTTTAACATTTAAAACTTCTTTAGTCAAACCGCCATTTGACAACAACTCAAACAGAGATTTGACAAAGACTCAGATTCTTACACTAAGAAGAGTCAGAATACTGTCTAAAATACAAAACTTTTTCAAGGCAGCAAAGAATGAATACATGGTCAATACGAAACTCCCCCTACGTCATAAAAGAGAACTCGACATCGTAACCCAAAGAAGATGGGTACAAAACAAAAGCTATATAATTAGTAAATGAAAAAAGAAAAGGAGCAGTACTGCCATTAAAACATTTATATGCATGGCACACTTCCACATATACACACAATAAATATTTAATCATTTTTTAAAATATAAAATAGCCTTTGAAGAAATTTTTTCACAAAATAGAAACAGATTAACAGGCATTTAACAAATCAATCTTAACTTTTTTTAATCAAACTTTTGAGAAAAATATAGGTTACTACAATTGATAATATTGACTGATTTTACTTTTGTGGGGAATATTTACATAATGTGATAGTAGCTGGTATTTGCACTGCCTACAGATGATTGTACACAGAGAAAAGAGTGTGACTATGCTGTGTGTCCATTCATCCATCCATTTTCTTTACACCTTGTCCCTTAGTGGGGTCAGGAGGTGCTGGTGTCCATCTCCAGCCAACGTTTCGGGCGAGAGGCGGGGTCACCCTGGACAGGTCGCCAGTCTGTCGCAGATGCTGTGTGTCCATATTAGATTTACTTAAAAGCTCAAGTTCAAGAAGTTTGTGCATAATTATTCAGAAGTGAAGAAGATTTATTTGTTTGATGTCTGTTAATCTGTTTTTATAGTTTATTTTTCATTCATTTTACCTTGTAAAACAGACCTCTGGGTAAGTTATTAATTTGAAACACTTTGTAGAATAAAAAAATACTTTTTGTGAAGGTGGGATATCTCTGATAATGCCACAAAATATATTTTCTTATCTGCATGGACATGCAGAGGTTATTTGGATAACTGATAACAAAGCAAGCACCTGACACCATCTCCAAAGAGTATAGTGAGATTATAAAATATCTATTCTGGATACAGATTTGAATTTAATAGATCCCCAAGAACGTTTGTTGTCTGAAGATTTAGAAGAAATAAATTCACGAAGATAAGGCAAAAGTGGCATTATGCGGTACTTTGACAGAGTTTATCTCCAAAAATGTTCAATAAAATTGTAAAATATTCATTGTGGACACAGAATGTGGATGTGGAAGTATGTGTAGATGTCATGCATTTTTCATAGTTATGCTTCATTCCTATTTTTATCTCCTAAGGGCTCCCCCTACTGACCTATTACCGTAATGCACCAAATATGCGCGATGATGATTTTTAAGAGGGACCTGGCTTGACTTTAAATGCAAGTGTCGACCCAGCTGACCCCAGCCGACCAGCTCGGGTACGAAAGAAATCATGCAGAGCGACTATTTTTAACACCAGGAACCATTAAACGCGTTTCTGGTTTTCTATATGACACACATTGACTCAATGCAGTGTCTATGTTCTCCTTTTACAGTATGCACAGTTTGCTGTCATTGAAATAGCCTGCATGTTGTGCAGCGCAACCTTTTAATAACAAATATATCGCAGTAAAGTACAGTCTGCACGTCAGATTAATCATGGCACCGTGGGAGCGCTGTAATCGGCTGTCGGCGGCAGCTCCGGTACCAGCTCAGGAAATCCACCAAACTCTCCGTCCAGTCCACAACAGCTGACCTGCTCGACGGGAGCGACTCTTGGCTGCACAGGTCTAATTTTGTATACAGTACACATACTTACTGCGAGCTCGGATGTCAGGAAGCGGCCCAGAGCAGATGGTTCTGCTGTGAAGACGCACACAGGACTTAGCGCCGCCCACCGGCGAGGACGCTTTTAAAAAGCCAAACACACCCCGCAACAGGTGCTTTATCCATGTTTTCTGACGCACAGCTTCTCCGGTTGAGCTGGAAATGTTTAAGTGTTAGGTGACCGATGCTTTGAAAAATAATGCTGTCTTTTTTTCCCCTCTTTTTTCTTTTTGCCTCCTGTGAGTTTAAGAAAGTCGTTTGATATCAGCTGCATCTGTCAGAGCGACGCAGAGATGATGAACCTCCTGTTGTCTTAACTCCGCCTCCAGAGCTGGGTAGTAACTAGTTACATTTACTCAGTTACATTGACTTGAGTAACATTTTGGATCAAATTCACTTTTAGGAGTATTTTTTACTATGCTGTACTTTTTACTTTTACTTGAGTAATTTTATTATTAGGTAATTTCACTCTTACTTGAGTAAAATGTCTGGATTTTCTACATATATATAATTTTTTTAGATAATTTTATGACGATATATTGAGGCAGTATAAATCCTGAATATTCTCCTGTTAGATATGCCAGGGTGATCTTGTATGATTCAAATGTCTGTGAAGAGTTTTGGTTTCAGTTGAATATCTTGTAGTTAGTGATGTTTTTATCTGATTAATGTCATTTACATGACTTTGATAACTTACCTAAAGCCAGGTTCAGATGTCCATATATATATATATATATATATATATATATATATATATATATATATATATAAATTCCCTTCTAACCCTCTGCGGGTGGTCTCCTCTCCTCTCCTCTCCTCTCCTCTCCTCTCTCTCTTTGACCTCTGACCTCTACCAGAGGCCTGGGAGCTTCAGGTTCTCCTCCAGTATCTTGGCTGTGCCTAGTACTGCACATTTCTGGACTGAGATGTCTGATGTTGTTCCTGGGATCTGTTTTAGCCACTGCTCCAGTTTGGGGGTTTCTGCCCCGAGGGCCCCGATGACCACAGGCACCACTGTGGTCTTCACCTTCCAGTTCTTTTCCAGTTCCTCCCTGAGGCCCTGGTATTTCTCCAGTTTCTCATGCTCCTTTTTCCTGATGTTGTAGTCACTTGGTATGGCTACATCCACCACAACGGCTTCCTCTGTTCTTTATCCACCACCACAATGTCCGGTTGGTTCGCCATTACCATCTTGTCTGTCTGGATCTGGAAGTCCCACAGGATCTTAGCTCGGTCATTCTCCACCACCTTTGGGGGTGTTTCCCACTTCGATCTCGGGGCTTCCAGTCCATATTCTGCACAGATGTTCCTGTACACTATGCCCTCCACCTGGTTATGGCGGGCATTTATATATATATATATATATATATATAAAAAAAAGAAGTTTTATATTGAAAAAATATATTTGAAAAAAAAAATACAGATTTTGTTATTTTGTAATTATGTTATTTATATGAATAAATTTTATCTTTTAAATACCCAAATTCCCACATAACTTTATATTTTGCTCCGGGTAATTTTAAGTGATTGGTCCTGTCTCACTCTTACTCGAGTAATTCTCTGGACACTCCGCCCGTCTTGGACAACCTGGTGAGCTCATATTCATATAAGGCAGAGCTTGCGGACAGGGTCCCTCTGAACACAGTATATGCTTTCGACTAAAAATGGTCCGGAGTCCAGGGAGGAGCATGTGGCCGCTCAACGGGATTCCGGAGCGGGTGTCCGGTGTCTAAGCGCTACTGATCCGGATCGACTATAACAGCAGAGCCGCTCCTGTTGCGCCCGTTGCCTTTGCGCATTCCTGCCAAGTGCTATTCTGAATGTGCGTGTTGAAGATGTTCCCACTTTTGTGACCGAGCAGTCCGCCAATCAGAACAATGATGAGGTGACGCACCTGCATCCCACAGATCCGTCTCTCTATCTGACATGTGGCTTCACTACTAAGTCATTAACTGCGCTGTTTGTTGCGTAAGGTTGGCAGTCTTATCGCAAATGCCACAACATTTGGTCAGGTTGTGTAGTTTATTTTTGTTTTTTATGAACGTTTTCGTCTGACATTCATGAAGAAATTTAAAAATGTAAAGCTCTGAAATAAATGAAGAGTCCTCTGCACTGAAAACCTCCTGGTTATTCCACCAAATATTGATTTCTAGAAAAAACATCAATCAGTATTGTTGCTTATAAATGACCATGAACTTGTTTTCTTTGTATTATTTGAGGTCTGAAAGCTCTGAATTGTTTTAAATTTCACAATTTCTCATTTTCTGCAAATAAAAAAAAATTATTTGAATTTTAGAGACATGTCGTTCATAGTTCATTTTACTCAAACATAAATCTATAAAGAGTTAAATCAGAGAGACTGATCAATTAAAATTTTCCAGAGCTGTGTACTAATATTGAAATATATAAAAAAGTTTTCAATTAGAAATTTAGACACTTATGGTGGAAACCAGGTACTGTTATTTTTGAGGAAAAAAATAGGTAATTTCTTACAAGAGGTTAAAAGTCAGTGACGGATTTTATTGGAAAACGTTTTTTTTTGTTTTGTGCTGCATGTCGGTCACTAATGTAGTTACGGGGTCGTGTGGAGGAATATATTAATTGATAGATTCAGTGGTGATGTTGATGTTTGATTATCTCAGGTTGAGATGAAACTCACTTCCACCAAAGGAAAGAAAATCAAATTTACAAATGTATCAGATAAGAAAAAAAGAAAGCTAGCTTTTGATCGCTAAAACCGGCATTTATGAGGTGAAAAATTAAAAACATTTCTACGTTTTTTTGGAGAGAGGGAACTGACAATTTAAGAGTTATAATATCAAATCATTTGTAATAATTTGTTTTGCATGTTATGGACTAAAGTTAAGTTCAGGATTTATTGTTTTAAAAAAGGAAAAGTCACATTATCTTTTTGTTGCAATTAAAATTTTGTCCAGATTTATCACAAAATGCTCCAAAAGTTCAGTTCTTGGTTTAGTTTTAGGTAGTTTTCGAAGGAAACCCAGAACTTCGATTCATTTTCCCTTCATTTTTAGTTTCTCCACCCTCCCCTTTAAGAGAAAACCAAGGCCAGGGGCAAAAATTACCAAATAATGGACTTTAATAAATTATCAATATGTATATACACTTACATTCACATGTGTTGGGCAACATGTCGTTCTTATTTCTTTTTTTATTAAAGTTTTTTTTGGTGTATGCATGGTTCAGTGGTTGTTTTCACAGCCTTTCTCCGTGCAACACAGACAACAAACAGCTACGAAATATGCCGATTTTAAACCAATATAAATTGCATATGGATGTCAACGGCGCAGACAGCCAGTCCATTGACAGCAGAGTGTTGCTGTGCCGCAGAGCTCTTCCGTCCTCCTCGCTCGTTCTCCAGGCTGCCGGTGGTGATGGAGAAGAAGAAGATGGAGGATTTAGAAGCACTTCCTGTGGACGATGCTGGGGCCGGCCTCGTCGTACTCCTGCTTGGAGATCCACATCTGCTGGAAGGTGGACAGGGAGGCCAGGATGGAGCCACCGATCCAGACGGAGTACTTCCTCTCGGGAGGAGCAATGATCTAGAGAGAGGAAAGGAAGGCGGAGGGAGGTTAGTAAAAAAAACATAAATCAGTCAAGAAGCTGACATTTGTTCGTAAAAATAAGTTGAGATCTGGTTTGTTCACCTTGATCTTCATGGTGCTGGGGGCCAGGGCAGTGATCTCCTTCTGCATACGGTCAGCAATACCAGGGTACATGGTGGTACCGCCGGAGAGCACATTGTTGGCGTACAGATCCTTACGGATGTCAATATCGCACTTCATGATGCTGTTGTAGGCAGTCTCATGGATGCCAGCGGACTCCATTCCTGGTAAGGTGAGAGCGCAAGTGTTAGGAGGACTAACGTGGAGTCATGGTGTCCATTTTTAGACAAAGAAGAAGAAGATGAAGATTTGGAGCACCGATGAAGGAAGGCTGGAAGAGGGTCTCGGGGCAACGGAACCTCTCGTTGCCGATGGTGATGACCTGACCGTCGGGAAGCTCGTAGCTCTTCTCCAGGGAGGAGGAGGAGGCAGCGGTGGCCATCTCGTTCTCGAAGTCCAGGGCCACGTAGCACAGCTTCTCCTTGATGTCGCGCACGATCTCACGCTCAGCTGGAGGGAGGAAGATCCAGGAGTTATTATTCGGAGAGCAAAAGAGCGGCGGCTGTCAGGAAACACGCGCTAAGGTGAGTCCCTCACCGGTGGTCACGAAAGAGTAGCCACGCTCAGTCAGGATCTTCATCAGGTAGTCGGTCAGATCGCGACCAGCCAGGTCCAGACGCATGATGGCGTGGGGCAGGGCGTAACCCTCATAGACTGGGACGTTGTGGGTCACACCATCACCAGCATCCAGCACAATACCTGAGAGGAGGCAAGAAGGTGAGGTTAGTAAAGTTCAAACACAAACAAACATCTCAAAAGCTACATAACACGATGTGACGGTATGTGCATAAATTCTGAAAGAAATTCTGTGCGTAAAGGCTGTGCGTAAAAATGGCCGATCTGAAAAATACTCAGGTAATTTGTGTGTATCTTTGTGATGAGTTGCAGCGGAGAAAATCTCAAATGATCCTTGAAAAAAAAATTAAAACTATTAGACATAATGCGACGTGTTGCGACTAATGTAGGTGCGTAAATATTCAAAGAAATGTTTTGCGTAAAATTATCCAGTCTTAAAAATATTCAGGAAAATTGTGAGTATCTTTTTGAGAAGTCGCAGCGGAGAAAATCCCCAGTGATCTTAAAAAAATAAAATAAAATAAATCTTAAAACTGTAGGGATGCGACGAAAGTATGAGTGTAAATATTCAAGGAAATGTGCGTAAAGTTATCCAATCTGAAAAATATTCAAGTAAATTCAACGGACCTTTGTGAAAAGTCGCTTCTGAGTTGCAAGAGGATGAGTTTAGTAAGACTTCAAAAAATAATCTTAAAACTATGAAACACGACATGACTAAAGTATGTGCATAAGTATTCAAAGAAAGGTGCGTAAAGTTATCCAATTTGAAAAGCATCCAGGTAAATTGTATTGATCTTTGTGAGGAGTCGCTGCGGGGGGAAAAAAATCCCGAGTCATCCTGAAAAGAATCTTAAAACTATTCATTATGATGCAACTAGAGTATGTGCGTAAACATTCCAAGAAATGTTTCCCATCTGAAAACTCTTCAGGTAAGTTGTTTGTAGCTGTGGTTCTCACCAGTGGTACGGCCGGAAGCGTACAGGGACAGCACAGCCTGGATGGCCACATACATGGCGGGGACGTTGAAGGTCTCAAACATGATCTGGGTCATCTTCTCCCTGTTGGCCTTGGGGTTCAGGGGGGCCTCAGTGAGCAGGGTTGGGTGCTCCTCGGGGGCCACTCTCAGCTCGTTGTAGAAGGTGTGGTGCCAGATCTTCTCCATGTCGTCCCAGTTGGTGATGATGCCGTGCTCGATGGGGTACTTCAGAGTCAGGATACCCCTCTTGCTCTGGGCCTCGTCGCCGACGTAGGAGTCCTTCTGACCCATACCGACCATGACACCCTGGAGGAGGAGGAGGAGGAAGAGGAGGAAGGGAGAAGGTTATCCATGGGGGTGTGCGCAGAGGAACGACCTCTGTGCGGCCTCGCATAGCGATCATTGCGTAAAAGTGCCAAATAACGGCGTGCGCCACGAAGACGGCACAAGTGACAAATTTAGTCTCACTGACTGAGCCGCAGTTACACACGGCTCACTCTGAGAAACTAAACTTAAACATTAAAATGTTTACTAATATCTCTGCTTTTAATGCAGGCAACAAGCTCAGGTGTCGTAATTGCCGCTACTAGTTTGTGTCAAAGTCTGATAATTTGGAGGCTTTTCTTCTTCGTTGGTTACCTGGTGACGGGGGCGGCCGACGATGGAGGGGAACACGGCCCTGGGGGCGTCGTCTCCGGCGAAGCCAGCCTTCACCAGGCCGGAGCCGTTGTCGCACACGAGGGCGGTGGTCTCATCGTCGTCACACATGTTGGCTTCTGTCACCCAGGAGAGAAACGGGAAGATCAGAGCGCACCGGGTCGCCTCACCGTGTGGGAATATATGGATTAAATCCACGCGCAGCCATTAAGGATTCCTTCAGATTAAAACGACTGCGTTAACTTGACGTCTGAATTATTAAAAAAAATGACTCCAAGGATTACAAGAATTGGGAGAATAACGCCGTTAGGGATTATGATAGGTTTTAAATGGAAAATTAAAACACTATTTGATTGGATTTAATGAACAAAAGCTGAATAGTAAATTTGACTTTGATTTTAAGATTTTAAAAAATTGCGGATGTTATTTATGATGTAACTGGACATCATTTGTGCAGTTTTACCTTTAATTTCGAGGAATTTTTAAATCACATTTTTGGCTTACCTGTTCCCTCGTTGTTGTCTGAGGAAACATACAACAAACATCACGTTGTATGTTTTGATCCAAAAATACTTTCGAGGAATTTTTAATTCAGAATTTGGCCAAAATGAAGCCAAAATTTCGACTTAAAAATCCTCAAAATTAAAGGCAAATACCGTGAGGAAACAGGTAAGGCCAACAGTGACTTTGCTCTTAATCCGTGCTAATTATTACTCAGGTTTAATCTTACGGTTTCAGATTCCTAGACTGTAACTCTTCCTCCTTATCGTGTGTATTTTTCACAAACCATCCGGTCCTACATCTTCCCCGGACGCTCCTCCGGGTCTCTAAGGGCCCACAGTCTGCGGCTCCGACCGGGACGAGAAGCTCCGGAAAGCGGCCGATCCTCGCAGGAGTCTTACCTTAGGTGTTTGTCTGCGGCTCGGAGAGAACGACCCAACCAGTGCTGCTGCTGAACCAGCTGGAGTCCTGGCCGCTGCCCGCCCGCCTTTTATACCGGCTGTCCACCATTCACAAAGCTCAGCACTGGCCCCCATCCCGGCCCTCGGCCATATTAGGATGCTGCCAGGCACCAGCGGCGGGAGTGGGTGGGTGTGTGGGCGGGGGGCAGCGGGGCTCTGGTGGGGTGGCTCTCATTGATGGGGATCCAGAGTGACGCTGCGCGCCCCCAGCGAGCAGAGCGGGCGCTCCATGTATGGGCCCGTCGCTCTGACCTCCCTTCGAGCCCCGCAGACCCACCTAGACGGCCGTATAAGGAGCCGCCGCGGGCCGCCGGGGGGGGTTTCTAGGGGAGATGCCAGTTGCTGCCAAGCAGGGTTATAGATTTGCTGCTAGTTGGCCTCATCCGGCCTTAAAATGGGAAAACGCTTCCCTCATGCGAACCGATTTAGGCCGCAGAGAGCCGGGATGGTCCCGCTGAGGCTGGAGGATTCACGGAAATCAACTCGATGGAAACTTTTAGGGATTTCGTTAGGGTTCTAATCATGGAATGTGATGAATTAAACTCCTTCAGGCTTTAGAAGACAATACTCACTCACTCACCATGCACTGATTTCCCTCTGCAGAGCGAATCACACTCATCCCACCTGCATTCAGATGCATTTCATCCTCTGAATTAATTCAGCGCTTCATGTTTTTTTAGTTTTTTTGCAGAGCACATGGCTCGGTGTGAGCCGGACCGGCCGCCAGCTGAAACCTTATCCTCCTGCAGAAGAGCCTATACTCTGCTCTGTCACTGCAGCAGCAGCCGGAATAATTATAACTCTGCTGGTGGTGGTGGAGGTGTGTGTGCGTGTGTGTGTGTGTGTGTGTGTGTGTGTGTGTGTGTAAGAGAGACAAATGTGGAGACTGTGTACATGTGCGCACATGCTTGTTAGTGTGTTGAAGTGCAAAGATGGCTCAGTGTTCAGAGAGGAGGAGGATGGGAAGGACAGAATAATGCTTCATTTGATTTAATTTCAGTCCTTTGACTAGGACAGTGCATATTAAACTACATTAACACAACCCAGAGGAATGTAAATCAGCTCAAATTCAACATTTGCACAAAAGCTAAACTATTCATAGGACGGATGTTATTTGTACTTTGACTAGACCACTCAAGAGTCTTCATTTTCATTTGTTTTACCATCCAGGGATGTTCATGTTAGCTCCATCATGTCCCCTCTGCTCTTGATCTCTCGTCATTCGTTTCAGTGTTTTTGTCGACAAAACGAGGACAGAAACCTTCCAGAAGATCAAAAAATATTTCCCATGAGTCTTCAGGATAATCAAGACACTTTTTGTGTGTATATACTGTAGGATGAGACGTTGTTTTCTTGTGATTTTTGCCCTGGATGTCCAGGTTCTTTCCTATTATTAAATCATAAATGTTGACCTTAGGGAGGTTTAAACTATGAACTTTGCTCTGTTGGGACAGACTGGAGGTTGCGTCAATTGGCTCTTGGAGTTTTGTTACTGCTCTGTGGTTTCTCCATTTGTGAATTTCTATTATTATTTTACCTCTTCATAACCAGGAAGTGCCACTGGAATAAAAAACACAACAAATCAGAACTATTAATACATATTAAGTCAAAGTAAATGACACTGTGATCCTTTTCCGTCTGATCAATGAATGTTCTTGTCTTTATGATCTCTCAGCCTACTTCATGCAGTCAGACAGGTCCTGTTCTGCTTCTGGCTTGTGAAATTGAGCTTAACATTTTAAAAAAGTGATTAGCCAAACTTAATGCATGATTTAAGAACAGCAGGTTCTTGTCAGGTTAACTTATTCTGATATTAACTTTGATTCATAAAGTCAAAGTGCGACAAAGAAGCACAAACAGAAGAAATCTCTACACTGCAAATAACAAACAAAACAAAATATTTTCCAAAAGTTTCTATAGCAAATATTTTAGTGTTAAGACAAATACAACTCAGCTCAATAAATCAGGTAGTTTTAAGTCAGTAATTATTGGATTTAGATATAAAAGGTGTCACTTTCACTAACAAATTTCTCACTTAAGCAGGAATAATGTTTCCCTGCAAGTGAAAATAGTGCATTTTATCAATAATTACTTAGTTAAATTAACCTTGATGATTAACCTATAAGTTAATTTTGTGTTATTTCCAGTGTACGAATATATTTACCAATACTTGGTGATATTTTGTGTTTTTGCAGTGTAAGGTTTCTAATCCCGGGAGCAGGAGGAGGCGATAAACTCTCTAAATGCCGGTGGATGGGAGCTAAATGGGTGAGGCCTCCTTTGCACTGCATGGATTAGGAAATGTGTGTTTGTAGGGGGGGGGGGGTTGGAGCTCAGAGCCTGCAGAGCGAGAGCCGGGCTGAGCTACTTTTATGCACTTGTTGTGAGCCGTCCTGAACCCGAGGGCCAGAGAAACGCCTAAAATGTAAAGGGGCTGGCAGTTGTCGGGGAAGGAGTCCCAGCGGAGGGGAGGGCGGAGGTCACAGGGGCCGCGGCGGGGGAGGAGGAGAGCCAGGCGCTCTGCGCAGACAGAGGAAGGTGGAGGAGTGTGTGCAGCAGGTGGCGGAGAGCAGGAGTTCAGTCTGAGCGACGGACGGAGAGCAGCAGATTTACGCAAAGATTCAGGATCGCTGATGCAAAGTGATTCTTTTTAAAAGCATGTTTGGTCACTGACTTCCTGTTCATGTCCTCACAGGTTTAACGTTGCTGAAGGTTTCTGGACGAACCCTGGAGTGACAGAAAGATCAAACCGGTTCTCCTGCAGAATCACATCTCTGTACAGCATAGCAGCTTCAGTGGACTCCTCTGATTTTCTTTCCTTTTTTTAAGATAAATTTATTTTTTGAGGAGTAAATCTTTGACGTTTTTTGCAGAGGGACTTGGACAGGAATATCTTCAGGGATTTTCCTGAATTACTCCCTGAATATGTTGTAGACATGATAAAAATCTGCTTTCATTTTATGAATTTAGAATCAGACACTGTGTAAATTTACCATTTATAAACAGCATTATATATAGCTTTGGAAAAATTAAGAGACCACTTGAAATGACCAGTTTCTCTGGTTTTACTTTTTATAGGTAAATGTTTGAGTAAAATGAACATTGTTCTTTTATTCTATGAAATACAGACAACATGCCTCTGAAAATCCAACCAAAAATGTCGTATTTATTGGCAGAAAATTAGAAATGGTCAAAATAACAAAAAGATGCAGAGCTTTCAGACCTCAAATAAGACAAAGAAAACAAGTTCATATTCATTTAGAAACAATATTAATGTTTTAAAGAGTTCAAAAATATGAATATTTAGTGGAATAACCAGGAAGTTTACAATCAGAAAGTTCAATTTTAGTTTCATCTCACACTTTGTTTACTCTCAGCCGTAACAACATGATTTGTTGTAAACAGAAAACTCTTATTCCTTCCACTCCTCCATAAGAAAAAGCTGTATGAATTAAGAAATGCTGGTTGTTACTGATTGTTGTTCTCATTTTATGATCCTTACATGTAGAAAACTATAAAAACTGTATCGTTCTTCCTCTTCACAATTACTTTGCAAGAGATTATTTAGAAATTAATAATAAAAAAGCAGATCAAAGGTTTTGGTCGTAACCTGGCAAAATGTTAAAACAAACAAAGAATCATTACAATCACTAGATTTTGCAAAAAACATGTTGGGTCTTGATCAAACTTTGGCTCTGGTCCAGATGGGACAACAACATCCTACATACATCTGTAGAGAATATGACAGATCTGCCAACAAACCTGCTCAGAGCTGAGTTCACGTTATGCGTCTCATCCGTTTTATTTTCAGACAGCAGCTCCGGGCTGAAAGTGGCGCCATCTGCTGGCAGTCTGAGAAACTTCTCCTCTTGGTTTTCTGTTTTTGTTTCATAGAAACGAGAAGTGCAGAAGGTAGAGTCGCTCTGATAAGATGGAGTAACTATTTCTAACATACGGGGCCTAAAAAAACAAACAAATATAAAACACGCAAAGCAAAAAACAAAAAATTAATATTCCACTTTATTTTCTGGAAATAATACTTTAGAAAATATGGATAAAATTTAGGTGATACTTATACAGCTTAATATTAAAACCTTTTAAAAATGTACTTCCTGTGACAGACATTTCAAATTAATCTGAAAATGCATTCCAACCTGAAGTGAATCAGATAAACTCGATTTCATTTCCTTTTTAAACATTCACTAAACACAAAAAAGATCAAACAGGAAACTAAAAACGTAAAGTGAAAAGAATAATAAACACAATGATGGAAAACTAATCTGAATAGAGGCTAAAACAAGACACTTTCAAATTGAATAAACAAACTATAAAATGATGAATAAAAAACAAAAAGCATAAACTGGACTCATTTTCTGCACCATACAATCTACAAACTTAAATCAATAAATATTTAATGACTCCACATTTACAAAACCACAAACTAACAAACACAAAATTAAGATTTAGTGAAAGTTCAGCACTGGATTTGCTCTCAGTTTCCACGTCAAAAAAATACCTTTATATTTAAAGGATGTCATTTAATAACAAATGATCAGAGCGGTTCTGTCATGGCAGTACTTGCATCAAAGGTGCACAATTGTTTTGCCCTTTGTAAATGAACTATAAACATATATACTAGAGGTTATATTTTTACAGTTCAACACAGGGGGGCACAATCTTATGGCATGTGGGGTGGAAAAAGCAATAAAAATGTTTGGTGCTTCCTCTTGGATTTTCATTTGAAAGTCAGATATTTCAAAAAAAGAGGGGATTTAATCCAGACTTCTTTATTCCTTCCAAGTCTGAATTTCTTTACCAGCTGTAATATTTAGTTGTCAGTGAACAGTTCAGTGGTTTTTGGCATGTTTATAAAGAATTAAAGGCTTTCATGAAGAGATACTTTCATCTCAGAGACATACAGTTGTTATACAGCTACTCTCTAATTTGCAACAGAAAACCTTTAAGCTGCAGTATGTAACAGATAATCTGTAAAAAGGTCAATCTCTCCCTGAGCTATACTATTGCTGTCTGAAGAAATGCACTGCTCCCCCACCAAAAACAACCAATCAGAGGCAGAGGATTGATTGACATAGCGCTGTCAATCAAGCCTCATGTAATCGCTGCTAAATGTGCTAATGAAAAATAAACAACTCTGTATTTGCCGTCATCAGTGGTCATGCTAACTAGTCTCAGAATTCACAACAGGCTATGCTAGGGCCACACAGGGTGATTGACAGCACTAAGACCCGCCTCCTGGCTCTGATTGGTTGTTTCTAGTTATCACTGGAGAAGGCAGAAATCTAAATTTTTTTCAGGGTATCTGTCTTATATTAAACTGTTGAAATAGCGACAGTTTCAACAAATATGTTAAGAACTATATTTTCTATAAACATTACATACTGCAGCTTTAAGTCGGACGACTCTGACATACAAAGCAACTCTGATTTTGACGATGGCTTGGAGACCTGACCCGCTTCCATAAAAACGGTCAAGTTGAGCAGCTTTACAGCAGCCAGTTCAAACCAAATGTAAATAACTGGAAATTCAGATGTTGAAGAAAGACACTTTTACATAGATTTATAGACCAAACCTTTCCAAACAAATGAGCTCACATTGGTCAATAACGTCTTCAGTACAGTGTAAAAACCACAAATAGCTGCTTGTATTTATTTAGGCCCTAGAAAGAGCAGTAGAAAGCTTCAAGTTTTAAAATAATCTGTTGTACAGACACCAGTACATAAATATACATTTAGCAGTGTTTTTGGCTGATTTGTATAAAGTTATTACACAAAGTGTTTCATACTAAGATTTAATCTTACTCAGATCTGAGTAAGACTTAATCTTACTCAGATTAAATCGGTTTCCAGGAATAAATGAATCCTGGCTTCAGTCCAAATGCGATCCAGTCTCAGGAAATCTGTTCTCAAATCGCGGTTTCCCTCATATTTGATTCTCCCCTCCTCCTCTTCCTCTCCTCAGAGAAGCGCCCGCTGCTGTTCTTCCTGGAGAAACGCCTGCTTCTCCATGAGCTTCCTGAACAGTCCCTGCCTGTTTCCCAGCAGCTCCGTGGGCTGGCCGCACTCGGCCACCCGCCGCTGGTCCAGGACGGCGACGGAGTCGGCGTTCTTGATGGTGGACAGGCGGTGAGCGATGATCATCACCGTCCTCCCTGTTCGTCAAGAGATGCATTAGGGCTGCAACTAACGACTATTTTCGCTATTGATTAATCAGTCTAACAAATAATCGGTTATTCTGACAATTAATCAATTATTCTGATGATTAATTGATTATTTTGACATTCAATTACGCTAACATTATTAGTATATTCTGATGATAATTCTGGCAATTGGTTATTCTGACGATTATACTTATTCTAACATTATTAGATATTCTGCATTATAATACCTAATTATTTATTTGAATTAGTCATTATCTGACGATTAATCATTACTCGAAAATTATCACAATATTTTGATAACTGATTATTCTTTAAATTAATCTCTAAATTTGCCATTTAAGCAAACGGCTCATTTTAGAGTCAGTTAACAATCAAAACCATACCTTTTTCTGATGCTTAATCGATTAATCAAATTAGGCTTAATTACTGCTGTGAGTATGTTGTTCTTTCAGCAAATTGCAAATTTTAGAGTCTGAATATCCAGTTAGACAAAAGCAATTACTAAATAAATTAGTAGATTATTTCAATAGCCGATTCAACGCGATTAGTTGTTTCAGTCCTAAGTGTGATTAACAAGAGTAATGATAAAAGTGCAGGTTGTTTGCTTGTTTAAAGATGTAACGACTGAATGAATGGATTACCCTCCATGAGGCGCTCCAAAGCCTCCTGAACAAGGAACTCGTTCTCAGCATCCAGCGCACTGAAGTAAAGAAGAAATGAAAGGTTTTTGTGAACAGAATGAAACAGGAAATGTTTCCAACCAGAAGGTGTCAGGTAAAAGCCGCCACCACTGGAAGCAGACTCAGTCAGTCAGTCTCACCTGGTGGCCTCGTCTAGCAGCAGGAACTTTGGGTTCTGAAAAAAAAGAAACATTGAAATGACAAATTCATGTTTTTTAGGAAGAATTTCTCTACCAATTTGTAATTTATGCCCATTTACAGTGATCAATTAGATATTTTTGTACCATTTCTTAATGTAACCCTACCTTAATCTTCCTTTTACCTCTATTCCTTATTATGTACAAAAAGGTGAATTTGATCTTTTCACAGAGAATTCCAATAAACAAAAAGGTAAATATAGCCGTGCATTGAAAACAAAAGAAAACACGTGGTTACCTTGAGCAGAGCTCTGGCGATGGCTATCCTCTGCTTCTGACCACCTGACATCCAGACACAGATCGGTCGTGAGTAAAAGCTGCATCCTAGCAGTGGCAGCTTTTTATTTCCACTAGAAAAACATCCCCAAACTCATTCACACTCATCTTCTCCGGAAGTCATTTTTACAGTGCACAGAGGTAAAACCAGATGACCACACATGCAGGAGTTCCACTGGGGTTGCTAGGTAACGGGCCTGGGCTAGGCTGGGGTTGCTAGGTAACGGGCCTGGGCTAGGCTGGGGTTGCTAGGTAACGATGCAGCTCTGTGGAATGTGGCTTAAAGGGGCGGTATTATGTGAAAGTGACTTTTTTGAGCTTTAAATCATGTTATAATGTAATTCTATTACTTTTATGATGTAAAGCATTTTGCTGAAGTTTGCTATACAAATAAAATTTGATTGACCGATGAAAAGCATACCTTTTCACCAAGGCAACATGCATTAATGAATGTTGCCTGGATTCATTAATGCATGGAGATTAAATAATTTGCCGTAGCAACCATTCAGCTGTACAAAACACTGCTGAGCTCATATGAGCCACTTCTCAGGGCAATGCTAGCAAAATGTTAAAGGGTTAACAGAGGAGTGATTTTGTGATGACTTCATGAAGGCAGAGTTTTACAAAATCAAGAGTTTTTAGAGACAACGGCCCAATTTCAAGACGCTAAATTACAAAGATAAATTTATTTTAAGTCATATTTTATTACGTTGTTATAATTTTCATAACAATGTAAGATAACATTGTTACTTGATTGTGCTGTAAAATGGCAGCTGGAAGATACAGAATATTCCCCCTTTAACAATCTGGAGGTTTTGAAATGGCTCGTTTTCCAGACACCAAAAAAACATTAACTTATTTCCAAGCTGGATAGTTATTTTTAAGTGCTTGGTCTGTTTTTAGAAGCAGTTGAGATCCAACTGGAAGCACAAAAATGTGCAAAATGTGAACTTTGCATATGTCCCCTTTAAAGCATGGCTTTTAATCCATCCTTTCGCTGCTCCAGTTCCTCACCCGACAGCAGCACTCCTTTCTCCCCCACCACAGTGTCAAAGCCTTTGGGAAAGCTCTGGATGAAGTCATAGGCGTTGGCCACTCTGGCAGCACTGTGGATGTCCTGAATGGTCACAGCGTCCGGGTCGACGGCGCCGTATGCAATGTTTTCTCTGATGGAGCAGGAAAACAAAACCGGCTCCTGGAAGAGACAAAACACAGTGACTACTGTATTCTCCTTTAAAGCCTGAATCCTTTAAGCTGCTTTCCGGTCTGGTGTTGAGCAGGTCTTTAACTACCTGGCTGACAGTCCCAATGTGATTCCTGAGCCAGTAGGGATTCAGATCCCTGATGTCATGACCGTCTATGGAAATGGTACCTGGAGAAGAGAGATGTTTCATAGAGATGCAAAAATCTCTATTAACTTGGCAGCAACACATTCATTCATGGGCTACACTAGTGCTGCTAAATGGGTTTGATCAATTAATCCAATTTTTGGCTTGTGATCCTTTGATTTTTGGAAAATATGAATGTGATGGTAGGCTCAATGTTTACCATCTTGTCTGAGAAGCATTTTTTTTACAGCTTTTATTCGTTTGGACTTTGAATTCAGGTCAACTCTGAATATTACGGCCGTGCTAAGGACATATTTATTTTATTACGAGAATTTATTTACTCTTACCAGCGTCTGGGTCATACAGCCTGAGCAGCAGAGACACCAGGGAGGACTTCCCCGAGCCACTGGGCCCCACCACGGCCATGATGGTTCCCGCTGGGACCAGGAGGTTCAGGTTCTGGAAAATAGGAGCGTCTTTCCGTGTCGGATAGGAAAAAGAGACATCTGAGAACTTCAGCTGGCCTTTCAGCTGATCTGGAGAAAGGATCTGTCCCTCTGTAAAGAAGTGGAGTAAAAAAACAGATAATCTGAAATATTGTTTAAAGCAAAACAACGTAATGGAGAAGACATTGTTTTTAGCCAGAAAGCACAATGGGTTTTAAGACCAACTAAAAAACAAAGAAACAACAAACCTTATGCCTTGAAGAAGTATTCATACTTTATTCACATTACAAAAACTACCTTCAATAACTTTTATGGAGATTGTTTTGCTATGCATGTACAAACACAAAGTCAGGTAAAGTAGAAGATAGAAAAATAAAGGAAAATTAATTATTTGGTCCCTGTTTTTTGTCATTTCCATAAACATCAACGTCCAAATCCTCTTTTTGTTTTCTTTGTACTAAAACCTAAAAACATAAATAAAAATGGTGGTTATTTAAAAATGACCACAGATAACCTATAGTAGGTATTCATTATTAAAAATTGTAAATAAATACCTACAGAACAAACAGTCATGTAACATTTGCTGCTTTAAACAAGTTTTAGGGCAAAAACGTCTCTTTGGTTTGTAAAGGTTGCAGTTAACTAGTTTAACACATTAAAACTTAATAAAACAGTTTTATTTTAACAATATTATAGATGTGAAGTTTGTTAAAAATGGTTTATTTATTCTTCCAGTTCATTTAGTTTGTTTAGTCAACAAGTTGTTTCTCCACTTGGCAGTTGGCGGTTACCATAGCAACCAGTAACTGGCAGCTCCTCCCCCTTTTTTTCGTTGCCCCTGGTAACTGCTGGACTGGTGTTAATCACTCGCTTGTTAAAATAAATACAGTGAACCTGAATGTGTCTGTCGTGAAGTCGACCTACTGGACCTGAGACAAACATAAAAAGGTTTCACTTTTTTTTTTAATGTGGCGTGTAGTTTAGTGTAGTTGAAGGGGTTTAGATACTTTTACAAGACATGTATGTCATAGTCTAATTTTTAACATTCAGGATGCTAATTTTAGGAGCACAAACAGACATAAAAATCACTAATGGACATAGTTATATTTACTCAAATAAATTTACGTGAGTAATTTAAAAAAAAAAATTCTTTTAGGAGTATATTTACTACGCTGTACTTTTTACTTTTACTTGAGTAATTTTACTATGAAGCATTTTTACTCTTACTTGAGTAAATTTATTCATACATATTCCATCCATCCATTTTCTAACACCCTTGTCCCTTAGTGGGGTCAGGAGGGTTGCTGGTGCTGATCTCCAGCTAACGTTCTGGACGAGAGGTGGGGTCACCCTGGACGGGTCACCAGTCCGTCGCAGGACAACACAGAGACACACAGGACAATCAACCATACACACACACACTCACACCTAGGGACAATTTGGAGAGGCCAATTAACCTGAGAGTCATGATTTTGACTGTGGGAGGAAACTGGAGTACCCAGAGAAAACCTATGCATGCACAGGGATATTTTAACCACAAAATTAAAGTTTCATAAGTGTTTTTTATTGAAAGAAACTGATCTGGAAAAATTTTCTTTTTCATATTTTTGTTACATGTTTGAATTATTCTAATTTTGGTTCTTTAAAATACCAAAATTTGAACTTAACTTTATATTTTGATCTGTCTGATGATGTAATTTTTAGATATGAAATGATTGATAATTTAATCAGTTACTCATTACTTAAGTAGACTTTTTACCAAATACTTTTTTTACTCTTACTCGAGTAATATCTTGAATGGCTACTGTTTACTTGAGTAAAATATGCTAAAGTAGTGCTACTCTGCTAATGGGTAACTGAGAAGAGAAATGTGTTTTTACAAACCATTTAGAGGAAACTCTGGCTTCCTGTCCAGCAGCTCCCAGAGTCTGGTTCCGGCTCCAAAGCCTTTCATCAGCTCTGAATAGAACGAACTTAGACCTGCACACACACCCCATCAGTCAGAGACCCTGTTTATCACACATGGTGCATCAGAGAGCAGTCGTGGAGTTACCTGCGATGCTGATGCCCACCCAGAAGGTGTACATGAGGAAGGAGGAGAGCTCCCCCACCGTCATGTGCTGACTGGCCGTCAGGAGGCCTCCTTTGTAGAGCACCGACAGGATCATGAGGTTACCGCTCAGACCAGTCTGGGGCATAAACACATGCATCGTTTTACTTAATTACAACAGCATCTGGTGCAACTGACAGCGATTACACAAAGAGAACCTGCTGAAAGTCTCCATGACAAAACTTCCCCTTTAAACCACCGACTAATAAAAGTTGACAAACCAACACATACACACCTAGAGATAAAGTCCAGTTGTAAAATGGGTCGTTTAACTTGTAAATTGTTTTTCTTTTTTTTTTAAGGGTCATTTATTACGCTTCCTCAAACATGTTAGGATAAAAAATTTTGAACAAAATCATTCTTAGATAATGAGATTTTAATCTACTCAGTTCCGTCTATTTTGAGCTTTTCTAGCGCCTTTAAAATCCAAATAAGCAGCTGCTGGCCACAATCCCTAATTCAATGTTTACCCTCAGACAAAAAAAAAAAAGGCTGCAAACAGACTTGCAATCATATAGCTGGATGGAGCGAAGGTATCCAGCATAAATCACATCGATACAAACATATCTTTGATTGAAAAGTAGAAGTGGGGCCTCCTGCACAACCATTGCAACTGGTTTATGGGGGGTAAAGTCAACAACAAAACACTTGTCTTTTCCAGGAGCCATTGTACAGCACATAAAGCCGTAAAACCAGCTGACCAAACGTGATGGAACTCAGATTGGGTTGCTAGGGAACAGACTGTGCGCAGGCAGGGTTGCTAGGTAACAGCACAAAGCCCATTGAATATGACTTATTCAGGAGGTTTCAAAAATGGCTAATTTTCCAGACACCAAAAACATTAACTTGCCGAAAAGCGGCTGGATGTTTTTTTTAAGTGCTTGGTTTGCAGTAGAAACCCAAATGGAAGTATAAAAATGTACAACATTTTAACTTTGCATAATAATACTCCTGTAATGGCAGAGTATTATTCAGTGAAAAAAACACAGCAGAATCCTGTGTGCAATACCTCCTGCTATCACTGTGGCTTTGCGTCACGACTGTTGCCACACTTACCACTCCAAAGAACCCGGCTCGGATGACGGCCTCCTTCCTGGCCAGGCTCAGGACGTAGTCCGTCTTCTGTGTGTACTTGTCCACCTCAGACAGCTCCTTACCAAAGGCCCGAACAGTCCGGATGTTGCCGATCCGCTCCTCCGCCAGCTGCACGCACAGTTTTATTAGGCTTATTAAATTTTATCTCCAGTTTTAATTAAGTTACAGCAGGCAGACCGGGCTTTAAATCACATCGATACAAACTGAGGCCTGAGCAAACACTGGTTGGAAAAGGGTCACATTAAAATAAGAGAGACGAAAGATTTAACACTGAGCATGAAAACAAATTCATATAAAGTAAAAAAAACCTAAAACCACCTTGTGCTGTCAGCCTGCGTACCTGTGTCGCTTGTGCAAGTGCATCTTGTGTTCGTTTGGAGATGGAGCGAAGGTATCGGCCATAGATGATGGCAAGAACAGCGATGGGAGGAACGATCATCAAAACAAAACTCGCAAGACTGGGAGAGACATAGAACTGGAAGAAAACAACGAGAAAGATGCAATTCAGCAGTATGAAAACGTCAACAGACTAAACGCACACTGTGGTAAGATTTTTATAAAGAACACACAAAGATAGACTCTGTATAGATATTTCTTCATTTTTCTTATTTATATTTTACCGAGTCAGTTTCAGTGCCCAAACCAAACTGGTTTATTTCAAAAATGCATTTGTCCTCACAAACAAGGCATAACTTCCTGAAAAACAAAAAAAACGCCCTAGTAACTAAACCAGATCAGCGACTCCTCAGTGTAGCAGGTGCAAATAAATCCAACAACATATTGTTAAAGCCAGTTAAACAGAGTCCCACCATGAAAATTAGTTGTGAATTGGGGGGATATAAATAAACTGAACTGGATTGAAGCAACAGAGCTGTTGCTGTGTTATGAATGTGGAGAGCTCACAGTCTAATAATAATAAAAGGATCATCCTCATTCTGACTGCAGGAACAGATAAGTAGTTTCAGGGAATCCTTTCACTTCCTCATTATTGAAAATATGAGAGCAAACCTTGTATTTAATGACTTACTTTCTTTTAGGTGGAAAAATAAACAAATTGAGAAGAGAAAGCAAATAATTCAATAAAATAGAACAAGTTTTATAATGTTTTTTTTTAAGGAATGAGTTCAAAAAATCAAATAAATATAAAACAGGCAGAGCAGGAAGGAAACGGAAAGAACTGGAAACTATCCATTTCCTTCTAGGTATAATTAGCTTTCCTGTGAATCACTTTTGTCGTGCCAGAGACTATATTTAGTAACTTGACTGAAACTCGCTTCACTTATACAGTAAGGACACAATGAAGAGGACAAGAAGATGTCAAGACAATGAAAACTATTCCCAATACAGAGCGATGACTACGCTCAGTTAGCAGAATGACCACAATCTGAACATGTGGGATGTCTACACAAAATACCATCCAAAATATCACCAAGGCAAGTTTCTCTACCATGCCTCCTTGAACAGGTCAGGTTAGGATACGTGTACTGGCAACACAAAACATGTCCATTATATTTTCATTACAAAGTCATTCCCACATAAAGAGATTTCAGTTTGATTAGTTCTGTTGGTTTTGAGGTCTGGCGACATGCCAGGCTTATAATACACTGGGGAACAGCAGAAGTGGCTCCTCCTGCACAACCAACAAGAATCCAGCAAGTAGATCCTGGACCATATGTCAACAGCAAAACACTTGTCTTTTCCAGAAGCCATTGTACAGCGCATGCAGTAGTAAAACCAGCTGACCAAACGTGGTGGAACTCGGCTTGGGTTGCCAGGTAATGGGCTGGGCTCAGTCGGGGTTGCCAGGTAACGGGCTGGCCTCAGTCAGGGTTGCTAGGTAACGGCACAGTGCCAGTTGAATTTGACTCAACAAATCTGGAAGTTTCAAAACAGCTCATTTTCAAGACATTAAAAAACATTAATTTACTGCCAAAAATTGGCTGGTGGTTACCTTTAAATGCTTGGGTTTTTAAATCAGTTCAGACCAAAATGGAAATACAAAAAAAAGCATGAATTTTGGATAATTGGTACCCCACTTTAAAATTTTAAAAACCCTTCTGTGGCATTAACAGCTTTCTTTCAGATTCTTCAAACTGCTCTCTGTCCGGCCTCGAAGTGGCTGCAGCTCGTTTATTCGGCCCGAGAGCCGACTTACCATCATGCTGACGCCGGCCCCTGCCTGGGCGACGGCTCTCAGCCCGTCTGACAGGTTGTCTGTGATCGAGTGGCCCACCACCGACGTGTCGGACGACAACCTGTTGATGAGCTCTCCGGTCCTGTTCTTGTCAAAAAAACCCACTTCCTGCCTGAGGACGGCGGAGAAAACCGCAGCTCGGAGATTACGGACTATCTGCTGGCCTGTGTTGAGAGGAGAGGAAAGATTATTTTGACGAGTATTTTATTAAACAGATTTTTAAAAAACTGGCACATTCTGCAGGTTTTTAATTTAATTTAATTTTAATTTAATTTTTAATTTAAGCCTTATTTCATCGGATAATACGGATAATACACAATAATAAATAATACATAATACACAATGATATATACATAATATATAATACAATAATAAACGGATAATACATTTATTTTTAAAAATAAAAATAAACCCCTTATTGCCTAAAATGAAATAGCATAGCATTCATTTAGTGAACGCTTGATTATTTGTAGCAAAGGATTCATTAATATCAACAAGTGAAAAGCTCAGCTCTTCCTGCACACCTTAACATCAGTACAGTGCACAGCTGATCGATTGATATTATATGGATTAACTGATTAATAACTGGATTGAAAACGGTGCCAACAGGAGATTTTATGTACAGAAGTTGAACCAAGTGAAGCTAAAACTGAAACTTGAGGATTTGAACATATTTAGAGACACAAGCTTTTTGTTTTTAAATGTATTTATTTTTCGTTCAGATTCATCTTAATTACCGCTCTTAATTAACTGTTGTTATTCAGTTAGTATTTCAATAATCAATTTATCCAACTAACTGTTTCAGCCTTGCTCAGACTAAAACTATGCTGTTTTTCCCCGTTTCTAAGTAATGCACGACTTTTTCAAGCGGATCCTTCATGTGCTGCTCGACTCACCTGAGGCTTGCATCAGGTAAACTCTGGCAGCGTTCGCCGCGCCGCCGCACAGGAAAACCCCGGTCAGCATGAGGCAGAGGGACGTCAGAGACGCCGTCATCGTCTCCGTGTCTGCGCCGGACGTGTAGATGGTGTCTATGACTCGGCCCAGGAAGAAGGGAGCCGACATGGTCACGGCGCTGGAGACGGTGAGGAAGCCAATGCCGGCTGGAGGGGCAAGAAGCCAAAAACACGCAGGAAGAGATCTGGATTAAAAACTAAACCCTCCAGGGTTTTTCCAGGGAAGCAGTGAACACAGGTTGTATTTTCTTTGCGTTTGGGCAGCTGAGCATCAAAAACGTACAGAAATAGCTGCAGAAAATTACACAGGTTGATAAACTTTGCAGGAGTTGTAGAAATGAAGGGCTTCCTGAAATAAAAAATGGCAACTTCCTATTAACTTCAACAAAGAGAAACAACATTTCTTCAGCAGGGAGAGTAAGGCCGACCAGAGCTGAAGGTTTTCCCCTCCAACATCGGCTGAGACAGGCAGACACTTTTTATAGGAAATCATAATGAACTGAAATTTATTCTAACATAATCATAATTTAAAGCTAATCTAGTCATTTCAGCTGCTAGCAACAGAGCTGGAAAAAGCATTTCAAGCTGGATGTAAATAACTTTGAGTGAATTCATCATTTAACTTGGACAGTCCAACTCCATTTATTTATATTTAAATGAATTAATGTAACTAAACCAACAATGTGACATCACTGATGTGAGTGTGAAATAACCAGTCTGCTGTAGAGTCATTGAAATTCACTGTAGGCTCTTTGGGAAACACAAACAGATTAGGCTGTTAGGGACGGCACTACGACAAGGTGTCAACAGGACAAAACTCAAATATTTTTCCTTGACGAATCTCTTTAAACGTTTGGGTATAAGTTCATTTCATGTGTTTTTGTTCCTGCATATTCATTTTACAGTGAAAATGTATGTGGACAACACTTCAAGACTATAATCTTTAGTAAGATGTTAATTCATAGCAAAAAGGAGCAAATCACCTGGGCCAGACTTTAGAAATGGCTTTATTAAAGGGGAGACCTACAGATTTTTCACATTTATTTATTTTATGAATACATTTTTTTTCCAGACAATGTTCTTTATACAAGTGTCAGAGGCCCTTATCAGGTGAACTGTAATAATATTTTGGGATGTTTATGAATATAAACAGTTCTGAAGGATTTGAAAATTATGATTTTTATAAATTTTGGGGGGGAACAATGTGGAGTTACTGGCCAAGGGATGTATTAAACCCACCATCATCAGTTCACACTCAATTTTACAGATTAATGCACTGTAGTTTACATTAGTTAATTGTTTTTTTCTTTAGTGGATAGGGCACCAAATCGGTTTCCAGCCCAGGGGCCCTAAACGTTGTGAATCCGGCCGTGCAAATCCCTGTAATAGTAACCGATACGCTGCTTTTAGTAAAGGTAAAGTATGAAGTGATTCATCTATGTTCAGAGTCATTGTTTTAACCCGTCATCTGCAGATTACCTGCCAGTCTCCATCTCTCCGGGTGAGCGAGATCCAGAATCCGTCTAACATCATCCAGAGGGACGGTGGCCGGAGTCCGCTGGCCCTCCGCGTCCGTCTGGGTCTTCGCGGACTCAGCAGGTGTGGAGGCCGCCGACGAGCTGGCGAAAGCGACAGGTGTGTGCGCGACACTCCGTCCACGGAGGGAGGAGAGTCCGCTGGGAAACGCGCTGCAGGACAGGACAGAGAGGACGCGACAGGGCGGTGGACACGCGGAGGTCCTCGGCCCGGCGGACTGCCTCCTCCTCCGGTGGGAAGCTGGAAGCATCGCCCGGCGCTCCAGGCACAGCAACCTGGACTGGACCAGCTGTAATTTATTTAAGTGCATCCTGTTCATGCGAATTAACAGCCGCATTGTGCCAGCGGTGAGGCCGTAATTTAACAAATCTGATTATACTGACGTCTCACAGGGACATTCAGAGCCGCTGACTGACTGACTGACAGCGTCGACGCGGTTCTGGTTCGGTCCTCAGCTCAGCGCTGCGTATCCTCAGCTGTGACGCTTGTCGCCGCTACATTGCCGGGTCTTTGAGACCGTTATTGTAGACTTTATCAGGCCCTGACAGCCGCCTTTCACCCAGTTTATCTCTTATCACTGACCAGCTCCCAACACCCCGTTGCTGCTGCTGCTGCTGCTGCTGCTGCTGCTCGTCACTATCATCTGCGCCGACGGCCGCCTGGAGCGCGAACCGCCGCGACAACCGGGAAAGACCCGCGAAATTCAGCCTAAATCCGCCTTGGAAGGAGCTGGAATCACGCAAAAACATTAAAGGTGACCCGCTTCGGCTCGCAGGTTAAGAGTAACTCACGACGCATCCGCCTCGGTGAGGATGATGATGTAAGAAAACTTTCCCAGACAGAACTAAGCGAACCCAGAGCGAACAAGCCCAAACGCAATACGGTTGTTCTTTTTCTGTTTATTAAATGGCTGTTGCCAGGCAACGTTTAAGTGCGCATTACCGCCACCAACCGGGACGGGGTGTTATGGAAGCCACAGTGTGGATCAGGACGCGTGTTTTGGGGGGAAACAATTACGCTTAGGATCGGTTTTACAAGTAGATTTAGTTTTACTTGAGCAAAATTATTACGACGAAGTACTACTATTTGAGTAACATTTCGTGCAGTACGTAATATATATATATATATATTTATTTATTATGGAGAATCTCTTCTTCTTCTTCTTCTTCTTCTTCTTCCATTAATTAGTTAATTAATTAATTATTTTTTTATTATGAATAAATGAATGAATGAACGAATGAATGAATTCATTAAATGTTTTTTTCTTGCTGCATGTAATCCTTGGTCCTAATCTAATTTCTCATTGTCATATAGAGGAAGAAAAGTTAAATATTTCTGAATAAAAAGTGTTGAACATTTATCTCTTAGTTCAATTTGGTCAAATAAAAGATAATGCAATCAACAATGAAAAAAAAAAGGATTTCTAGAAGCCCACTAAATAATAATAATAATAATAATAATAATAATAATAATAATAATAATAATAATAATAAAATTACATAAAATTTTGAATAATACAAATACATAAAAAAAATAAATAGACATTTTGTTATCAGTCATGAAGCCGTGAAAATATGTAAAATTTTAGTCAGGAAATAATATGCAAAATTTGTCAAAAAATTTGCATCGATTAATGTTTATTTGTTTTTTCATTGTACATGTTGTTAATGCTCATTATCCACGATAACATTTTGCCCGATCGATTACATCGACTCTCACTGGTTGGGTCTGTGTCATGAGGAAACCAGAACAGGCGGAAGACACGTGCAGGTACTGAACTCTGCTGTTATGTTTGATTTTAGACGGCAATAAATGACTACAAAAAGAAAAATAGTGACTATCTATTCACGCAGTTGACGAGTATCAAGAGAGGTTTTATATTTAACTTTTAAAGGAAGCTAGTGGTGAGCGAGTGAGCTGAAATACTGACTCTTACAGATGTAGCTTTCCTTTTCATACAAACTATATTCGTGGCCATTCACATTTATGTTTACTTAATAAATGTCTTACAAGATTCTCTGATGATTTTTAGCAGAGCGTCAGTTTTTCCCACTTTTTTTCATATTTTTTCGCTTCTTGGTGACTTGGTGACTTGTCTGTGTTGTGCCTTGCTGCAGCCATGGCTGCCATATACTCAGGTATCCACCTGAAGCTGAAGAGTCCACAGACTCCGTGGGAGGACAAGCTGAGGCTGGCCAGGTTTGCGTGGATCTCCTCCCAGTGTCTGCTGCCCAACAAAGAGCAGGTATGAACACATGAATGTTCACAGGGTTGCTGTGGGACACAATTCAGTCAGTCACAATCAGCAAATTAGAATATAATAATGTACAATTTCTGGATCAAAAAATGTCATTAGTTTTATGTAAACGTACATAAATCTGGATTGTTTCAATGTAATGGATATTTATTGTTCCCAGTGTCTCACTTACTGGTTATATTTTGTACGTTAAATGTAATAAAATTGTGGATTTTTTTTTTTTTTGCTAAATTAGTGTTTTGTTCCTGTATCAGTCAGGTGTATATAATGTATAAGAGAGAGACATTTCAAAACAAAATTATGCTATATTTTAGTCTATCTTGTCTCTGGTGTAGAAAATAGGATACAACCACAAAATTATTAATAACAGTAATAAATATAATAGTGAAAATCAACACTTTTTAGATAATCTGGATTGTCTATATCTCCAAAGTTTTAAAACTTACCTTGAAAATGTTTGAATGTAAACTGTGGGAAAAGTGTATGAAACATGATTAAACTTTAATTTCTGAATTTTCATATGCATGAATATAGTATATATGCTCCAGGATGTAGCTTTAGCTTAGATCATAAGCTAACTAGTTTTAGCATCCATAGCATTCTCATGTTTTCGTTCTTCACCTGGACTTGCTTTGCATGCAGGTTTTGTTGGACTGGTGCACCCACCCCTGACAGCCTGGCACAGAAAGAAGAAGGTGGAGCTCTCCCAGGAGGTCCTGGACGGCTTGTGGTGCTACCTGGACGAAGTAGTTCACAGCCGGAAGCTGCATTCCTTCATCAAGGAGGGGAAGACAGTAACTCTGAGGCTCAACATGGCGCAGGTGTGTAAGCCGTTCAGTTCAAACACCAACTGCATTTACTCTCAGCATTTAGCAATTTACATCTGAATTTTGATGCATTACAGCATCAAAACTTTTATAAATATGTTATATATATATATATATTAGAGGTGTGCCGATCGATCGGTCACCGATCATAATCGGCTGATTTCCGTGAAATCGGTGATGATCGAGATCGGCCGATTATTGGCTCTTGAACCGATACCGATCATCACCTGCATCTCATTTCCCAGCCTGTCTGTCCAGCTGGTCTCTTGTTTCCTTCAAACAGCGCAAACACGCATCAACAAATCCTAAGCGATGTGTAACTATAACGCACTGAGTGAATGAGGATGTTTGCGTGTTGCGGCGGAAAGTAGAAGCAGGTCAAAATGCATCAACACAACGAAGCTAATAGACATAAAAACAATGACGGAGTTTGGCTACATCGAGTCTCACTGCAGTAAAAAGACATGGAGGATCAGACAGCAGGTAAAGCAGCGCAGCTACAAACACTCACCCGGATTAGCATGACGGTCAGAAAGATAAACTAATAACCCGCTAAATGATTTGGGTCTTGGAGCTGCAATGTAAGATGCTGGTTCTGCTGTTGAACTGCTGCTACGCTACAGGTAGTAATATTTAATATTTAGTAATATTTGACACGGAGCCGCTTCTGCTCCACCTGGTAGCGACTCTCACACCGAACCTGTTTAAAGCTGCAGCATCTAACTTAAAAAATACATTTTCATACGTATTAAAACTTTCTCTGTCCAAACATGAGACAGATAATCTCTAAAAAATAATCGATCTCCTCCCTGTTACTCCGCTCAGTCAGAAACAGCCAATCAGAACTAGCAGTAACCAGCTAGCCGCTATGCTAACAGGAAGTTTTCATTCAGTAACTCTGGATTGTTTATTGTAATGGATCCTGTTTTTGCCTTTGAATGTTAAGTTTTATACTTGAATTTTTTGTCAATGTTGAGCGGTTTTATTTTGGCTCTTTGCATTATTTAGCTTCTTCAGAGCCTCATATGTTATCAGTCTGTTAAAGATAGTATTATTGATAGCAGTTCAATTTGCACAATGCCTGTTTTGTTTAGTTTTCTTCTTGGAAAAGTTATTAAAAACAAGTTTTTGTCTAAATTAAGGTGAATTCCTGGTTCCTTTTTCTACATAATGTAACAGTAGTGTTTATGATAAAAAATAAATAATAATTATGTGATTGGTATCAGGGATCGGAATCGGCGATCGGCCCTCAGGGGTTATCAGTATCGGGAGAAAAAAATCTGATCGGCACATCCCTAATATATATATATATATACACAGTCCAGTCACATTAATGTGACCATCTGTCAAAAGCCAGAATAACCACCTTTCGCAGAGCGAACTGCTACGAGACGTGCAGGAAGAGAGTCACTTAGGTCCCTGAAGGTCTTCTCTGGGATGTTGAGCCATGCCGACTCTAATGCCGTGGCCAGCTGCGCTAGATTACGCGGTTGAGGATCCATGGCGCGAACAACTCGATCGAGATGGTCCCACAGATGCTCGATTGGGTTTAAGTCAGGTGAGTTTGCTGGCCAGGGGAGGACGGTAAACTCATCCTGGTGCTCTTCGAACCACGCACGTACACTGGCAGCTGTATGGCACCTCGCATTGTCCTGCTGGAAGATGCCATCATCCTGAGGAAAAACAATGCGCATGTAGGGGTGGACATGGTCCGCAAGGACAGATGCGTACTTGTATTGATCCATCGTGCCTTCCACAATAATCAGTGAACCCAGAGAATGCCAGGAAAACATTCCCCAGACCATAATGCTCCCGCCTCCAGCTTGGACCGTTCCTGCAATGGTTGCAGGGTGGTTCCTTTCAGAGGTTTCACGCCTTATACGCCAACGTCCATCTGTCCGATGGAGCATAAAACGTGATTCATCTGAAAACGCTACCTGTCGCCACTCAGTGGACGTCCAGCTGCTGTACTGGCGTGCAAATTCTAGCCTTCGTCGTCGATGAACACCAGTCAGCATAGGTGCACGAACCAGGCGTCCGCTTCGGAGGCCCAGACGCAGCAATGTTCGCTGAATAGTGGTTTGGGAGACACTTGTGGTAGCCCCTTGGTTCATTTTAGTGGTCAGTTGCTCAACGGTAGCCCGTCTATCTGCCCGAACGCATCTCCGCAACCGTCGTTCGCCTCTGTCATCTATGGCCCGTGGTGCACCACATTTGCCACGTCGTTGATTTTGGACAGTCCCATTTTGCCATGCACGGTACACTTTTACCACGGCGGCACGCGAACAGTTCACAAACTCAGCCGTTTCGGAAATGCTTCCACCCTTGGCCCGAAAGCCAATGATCATGCCCTTTTGGACGTCGGATAAATCGCTTCGTTTCTGCATTACGCCAACGATTGAAATGTTTTCCGAAGCCCACACACACCCTTTATATACGCTCAACTGCACTGTGCTGCCACCTGCCTTCTGTGATTGGTTATTTAACTCTGAAGTGGAAAGTACGTGGTGGTCACATTAATGTGACTGGACTGTGTATATATATATATATATATATATATATATATATATATATGTTGTGACTGTTTATGAGACAGATAATCCGTGAAAAGATCGATCTCCTTCACCTCCTCCCTGATCTATCATAGCTGTGTGAAGAAATGCACCGATCCCGGTCAAAAACATATAATCAGAGCCAGAAGGAGGATTTTAGTGCTGCCAATCAAGCTCATAATTGTGCTGCAAAATGTGCTAAAGGCGGAGAAACGACTCATTGTTTCAGGAAAACTGTTTATTCTCCTTTATCAGTGGCTATCTAGCATTAGCACTCCCACCATTCTCCGTTACTTACAGAGAATGTTGTGGCACATGGACATGATTGACAGCGCTAGGACCCGCCTCCTGGCTCTGATTGGTTTATTTCTAGTTGGCACTGGGAGAAGGCAGAGGAGCTCGATTATTTTTATTTATTTTTTTCACAGATTATCATGACATAGTTATATTTTCAACAAATATGTAAAAGTATATATATTTGATAGAGGTTACATACTGCAGCTTTAATGCTGAGTTTTTCTCTGTTTCCTTCAGCTGCTGCTCAACCTCCTGCAGGACAGCACACATGGCCACCCGCCCGTGTCTCTGCCCACCGTACTCAGCGTGTGTCAGGGGATTCTGTCTTCTTCTGCCCTCTCATCTGTATTTACCACAAAGTATGAGCTGATGGTCAGCCTGCTAGCCAGGTCCTGCCTGTTGGCCTGCCGTGAGATTCAGACGCAGTCGCCCACAGAACGACAGAAAGATGCTGAAACTGAGCATCTACAGGTGGAGCCTGACACCAATCTGATGATCTCTGAGTCTAAGAAAGACAAACCCTCTTCTAATCTGTTTGAAGTCTTGCTTCAGGTGCTGGTTTGTTATTTATCAGTGCAGAAACAACAAGCCAACCCAAACAGAGTCTTCACTCTGGTCACCAACCAGCTGGTCCAACCTTTAGTTTTGCTCAGGTTCTTGCTGACTTCTCAGGATTTTGCTCCTTACACACACCTTCATGTCCGGCAGCAGCTGCGCAAAGATGTCCGCCTCAACATCGACTCCATCCTCCAGTTGGCTCTGTTCCCCTCCGAGCAAATGGCGTCCTACAAGGCAGAGCTCCTCCCGGCCAAAGAGGATTCTGGGAAACGTGGTTCGGGTTGGATGAAGGGCCCTCCTGAGCCTGTCGGCGCTTTGCTTTCCAAACTGGACGCTCAGGATTACTGTGAGCCGACTCTGCGCTACTCGGTGAAATCCAACGCCTTGTCTCTGATGTTCAGGTTCTTCCTGGAAAGCTACGGGAAGGGAAAAGGAAAAAGCGACGAGGAGCGGAGGATGTTGTGTTTCTATTTTTTAGCGAGGCTGGTCCCGATGTTAGATCTTCAGCTTCATGGAGGCTCCGCTGAGCAGAAATGTCCTCCAGGTTCCCCACAGAGCTGGAGCCGGGCCCTGCAGGCCGCCGAGTCTTTGCTGAGCCAGGCGCTGGCCGCAGACATCTACAACATAGCTGCAGACAGGATACGTCACGGGGAAGTCCAGCTCAGGTTCTACAGAACCGTGGCCCAAACACTCCTGAACGAAGCTCAGCCGAGGTAACGTCTCATTTTAATGGTTTTTCCATTGATTTGTAATACAGGAGTATGGCTCCAACTAACAATTATTTTAGTGATTGATTAATTTATCGCCTATTCTGACGAATGATGGAAAAAATTAAGTTAACCACTTAATCCAGCGATGTCCAAAGTGTGGCATGGGGGCCATTTGCGGCCCTGTGGATGGTTTTGTTTGGCCCCGGGAGAAATTTTTTACAGAAAAATAAAATGTTTTCAAACAATTTTTTAGGTACAGAGAAAATAGTTTTTTAATTGACGATGTTTTTGTTTTCATTGATTACACTTAGGTTTGTCACGATAAGTTTTACTGGGCAATAAATTGTCTCAGAAGTTATTGTGATGAAGTTATTGCTGTTTTGAGACAATTTTCAAGTAATATAATAAAGGCATAGTAGTGCAAGGACACATTCAAACCGGATGAAACATTAACATACTTGTATATACTGTATACACACAAAGAAAACCAAACCATAAACACCAAACCATAAATGAACTATGAAGTCTCTGTAAACATGAATGTCCTTCAAAAGGACCAGACTCAAGACTTTTGTCGTCCAGTTTCTAACAATAAATTATGACAATGAAAATTATTAAACTCTTTTTAATTTATCATACAATTAATTGATTTATTGTTTATTGCAACAGGTCTAATTACACCTGGATAAAAACAGAAAGTCCTGCCCACCTTGTTTTTGCAAATGAGGAGACAATAGGGGAGAGAAATGAGGAAAAGAACCCAAAATGTTTCTGAAAATATATCAATATTATTTACTACAGCAGCTGTTCAAGACGGTGATTATATTTTGAATCAACAATGATTTAAAGATTAATTTTCCACAAAAATTGGACTGCTTTGCTGTATAAAATATTGTTTATGTGGTAAATTATTGAAGAGATTAAAGCAACTGATGTTTTTGTTATTTCAGTTTTTATTAAGAAAAGAAAATGTAGTTTTTGAATGATTTGGACACCACTGGCTTAAGCCTTTTTATACAATATTAGACATATATTAAAATATATGCAAATAATAAGCTGACTCACTTCCTTTGTTAAATAATTAAACATTTTATTGCCTAAATGTGTTTGCTGTGTGTTCAGAGCTAAAGGTGGTCAAACAATATAATGGTGTATGTGACCTTTTTTATTTTTATTTTGCGGTGGCGTTTTATTCGTGTGTAACAGCATAACCTGTTTACCTTCTGTTAACGAGAACAAAGAGCCACTTTTCTGCTGATTGTCTGAACTCTGCTGGAGACCTGAAACAGGAAGGAGTCCAGACAGGAAGAGACATTAAAACAGGATGGAAGTGAAAAAAGCTGCATCTGTTGGAAAAAACACTCAGCAGATGATGGAAAATATAACTAGGCAAATAAGGAATTTCTGTGTAGGGTTTTCTTTTTTCATCTTTAGTTTTTGTGTTTGTATCAAGTTAACTGGTTTTGTTGTTTTGAATGTCAGCGTACCGTCATGGTACAGGTGTCTAAAGGTGCTGCTGAATCTCAACCATCTGATTCTGGAGCCTGACTTGGAGCGTCTGCTGTCCTCAGCCTGGGTAAACGCCGAGAACATGGAGGCACAAGTTCAACGCGCCAGACAGGTTAGAGCTTTGCAGGCCGTTTCCCCTCTTCTGTTCTGGGATAAACATCTAAAAACACACAATCGATGGTGATTTTTACATTGATTTAGACAAATCTGACGTGGTTTGTCTTTAATCTACCAGATCACAGCTTGATAACTTTTTACCCATCAGTACTTTCACAACAAAAGCACCAAATCTTACCCAGTATTTTTTGTCTACTTGTTGTGCAAATAGGGGAGAACAATCAATCAATATCAATAAATAACATGATAGAAACATGATCAATATCTATCATTGAAGTCTGATCCAGAACCGCACAGAATTCTGGGAGATGTAGGCAGAGGAAAGGCTCAAGCTGCTCAACATATCACACTCTCTCTCTCTTAGCAAAGTTAGTGGAATCAAGTAGCTCTCTCTCTCTTTGGTTACCTAGCAACAACTACCTCACTCATTCTTTGGTTACCTAGCAACAACCTGCTGAGTAACCGGCACAGATGCAGTTTAAGTTCCACCTCCTTGAATGTTAAATGCTTACAAATAAACAGAACGACGTGGAATGAAAACTGGGAAACGTCACACAGTTTGGTAGCGTATCAGATATTTAAAACAACAATACTAATCGATACTTGGCGATAATGACTCATATTATCGACGAGTAATATGAGTCATTATCGTCATAAAAGTTTATGTCGCGATAAGTTTTGCAGCTATGTCATCCAGTCCTAGATGTCTTGAAATAAGACAAAACTAACTTACAAGAGCTTGTTTTTAGTGAATAATTATTTAACGTTGACGAAAACGTTCTGGATCCACTAGCAGATTATTTCACTCTTAACTTGGGAAAAATGCTGTTATAAGTGAAATAGTATGCCAGTGGATCTAGTACTTTTTAAATCAATATTAAGGAATTACTGACTCAAAACAAGCTCCTGTATCTTGCTGAAAACTTACTTGTAAGTTAGTTTTGTCTTATTTCAACTGTACTAAGGTATTTGCACTAGAAACTAGACCACAAACACTTTGTAAGATTTAGTGTTTTTTACAGTGTAAATTTGATTTATCCTCATCCTTTGCTACATCTAAAATGTTGAAAATAAGCCAATTGTTTTTACTCAGAATAACGGCTGTGTTTGTGTCCGTCCAGCTGATGGTGAGCGCTCTCCTCCAGACCTACGCTAAGCTGCGCCAGCTGCCTCACCTCTTCTCTTCGCTGCTCTCTGTGATCTGCCAACCGGCTCCGGACCAGCGCCGCCCTCCTCTGCTCTCCGAAGGCGTATCTGCTTCTTTCAGGTCTTGTCTTCTGGACTCGTCGCCTTCTCAGGTGCTGGAGATTTGCTCGTTAGTGTTACAGAACGTCAGGACCCATTTATTGCCCGACTTGGTCAATGAGGAGTTAGCCGAAGAGGAACGGGAGATAGGCGGACGCCAGAAGAAAGAAGCTGCGTCTCTGAAGCTGTGCTGCCTCTGTCAGCTGCTTCATGTTGTTTTGTTCAACCTCCAGACTCTCGATAACTCGTCTCCGCTTCTTCTCGTCAGGCAGAGCAAAGCCTTCATGGAGGAGATGCAGGAGATCATGAAAGATCTGCTAAATATGTCTATAAAATCCACTCCAAAAGATCGTAAAAAGAAAGCCCTAAAATGGGAACAGAAGACCCAAGAGGCCATTCTTCTGCTCAGATACATCTGGGTGGAAGTGGACGCTCTCTTCTGCATCCACTGCAGCAAATACACGTCAGTGGATTGTTCCTGACTGCCGAGGACGGGACTGAAGCATCTCCGCTGCTAACCCACCTGGAGGCATTGATATCAGGTGCGATCCTACCGACTCGTCTCCGTCCGTCTCCGTCCTGCAGCCCTGCAAGCTGCTTGCTGCTCAAACTCCTTACCCTGCAGCAGATGAAGAAGGTTTTACTGGACAGAGCCTTAGTGGGTGAAAGCAGGACCACCGCCCTGCTAAAGATGGCGGTCCGGTTTATCGTAGCCAAGTCGGAATTTGAGGAGGAACCTACAAGAGACGATGTGTGGGACGGTCAGATAGGCGGTGTGAACGTCACCACTTACCCAGCTGCTCACTGGTTTGTTGTTGTGTCAAATTTGCCTCTGATTGTTCTGCACATGAGCGAGGAAGATGTCAGAGACGTAGCGAACGTGTTAGTGGCTTCGTTGATGCACAGAGACATAGAAGGGTCCAGAGATCAGCTTCCTGGAAGTCTGAGTTTCTCCTCCGTTTCCTCGCAGCTTGTGCTGAGCAAAGTTTTCCCAGAGCTGCCATCGGTCTTCTCTGCTACAGTTCGCTCCATCGTTCGGAGGATCATTGGCGTTCTCAGAGGGGGACTTACACCCAAACGTAAACCTTCATTTGTGATGGTTTATGAGAAAGAAACCGGGTCGGTTCCTTCTGGATCAGAGCCTGTGTTCTCGCCGCTGGTTGCCGAGGCCGTAGTTCAGGATATCTCTGCGTCTTTTAAAGCTGGAGAGGTTTTTGTTCTGCTGACAGACACGCAAACCAAGGAGCTCCTTGACTTGATCCAGATCTTATTCAACCTCAACCCAGACGGGATGAACTTTGAGGATCTCTCCTCCACCTTCCTCCTCCTCTTCTACACGTTTACCTCCACCTCCGTGCATCCAGAGCCTCCTGACTCTGGAGGAGATGCTCTGTTCTTCGGGAAGCTGCTCCGAACTCTGACTCGCCTGCTGGAGGGAACCGGCTTCCCGAGTGTCCTGAAGCTCGTCCACGGCGGGACTCTTCTGCAGACCGCTCTGGGTTCTCTCCTGAGGCGCTGCAGAAAACCTGCAGTCACAGTCACCTCTGATTGGCTGGATTTAGTCAGCACGGTGCAAGGCTTCATAAAATTATTAGTTCAGCTGATTATAACCAGAAATAGCAGCGTTAGACTCAACCTGGACCAGTTTGCTTCCTACTTGACCAGTAAGGAAGTCTTAAACGAGCAGCCCAGTTCTGGAGCGCCCATGTTTGTCCATCTTCTCCTGGCTTCTCTGACTTCCTTCTCCCAAGCAATGATGTCTAATTTGGGAAGAAACAAAGCAATAGATCAGACTTTAACAGAAATACTCACTAGGATCACTTCTTTGCTGGGACCAACTGTGGAGTCTGCTCTGAAGCCCCAAGGTGCCTTTTCTGAGGCAGCAGCCCAGCCAGCCAGCGCCGTCGGTCAAGCCTTTGTTGTTGAAGTTGTGACGGTGATGCTGCGGAGTGAAGTGGCATCACTGGAGAACAACGGTCCGCTGACACACGGTAACCTTTATCAGGCCATCTGCCAGCAGATCCTGAGAGAAATGAGCTCGGCTCCGAGGCCCATGGACTTCCTGGTCTGCTCGCTGCGTTTCCTGTCAGCGTTTTATAAAGTAATGGAGAAGATGAGCGAGCAAGGAGAGCAGATGGAGGAGCTCTACGTTCAGATCATCCAGAATGTGAACCACCTCCTGAAAGGTAAATGGAACAAACAGTAAAAACTTATTATATTGTAAATTCAAATTCATAGAGTTGAGTTAAATAACACAAGTTAACGACTGAAGGCTCATTTTTTTTATTACAGCTGGCAAACTCTCATCTCATGGTAATTTTAGAATGAGATGTACTTTATTGATCCCCAACAGAAAATTGCTTATTTGTTGACAAACTAGTCCATCCAAAGTATTAAAAATTAACTATAACTGATATAAAATTTATTTTAAAAAAATTAAGTTTGTCATCATACTTAATAAGTCACTAACGCTGACTTATTATTCTTTCTTGAATAGGCTAGGATAGATCTGTGGACTGTACAAAACGTACTCACTACATTTTGTGGATAATATAATTCTTAGATAATGTGATTTTAGCTGGAGTTCCGTTTGGGTTGCTAGGTAACGGCAGAGTTCTGCTTGGGTTGCTAGGTAACAGGTGGGGCTTCTCTGGGATTAGTAGGTGAAGGGGCAGTTTCTGCTGATTTGTGAAGGGATTTTTTTAAGCGTTTAAGCCGATTTTAGTATCGGTTGGGATCATAGGCGTAACTTCCTGAAGGACTGGTGTGGACATGTCCCCCACCAACTCTGGCATGAAGGGGACAGTCCCCATCAACATTTCCTGAACCTTTTTTTCTTTATTTGCCTGCTTCTATGTAACTCGACATGTCTGCCGAGTTACATACACACTATATTCAAAGCATTAACGGACAGGTAAGGCTTTTTAAAATTCCTTTGTAAAATGTAAATGGCAAGTCCACTCAATGATCTAGTGGATTGGACGTCACATGACTTACTTAACATAAAAATAAGGCGACCCACATACATTTTCTGACAGATATTCAGAAAAGGAATATCTGTCAGATATTCCTGACAGATATCTGACAGGAATATCTGAAGCTCAGCCTTATCTGAGCTTCACGCGGGGGTGGGGGGGCGCGTGAAGCTCAGATAAGGCTTCTGCATGTTGGTGTTTTCACTAAATACTGAATATGCCCAATTTGGGTTGTCTTGGCCTTTTTATCACAGCCTGTGGGGTTTTCCCTGACTTGGAAAGCGAATATGACCTGTTGAATGTGTCAGGTAGCCAATCAGAAAGCGCAGTGACATAAGAACAGAGGGGAATCCCAAACAGCTGACATATCATGCAACTGAGATATCGGAGATGATATGTGGAAATGTTTATTATTAAATGTAAAGGTCATTATTATATATGTTTATTATGTTTATTCAGTTAAAAATGTTAACTATGAAAAAAACATATTCACCTCCAAATCATAGTGCAGCAAATAGAGCGGCTGCTCCCATTGTCTTTTATCCACTGCCTTTTCTTTTTGTTACGTCTTTATTTTCTTAAAATGAGTCCACAAACTATCACTATTGCTTCTACATCGTTATTCTAAATTCCCGTATGCTATGTTGGGGGTTTTGTGGATTTTCTTCTGGAATCGTGATGTTCGTGACTGGAATCGGTTCCTGTTGCTCCTGCCTTGTGACTGGTCACACAAACCGATTGAACCTGTTGGACTTTTATCAGCTCTGTGGTCACAGAGGTTTGGAGAATCGGCCGACATGAGAGACAATGACACCCGGAGTCTTGCTTATATCCACAGCCTGCTTGGTCTCTACATGGCGAAGCAGTTTGAAGTTTCATTGCCTCATTAGCAGCCGAGCGCCGCATGTTACGCAGAGCGGCTTGTAATGTGGGACTCGCCTACCGGTTCGGTATAAATCCATTCTCCTGTCTCTTCTCTGGGCCTTTTCCCTTTGCAAAGAAACTTTCCAAAGACATCTAATTTGTTTCTTACTCATTTTGCTGCTTTTGGCTCAATGTTGGCGCGCAAGTAACCGAGAGAATATGGTTAAAGGATTTTCAAAATAAAAGATCCTCCAGACTTAAATAATAAATAAAACGGAAATATTTAATTATTTATTATTTTCCTACATTTTTCCCCTGGAGAAATTGCATAATTTATTTGTAGAAGGTGGCGATATTCAGAGCAATCATCAAATAGGATGAAATATTTTATAAAGCGTATCGGAGCCAAAGTTTTTTAAATTTTAAATCATGGCTCCTATTAAGTAAAATTAAATTATGGGCCATTATAAAGAGAAATTAGCTTTGTTCTCTCTTGTTTCTATAACTGACAGAATCTAAACTATAGATTTATTAGCAGAGAGAATATATATTTTACATATTCAGACATCAGTATCTTAGCTTTAAGCCACATTTTATAGAATCCAGTAATATCAATGATAACTCTACTCACCAACTGCCCCAACCAGACCCAAAAAAGGTTTTGCGTCTTTATTATTTGCTATATTCAAGAGACATCATATCATAATTCATTGAATGAGATTGTTTGGCATTCACATGTAGGTTTTGGCTTTATTATTAGCACTAGAAAAGAAAAGGCTTCCAGTGACTGTGGGTGCTTCAGCAACCTAATCCCCTGTGCTCCGCTTCGTTCCCACCAACTTTCAACACAAAGTTACACCCTTGGATTAGATGCAAATGGAAGTACAAAAATGTTAAAGCTACTTAACATTAGTAACTTTTATTTAATTCTCATTGTTCTAATGAATGTGGCCTAATAACAACCAACAACCATCTATGCCAAAAGAGATCAGGATACAGGGATTCCCCCAGTGTATTATAAGCCTGGCGGCCCACCATGCTTTACTAGCCCCACCGCCAAGCTAAGCGTTGCTTGTTTACTGTTTACTGTCTCTTTTGCTCTTAGCATTTCATTAGCAGAGAAGATTTATTCCTAAAGGGTAGGTTTATAATAGGTAGGTTTATAGTTTATGCATTTAAACCCGACAGTTCGCGGACCAATCACACAGCTGGCGCCTCTGTGCTTTGCCTCGCGCTGCCGCTCCTTTACCTCAGCGGGATCACGTGCTGCCGCCTCCTTTCACTCAAACTGGACACAGGCTGACCTGTATGGATGTTTACATCAACCTACTGTGAGAAATTATGATCCTTTGGAGAATCTGGGTAAGACTTTGAAACCCGCCACGTTAGCTCTGGTTGCGTAGCTCCATGTGAACTGCAGGAATAACTTGTAGCGAATTCAGAGGCACTTTGTGAAGTGGTGAGAATGATTTATCTTTGTGAACGAACAATTATATGTGGCGTTTACATCTCAACACTCTGCCCAGCGTGTGGCTCTGTGTCCGTCTTCCCTGTAAAGTTTATGTCTGTGGTTCCTGTTGGCCGGAGCGTTTGTGGATAACGAGCAGCGCTAACTTGATCATGCAGGTTCAGCCCGGCGAGGTTTAACGTTCTCCTCGGAGTCACGCTGATTTTATATTATTTTAATATTATTTTTAGTATTATGTTTCTGGTTACAGATGCATCAAACCATATCAAATGCGTTGTCTACTTAGAGTTAACATGCGCGGCCGCACAGAGATCTGAGAAACTCGACAACCAAAATAGTCTTTGTGACTCTTATTAAAAACTGGAAACACGAAATGGAAGAGCCACTAAAGCCACATTAGCAGCATTGAATTAAATCTCCGGCTTGTTGCGCATCTCTGCGTAGTGCAGCAGATTACAGGGCCGGTCCAAGGCCCCTTGATTTGATTTAGGGGCCCCTTGAGCTGCTAAAATTATCAGCACCTCTAACAGCTTCTGTGTTAGATTTAGTGAAATATAGGAGAAGGGAGTAGTTTAATTGGCCAGCCTAAAAAGCAATAAGTTATTATCGCAGTTTAATTTTTGTTTGTAAATTCAAAGATTAAACTCACAGGATCAGATTGTTGCTATGGTAACAAAACAATCTAACTATGAATATTGTTCCTTGACGTTTTACAAAGTAAACTTGCCAGCTTCTTAATATCTTGTTTTTAAATGTTAAACAATTTAAAATCATTTATCTATCAATTGAATAAAATGTAACAGCATTGATAATCTCAATAAACAAATGCTACATTTATGTATCTGTGGTCTGTTTTAAAATATTAGTGTTTAGCCCCTGAAGCCCTAATGGAGCCGCTAATTTAATTTGGATTAAACAGAAGTTCAAATTTGTTGTTTTAATACTAGTTGTGGGTTTAAATAGCATTTCACTGGAGATCTTTTCCCGTAACATATAATCACACAGTAATATTTTTACCTTTCCTGTCAACTTATATCTTTTAATACAAAAACACGGTGGACCGCCTCGACCACCGGGCTTAGCAAGTTTTCTGGGGGAAACCCTGGGATAATATGGGAAGCAGAAAATTATTACAAAATGTAAGGCAGACCCGTCCAGGAACATACGACCCTTTAGAACCTGTGCTTCTTAAACTGGGTCTAATGTGCCAAACAAAGCCATAAAACTGCTAATTTGATTAACATTTTCAACCAAATTAAATATACCCAAGTACATAAATATAATCTTAATTCAATCTAGGGGACTGGTTGTGTTTTTTAACAAGTTCAAGAGATTTTTCACAATTCAGAAGCCAGTTTTATCCTTGTATTTTATTTTAAGTGAAACCTACAGATAATCAGGCCCAACTGCTATTCAATCAGTTTCAAGGTTAATAGTTTATTCCACTCAAATGTCTAGAAGGTTATAAAAAAGTAGAAAATAATTGACTTTTTACTTGTTTTCAGCTCCGTGGCTGTCATCTACTGATTCTGGTAAGCTGCAGCCAGAAGTGCAGGACCTGTTGCGCCACCTGGTGGAGAAAAACACCACCAGTCAGTTCAACATGCTTCTGCTGATGATTAGAGACGGCCTGGATGTTCACAAGCTGAGGGCAGGAAACTGGAGGGTGAGACTGAGGAGAATGACAGATACAACACAATTGCGGTTTAAATTCTGTCTATCATTATGCACAACAGAACAGATTCTTAAATTTAATCAGCATGTGAAAATCTCAACTTTTCTGCTTGACTTATCAGTACAGTACAGTGTGTAGCTGATCTGTTGATTATGTTTTGGATTAAGCGATTAATAATTAGACAGCAAAATGTTATATGAGATTTTATTAGGAGCATTTGAACCAGATGCAGCTAAAACTTTCCCACTTGAGGAGTTTTGGGTAAAATGTACAAAGTAGTTGTTTTTTTTTATCTTAAATTCAAAATATACGTATATTTTTGTACATTTTGAACTTAATTGCTGCTCTGAATGTGCTGTTATTTCACTAACTGGCCTTTTTTGAGTTAGTGTACTACGGTTAACAATTGATTACTACATTAGTTGACTATTATTTCAATAAATTGGTCACGGTTTCAGGGATAATCTATTTTTAGTATTATACTATTATAATTATTATTATACTATTTACATTTACTTTGAAATCTTTACAATAATAATGTTTCAGATTTTTCAACCTGGAGATCTCTGTTGGAGCGTTTGTTTTTATGTATTTGAATGCAAAAGCATATTTTGAGTGGAAGATGCCATGCACTAAAACTTTCCTCAAATATTCAAAAACTCAAGTTCTTCCCTGTTTTTTCTCTCTGTTTTGCAGGAGGTGCTGTCAGCAGTGATTATGGTTGAGCTGCTGTCCAGCTGTCAGCTGCCAGAGACCTGCTCCAAAGCGCTGTGGCACTTTGCTCCCCAGATCATTTCTGCAATGGTGGTAGGAAAAAAAACACATGAAGTCTGAAGGAATAATACATTAGCCATGTGAGAAAACCACAGCATCCAAAACCAAACCTGAAGGTTGTGACCAAAGACAAAAAAGATGGGAATTTACACATTTAAATGTGTAAATTAAATCTTAAATGTTGGTTCACAAAAAGCCAGAAAAGCAAAGTTTATACAAAGACTTTTAAATGAAACTGTCTCTATTGTCACATTAGACAGTAAAGCTGTAACAGTAACCTGAAATGACGGTTCAGTAGATAATGGACCTTACCAAGCTCCGCCCAGAAATGCCCCTCGAAAGTCCCATGTGACTGCATGTCTCACAAACAATGCCTCGCGGTGCTTAGTTTCTATGTGTACTTTTATCTCAACTGACTCTCTGCAGAGTATTTCTGAGTCGATTAGTGTAGCATTTCTGCCGGATTTTCAAAAAATATCAGCCACGACAATGGACAGGGGACCAACAAGTTCATGTCATCTGTTTTGGACGACACCAAGGTGTTTGAGCTCCGCGATGCCTCCAACATTGTGCGCATCACAGCTAAATGCTACCGGTCAATGAGGAAAACAGCAGATCCTCAGACCCTCAGCATAAATATAGTTCTATTCTTGGAAGGCTGGGTAATTCGGACATTCATGGTTTAGAGGGTTTGACTGTGCCTAGGTCTGATACACGGTACTCGGTGCTAGCATGGCTAACACGATTACATTTAGTAAAAAGCCTTTTCAGGTAAAATAAAATCTTTAATGTATGTCAGATACGGTACACATTGCATATTGATCTGTTCAGCTAACGTAAGACTGTAACAGAGGCTTCAGGATGTAGAAGTTGTATCGGTGCTGCCATTATGCTGTACTTGACTAAAAGGTTTTCATAATGGATGTGTTTATTATTGATTATTTTTTTCATTCACTAAACACAAAGAAAGCAAAGCAATAATACTTACGCCAGCAGACACTCCTTTGTTCTTATTGATCCTACGACAGTTGAGCTGCAAATGCGGTCGTGCACAAGCTTTGAGCCAAGCAAGACATTCCGTTTCAGATTTTGGGAATTTGGGAATTTTAGTTCCACAAATACGATCAGGATACCTGACATCGCCTCAGGATAGCTGACATCGCCTGTACAGATACACCACTGACTGTGGAGAACCATTTTTTTGAGTCCTGACGCAAAAACTTTCTGTCGATCTGGTAGTCCACAGTGTACAATAGCATGAGTTTACTACTGTAGCTTGTGTTGGTGTGACGGTCAAGCACGTGGTAGCTGCGCTGTGACGTAAAATTGGCATTGGCCAATGAAACGCGGTCCCTGTGGTAAGGTCCATCAGGTTGCAAAGTAACAGATTTGTCTGATTTTGGAGAAGAAGAGGAAGTAAAAATATAAATCATCCAAAAACGACACAAAAATATCAACCTGTTCTGAAATAACAGGTGTCCTTAGAGATGTTCCTATGAAGTTACATTCAAAATAAGAATATATATATGATTTTTTTAATATGTATTTTTATTTCTTCTGTGCTTTCTATACATCTAGACTATGTTCAAAATTATTCACAACATTATAATTGGTTTTTCATAGATGGGTGAGTAACTAGAGGCTAGAAGAAGAAGTGAAACTGCACCAGGAAGAGATGTTATATATGAAGATGGATTTCATGCATGAGCTGTTTTAAAATCTTTTACCTGAAGTCAAAAGTGTTTAGTTTCCTCAGAAGGTGATTTGAGTCTCTTTGTTGATCTGGTTCTGAGAAAAAAAAACGAGAGACTCTTCTCCAGGTCTTTGCTGAGGTATTTAAAGGACTGGACCTGATCCAGTGGCCGGCCAACATGGTAACCAACATGTAAACATGACCAGGTCATGTTGACAAAACACTCTGCAGTGTGGATGATGTTAATGAGGTATTAAGACTTAAAGTTAGCTAATGTCCTTAGAGATGCTGTTGCTAAGAAGTTAGACATTCAAAATAAGAATATATATATAGGTAACAGGGTTTTATTTTAACAATATTATGAATGTGAAGTTTGTCGAATGTGTTTATTTATTCTTTGAATCTCCATTGTTTAGTCAACAAGTTGTTTCTTTAGACATTTATTGGCACTTTAAGTTCTGTCACATTGTTCTTGGCAGTTGGTGGTTACCGTAGCAACCGGTAACTCCCTCCCCCCTCCCCCTTTTTTCTGTTATTTTTTGTAACTGTGAGGCAGAAGCTGCTGGACTGATGTCAACCACCAACTTGATTTCCTCTTATTGTTGTCTCACTATTTTTACTATTTTCCTCCAGGTTATTTCACAAGAACATCAATAAATATGAGTAAATTCAGAAAATTTGATTAAACGTAGTTATTGTGTGCAGGTTTGTGATGTAAATCACACTTCTTCAAGTGAATGGCATCTTAAAGAGACCTATTTCAAATGGGAATGTTTTTCACCATAATTGTTATCATTACCACAACAGTACCACAAAATATTGTGATAAAATTCTACGTCCCTGTAGCCTACCCCAATGTAATACATATGACTTGTTTCTTTTGTTCAGAAAATCCAAACGTACTGGAGTAATTGGTAGATTAAAATGGTGGCCATCTTTTCTTCTGTGTCTGTGGTTGGGACAGTTTCATTAATAAATTGTCTTGTTCTAAAAGGAACTAGAAGGAAGTTATTCACACTTTTGTCTCACTCAGGAATATACAGTCATGAGTTCAGAAATCTGGTGTAAAGTCCGTAAAATGAGGCTTTATTAAGCACTTCTTTCAGGTGAAGTCTGAAAAAATGATTAAAAATCTTGCTGACCTAGTATTTTTTTGGTTTAGACAGAAGTAAAACCACGCAGAAAAGCTTTGTATGACACCACGGAAATAACTGGCAGGACTCTCAGATCAGCAGTTTTACTGTCTGTGTACTGGAAACGCAGAAACATTTTTAAATGACACAGCGGTTTAATGACCTAAACGTTTTTGTGAGTGTGTGTACTCCTTGACCTTTTCTACTGAACTATATAAACAGATCACATAGAGATGGCATCTAAGTATCTTTATTAATAATGTGTTTTGGTGCTGTTGGATCGTGTAATCCTTCTAATCTGTGTAAATAAAGAAAAGAGGAAGCCTGAACTGCTGAATATTTTTCTTTTATTTCCTTACAGTTCTCGTCTCGTTGTGTGTTGCAGTTCTTGGTGAGATCGGCCAGCCAGGACCTCGCTCTGACCCGTCCTTTCACCGTTCCCACGGTGACGGCGCTGACCTCACTGTTGCGCCAAGGCGAGGGATGCACTGCCAACCCTCAACATGTGACTATGGTTCTGGGAGCGCTGCAGTCGCTGCCTCTCGACCACCTGAACCCAAACGATTACCACGCTGCGTTCCTGGCCGTCCACGAGGCGCTGTTCGCCATCATCAAATGTCATCCCCAGGTAGACGGACACAAAAATCTGTGTGTTTATTGACTTTAAGGAATAAAACTAGTTACCAGGTCGATCTAGACAATATGGCTGGTTCCTGATTTTAATTTTGAAGGATTTCTTTTTGTTTTGCTTTTAATGGCTTTTATTTCATTCATCCCTTCTGTCTTACGACTGGATATGAGGGGGCAAGCTATAACAATTTTTGTTTAATTACAAGAATGCAGTCATCATAATGGCAGAGAAATTACAAGAAAATATTATTTTAATGAGAAAACAGCTTAGTTATTCGGATCTGACGTTACCACCGCAGTTTATGTGGTTCTTTTTTTTTTAATAAACCGCTGTTTGCGCTATTAAAGTCACACTTTGCACATTTGTATACTTCCTTTTGGGTCTCAACTGCTTCTAAAAAAAAAAGAAAAAAACTCCTCATCCAGTCAGTTTTTGGTGTCTGGAAAATGAACCATTAAAAAAAAAAACTCTAGAATGTAGGTCAGAAATCAGCAGGTGTGTCCGTTACCTAGCAACCACAGTACAGCCCAGGCCATCGCCTAGCAACCTGAACATCAATACAAAGCAGGGCTGATCTGTTGACTATTTTTTAATTAACCAACTAATAATTGAATGCGTAATGGATTTTTTGTGCAGAATTAAATCAGGTGAAGCCAAATCTGTCACTTGAGAAACTCTGAGTAAAACATATTTACAGACAAACTTTACTTTATCTTAGATACAATTTTAGAGTAATTACTGCTCTGATTGTTTTGTTCTTTCAGCAAATGGCTTTTTTTGAATCTGTATACTCAAGTTAATCAGTACTAAATCGGTTGTTTGAATAATCGATTAAGCACGATTAATACAGTTAATCACTTGAGCCCTACACCATATGCTATGCTCAGGAATTTGTGGTAATTTCTACGTTTGAAAGTAATAACAAATCAAGTCAGGTCTGCTTCGTTCCTAAGTAAACATTCTGCTGTTAAACTGAACCCGCTGCACTATGAGCACTATCTGAAACAATTAGTAACCAGTTTATTTTTGATGTGGACAGAATTTCAGATGAAGAAATGCAGGTAGTACAGACGTGTGCGAGTAACTTTGTGTGACGAAGATAAACAAGACGGCACACAAAGCTCACCTCTAAAATGAGTTTTCACAGCGCTGGACTTTCCTCCAAACATTAATGAAGTTGTTGCTGGGAAACAAGGCTGAGCATCTTCCTGTTACAGCAGGGCAGAAAGGTTGGAGGACAGAAAACATGTATTGTTCAAATTTAGTTGCTACTTGTGGTGTTTGGACTTTCTAAGCACTAATCAGTTTCTGCATCTAGATTTTTAAAGTTTATTTACGTTTAAAGCTTTGGTCGCAACTGTGGTGGAGTTTAACTCTGATGCTGTAAGACACGTTTAATCTTTAGGAGTAAAAAAGTTCAAAATGATGGCCATAATCTATTCTGTCAATTCAAATTGAAAAAAATAATAATAAACTTAAAAGCTAAAGCAGAGCAAACTTTTCTTGTTTTAGGTTAGTTAGAATTACCAAATTATTTAAATTTGCTAAATCCCAGAAAACATTTTTTAGATTTTTAGTGAATTATATTTAAGCAGTTAATTTCATTTCACTTAAACAAGAAGGTAATTTACCTTAACAGGATTTGTTTAGATTGTTGCAATATAATAAATATTTATTGATCCTAATGGTCTTTGCATTTTAAATAAAATCTGGCTTATATTTTACGTGTTAAATAACTTATTGACGTTTCGGGATTTTTAGTTGAATCTGTGTTTTCTTTGACTCAGGTCAACCGGGTGTGTTTATGGAGACTTTACAAAACATAAAATGTTATATTTTAACATTAACTATAGAATGTGGAAACTTTCAAAAGACATTATTAATGATAACCAGAGGCGCACCGATTGCAGTGTTTAGACCGATCGCCGATTATTGATCTTCAAAAAGCCTGACCTGCCAATTCCAATTTGTTTTTTGTCTGAAATGTTGATAAATATAGCAAGAAAGTTGCGAGCGGGAAACAGTGGAAAGACTGTTGTTAACACCAAACATGCAGACATGACCTAGTGGGTCAGTCAAACCTCTTACTGTGGAGCAGAAGAGGACAGAGGAGGATTTTTGGCTGGCCGATAAATCGGTGCGTCCCTAATAATACCAGTAGTAAATTATATCATAAGCAGTGAATTAAAACTCTGTTTTTAGTCCATTAGTACTGCTTTCTTGCGCGGTGCTGGAAAAATACCTTTAAAATGCTTGAAGTTTACGAACCCTGAGGCGTTTTCCTCTCCTCAGAGACAGAAGCTGGTCAGACTCGGCAGTCTCTCTTTTTAGGGACTAATTGTTAGCATACGCTTAAAAATGTCTGTGTTTGTGTTCTTGATGTTACGACTCCGTCTGTTCATATTGCTGCATTCTGCATAGGAAACCAGTCGTTTGCTCTGTGTGTTGGAAGTGAGTTTTGGTGCTTTGAATCTATAATATGAGGAAAATGTGCTACATGTTGCCGCTGAGCCCTCAGGACACTCCACTCAGGAATTTCACTTCCAACCAGAGGATATTGCAGCTCACTACAGTTGTACTTCACCAGCATGGAAACCTTGAGATGTTCACATTTTCAGCTCCTCTACAAGTTTGCATTTTGCCCCAAAGGCTCAGTTAAAAAGAACATTTTCCCCTTAAACTGAAACTTTTAGATTTTAACCACACACAATAGCTTTTGTTGTCTTTGTGCTGATGGGTTTTCTTTGTTTTTTTTTAACTCTATAAATTGTTTTTCAAAAACAAGAACTGAGCAGAATTGAAACTATGCAGCTGCTATGAATTAAATGGGCCAGGAACCAGTTAAGTGTTGTCAGATGTTTGCGAAGAGAAAATACACCAGAAAAAGAGAGGAGAAGAAAAGATAGCATAATGTTTTTTAAAGAGGAAGAGATTTGGAAATGAGGAAGGAAGCTGAAGACGAAGGGTTAAAGTGCTTGATCGGATCAGAACACAGAACAGGGTCTGGTCCGAAATGCAAAGTATGGGTGTGTTGTAGAGAGAGCATGAAGCATGTTTGAGTCAATGGAAACCAGTGCTGAGCTCCAACCTGGGCCGGTGACTTCATCCTGGCCTCGTTTATATTCTTCCTGTTGCTCTTTACCTCCATGTGTCACAGCAGGAACGAGCTTACAGCTCGGTTTGGGCCAGCAGGACACTCTCACATCATAACCTTAAGGAAAAAATACCAAAGTTTCACTGTGTTAAAGTATTTCATCATCTATTTTTTGAGTTTAGTCCTTATTTACAAGTTGATAAGGATTTCTTCACATGAAGATTTTTCCATCATTCTATAAAGTCCTGCAAATATTATCGATATCTGTTTAGCTCTTTGTTAAATTGTGATAGTCTTTAACTAAAGAGGAAAAAAAGATTACCACTAACACGGACATGTCACGATTACACATTGTACTGGACGATAAATTGTCCCTGAGGTTATTACGATAAACAGTATATTCCCACAGTGTATTATAAGCCTGGCGGGCCTCCAGCCTTTACTTGTACCCCCACCCCACCAGGCTTAGCATTGTTTATTTATTTAAAAAAATTTTAATCATTGCCTTTTGTTGAGACTTTATTGTTAGTGTTTAGCTGTTAATCCTCCAGTCTTCCAATAATGCGTAATTATCAAGTGATATTTTCAAATTTCCTGTTTAAACATTTTTTAACTCAAAACACAATGGGCCGCTGGATGTATGTCCCGAGCATTGGGCTTAGTAAGTTTTCTGGGGGAAACCATGTTTTTGTTTTGAGACCATTTTCAAGAAATGTAAAGTTAACAGCATAATAACACATTCTCAAAGATCAATAAACTATCAATTTTAACGGACATTCAACAGTGGAACTGGGAGACATTTTAAATATAAAAAGAACAAAACAGAAACAACAAATAAAAGTGAATTTTGAAGTTTGTGTAAACAAAATGATCCTTCAAAAAAGGTGATAATTGAGACCAAAGCACCAGACTGACGACTTTTGTCATCCAGTTTTTCTGCAAAAAGAGAAACGTCAAATCATGCTTTTTGGAATTATTGAGCTTGTTTTAATTCATGATGTGATTAATTGATTCATTGGGACAGGCCCAGATGCAGTAAATGATTGCAGTATCGTACTTGTGTGTCTCCAGGTGATTTCCAGTGCCGCTCCATCCTTCCTGAATGTCTTCTATCGGCTGGTGTCGTCGATCATGCAGGAAGGTCGGCAGAGAGGAGACAGCGATGCAGGTACCTGAACCCGATGTTACTCACACATCGCCTTTCAAACGTAGGAGACATTTAAGGCGACCTATTGCACTTTTAAGGCGACCTATTGCACTTTCTTGAACAGGTTAGGATAGGTCTATATCTTAAACAAAACGTGTTCATTACATTTTTTAGACAAAAGCATTCTTAGATAATGAGATTTTAGTCTGATCAGTTCTTCCTATTTTGAGCTGTTTTAGGGCCTCTTCTCACTCTAAATCCAAATAAGCTGCTGCGGGGGTTATGACTCCCAACTCAACATTGACACTCCTGGGAAAATGGCTGTAAACACATGCATAACACACCACCATACCTTTTTGAAAAGCATAAATGGAGCCTCCTGCACAACCAACAACAAAGCAGCAAGTGGTTTCTGAATGTTAAGTCAACAACAAAACACTTGTCTTCTCCAGCAGCCATTGTACATTAAACATGCTGGAGCTCTGCTTGGGTTGCTAGGTAGCAGTGGAGTACCCATCAGTTGTGACTTAACATTTGGGAGGTTTTTGAAATGGCTCGTTTTCCAGACACCAAAAATCATTAATTTGCTTCCAAGAAATATTTGGGTGTTTTGTTTTGTTTTAAAGTGCTTAGGCTATTTTCTGAAGCAATAAAAATCCAAATGGAAGTATAAAAATGTGTAAAATGTGAATTTTATTTTAGGTGTTCAGATGCAGTTAGTCAGCATGGGGCGCAGCGCTGCTCAACACCTCGTCAGATGGTACTCAGCACAGGGACAGACCGAGATCTGTTACATATCATAATAATGCTCTAAAATAAAAGTTCTTCAATTGACCCTGAAAAACTTTCCACCTGTATCTTCAGGCCTTTTCTTGTGTGACCTGGTTTTAAGCCTTTTTTTGTATATTATTATTTTTAAACACTGTCCTTTGGTAAGCTAGCTGCAGTGTAGCACTTTGAGCTAACATCAAGCAAATAAATGGTTGTTTACATGCAGTACCTCACGGACCACCGGGGGCGCACGCGGACCACCAGTGGTCTGACTGATAAGCCAGGCAAGAAGAAGAATAATCAGATAAATAACTTAAAGGCCACACTTTTCAGATCATCCATCCATGCATTTTCTGGTCCTATTTTATCAATTAAAGTTCATAAATGAATTTATATGTGTACCTCTGTAACTGATTACAGTGAAATGATGTGATGTTATTCCTGTACAGCATAATGTTCAGCTGCTGCTTGAATATGATTTATCCAACCACTAATTCAGGCGTTTTCACTTGAGAGTTTGATGAAAAGCTGTTAGCTGCTGAGGTAAAAAATGTCCTCAAGGATTCAAGGTGAAGTTGTTTCTTTTAATTTGAAACAAGTGAGCTGCCAGTGAATTACTCACACAGTCCTGGTCTGGCTTGTGGTTTTCTGTTCATGCACTTACTGCTGGGCTGCTGCCTCTTTATTTTAACAGAAATCTCTCGTTTGTCGCAGACGTGCAGTTTTTTTATATGCACAAGTCGGAATAAAACATTCTGAGAAAGTGTTTTCTAATCTTTTCTTTTTGAAAATTTTATGATTTAACCAGCTGTGTTTGAGTCTTTCACTGTGAGTTTAAACATTAAAGGACCTACTTTTCAAGATTGGTGCAATTAAGTTGCTTGAAATACTTAACAATGCTTGAATTTCAATGAAGTGTTTTCAGGGTTTGAAAAGTGTTTGATTTCTGCATATTCAAAATACTCAGTTTTATAATAAACTGCTTTCAGACTCTTCAAACCTAAATCTGGAAACCAATTACATTTAATACAAAAACAGACAATTTTTTCTCACTGCCTGAAATTAAATCAGATTTAATGTTTTTTGTGTTAGTTTAGTTTGAATTATCAAGATGATTTATATTTATTAAATGCCAGAAAACATGGTGAGAACATTTTAAAGAGACTTTTATTGTAATTTTCTTTGTATGTGATTAAGATCTGTGTGATTGAAATAAATGTTGGCTAATATTTTATACTTTATATTATGCTATTGAAATTAGGTGATTTTGTTAAATTAGTGTTTCACTGATCAGTCAGGTGTTTAGAGTGTGATAGACGCATTTCAAAACATAAAAAAAATATATTTCAATTTATCTTCTCCCTGCTGTAGAATATTCTCATAAAACATTAATGACTATTAAATGTATTAAATGATGTATAATAGTTTTATGATGTATAATAGTTTTGTTTGTATTATTTTTTATAAAGTTTGGTGCTGGAGAAGTTTTAAAACTTGCCTTGAAAATTTTGCTGTGGGAAAAGTGACTTTGACTTTAGGAAGAGGAATCCTCTGAAACCTGATTTCTCAGTTGTTTTAGCTAAAAATACAAGTTTCATGTCACTCAGCCCAGTTAGAAAATGAAGGTGTGTTTTTTGCAGGCGCGGACGGTGACGTGCATCTGCAGTGCTCCAGGCTGACAGAGAGGATGTTCTCTCACATTGTTGCCACACCTGAAAGCTTCACTGCATTGCCAGCCTTCATGGTGGCTCAGTACGTCACAGAGCTGCAGAAGGTATATTCACTCAACACAGAACAACATCTTCTCTGTCTCTAAACAGATTTACTTTATATTTATCTCTATTTTCATAATGTAGTAACGGTTCAGTAGCTACACGCATACACCTGGTGATCTCTGAACAGGTTAGGATACGTCTAACGTCTAGAACAAATCACAAAATCCTTCTTAGATAATGAGATTTTGTTCTGCCTATTTTGAGCTCCTTTCAGAATGAGGTGTTTTAACTGTAACCTGCAGTGAAAGAGCAAATACTTTAAAATTCCGTCAACATTTTCAACACCTCAGTCATAGAATAGAAGAGAAGATTAAATATCTTTTGAATCCAAGGAAGCTGCCGCTGGCCACGTCTCCCACCTCAACGTTTACACTCGGATGTGAAAGTAGCTGCAAACGGATGTGCAATTGTACAACATTACGTCTTTGAAAAGCAGAAGTGGAGCCTCCTGCACAACCAACAGGAATGCAGGAAGTGATTTCTGATTAAGTCAACAACAAAACACTTGTCTTCTCCAGCAGCCATTGTACAGTGATTAGAGCTGTAAAACTAACTGACCGAACGTGCTGGAACTCCTCTTGGATTACTAGGTAATAGCAGAGTGCCCCATGATCTTTGAAAAGCAGAAGTGGAGCCTCCTGCACAATAAACAAGAATGTAGCAAGTGGTTTCTGAATCGCAAATCCCTTGTCTTTTCCAGCAGTCATTGTACTGCACATTCAGTGGTAAAACCATATAACCAAACGTACTGGAGCTGCTTTGGTTGCTAGGTAACAGACTGGGCTTCAATGGAGTTACTTGGTGAATGGCAGTGTCTGCTAATTTATGACGTTATGTTCAGTTTTCTTTTACAGGTCTTTTTTCAGACACAAAAGAACATGAACCTACTGACAAATAACAGCCGTGTGTTTATTTTAAGTGTTTTCAGAAGCAGCTGAGACCCAAATGGAAGCACAAAAACGTGCAAAATGTAAATTTTGTATGATAGAGCCCCTTTAATAATACAGTACCAAGCCAGCGCTGAGTTATCCGTTGGAGTCTCAGCTGATCTGTTCCCTCCGAGCTCAATAACTGAGACGCTGACGCGCTGAGGAAGAGAGGGGAAATATTCCCAGTAGCCAAAATTGTAGATGTTGACACAAGCCACTGAGCGGGCCCAGGATTACTGCTACATTGTGAGCAGGAGCGAAGCTTGAGGCTGGATGTTCCCTCAGTCCAGTGAGTCACGTCTGGCCTCAGAGTGCGGCTGCCGTCTGCTGCCAGGCTGCGTTTAACGCGACGCCTGAATCAGCAGTTTCCAGCCCAGAAACACATCAGCGCATTATGAGGAGTTTCTGTCAGACAGGAGAAAACTGGAACATGGAGGTGTTGGGGAGTCTTTAACCAATCTGTTTCAACAAGTAGGGAAAGATTTAGCCGGTGCATTAAAAACATAATATTTTCTATGTAAGTTAGAGATTATTTAATGATCTGTTTTAAAATCAAATCCCAATACAGTCATTCTGTTGACTTTATGTTAATCCCGTTCCCCTTAATTAAACTAATTGTAGTTTTTCATCTAAAAACAGTAAAACCACAAGAGTAAATAGTCAGTGAGTTTCATAGTAAAGTTGACAAGACTTGTTTGGAAATATCTAAAAATATTCCACATTAGATTTAAAAGATTTTTTCAGACAAAAATGCCTTCAGATTTTGTCATCAACATCTTAATATATGAGTTAGATAATAGAACAGAAAAGTAACGTTCTGCAGTGGGAAAATTCAGCATTATGTTGAAGCCTGTGGATTCACACAAAGGTAAAAAAAATAGGAAAAATAGGAAATAAGAAAACGTACAGCAAGGGCAAATTTACTACATGGACAGTTATTTACAGAAGAAATGTGCAGCTGAGTAGGTTGATTTAAAGGAAAATTGCACAAAGTGAAAAAACTAAGTCTGTACAATAAATGAAAATAAACTGCAAACAGCAGGGATGTTTTTATTATCCACTTATCTTTTCACAGTTTTTCACATTACAACCAAATGGACTGTATTTTATTTGATAGCTAAACACAAAGTACTGCAAATCTAAACGGAACAATAATTAAACATTGTTTTTCTTTTTTTCTTCTACACATAAATGCCAACTTTGATAGAATTAAAATCCAGTGCAACCCGTTATCAAAAGTTGACGGGTTAATTAATAGTCTTGTCACCTAATGTTTGCAGCAGATTTTATTTTAAATTTTTACTTACAAGAAATACACTTATGCATTTTTTTTACTGAAAGGTCTTGATTTTAACTTCTTATCGTTGATTTACTGTAGTTATTATCCTGCCTTCTTTAATAAAAACAGCCTTAAAACGATGCTGTTTGCATATTTAGTCTAGTTTCAGCTTATTTTTTATTCGAAGAAAGGAAGAAATCAAAAACTTATCAACATTATGCAATTTTCTTTTTCACTTATAAAAGCTCAGTTATCATAAAACATAAATGCACAAACACCAGGAAACACATTAGTGAGTCAGACGGGTGAGAAGAATCTGACACCGTTGTAATAACATAATGATGCATAGAGATTCCCTGAACTCCTCATCACATTTCATCAGCCGCTGCTTGTGGTGACACATAACAGGTTGTGTTGCTCATAATGGGAGCTTTGCTGTTTAAATCACTTATCACGGCCGCCGGGTCTCACACACGTCTGTGGCGCGGACGGCGTCACGGCAGACGCCACCTGAACCCCGATGAGTGTAATGTATCTGAGATGAATAAGCTATTAAATGTCCTGCTGCCTCGCTGGTTAGGGTTCACCAAACTCGATGATTGTTGTTCGACCGGGGCGTGTTTACCTGTTGTTGCACAAAGAAAAGCTTGCTGTTCTGTCTGCTTTTCCTTCTTTTGTCTCACATGTTGAACTGCAGCTCAGCCTCCTGTGGTTCAGAATATTCACTTCAATAAACATAATGTGTCTCTGAACAAAGGTGCAGCTTCACAGTGCTGCAGGTTTGTAAATATAAGAGCGCAGGACTCGGTTCTGGTTTGCACTGCAAAAACACAAAATCTTACCAAATGTTTCTGATCTGTTTTTTAGTGCAAATATCTTAGTACACTTGAAATAAGAAAAAACTAACCTGCAAGTAAATATTCAGCAGGATATTGGAGCTTATTTTAAGTCAATAATCCCCTAATATTAATAGAAAATACTGCTTCAATTGGCAGATTGTTTCACTTATAACAACAACTGAGCTGGTAACTTTTCACCAATATTAAGGAGTAATTTACTCAAAACAAGCTCCTGTTGAAAACATACTTGTAGGTTCATTTTTCTTATTTTAAGCGTATTAAGATTAGGAACTAGACCAGAATTACTTGGTAAGATTTTGTATTTTTACAATCTGCTCTGCATCCCCAGAACCAGAACTAGAACCAAACGAGGAGAAGCAGCATTCAGCTTCTATGCACCACAAATCTGGAACAAACTTCCAGAAAACTGCAGAAGAGTCGAAACACCAAGTTTCTTTAACGTTGACTAAAAACTCACCAGTCTGGAGTTACTTTTGAACCATAATAAAACAAACATTGACAAACTTATTTGATGTGAATGATTTTGGTGGCTGTTCTCATCAAAATGTTTGTTCAGCTGCTGACTGTACAATGTTTTCTGTATAACTTTGTAATTTTTCTGTTTTTGTTGCGTAAAACATCTTGGTGCTGAAATATGCTATGCAAATAAACTTGATTGATAGTTTGAAATGTGAAGGGAATTAGGGCTGAAACGATTACCGTAATTGTGATTAATCAAATATTTAGATAATCAACTAATTTAGCAGTCGATTGATCAATAACCAAAGGATACAGACTAAAAATATGACATTTACTTAAGAAACCTCCAACATGTTCAGATCAGTAATTCATCCAAAACTTTTGTGTGTAAATATGTTTTACCCAAAACTCCTCAAGTTGTGTAGTTTCAGCTTCGCCTGGTTCAAATTCATAATATAATGCTACCTTATGCATTTTAGGGAATAAATGTTTAGTTTCTTATTTAAAAATGTATTGAATTATTTGTTCATTTCTATCTCCTGATATATTTCTAATATTGTATAAAAAGACTGAAGTGGTTAAATGAAAAGCTTGTGGAATATGCCTATTATTTTACCTGATTAATCGATTAATTGTCAGAATAATTGAGTAATGGTTTCCTAAGGTAATCCTTAGTTGCAGAATAAGTACAAAGTAACATTCATTTATGTTTCTCTGCTGTAGATTATGTAAAGGTTTGATGTACTCAAAATATTGAGGAAATATGAATAAATCAGCAAGACCATGAAAATGAGAGACTATTAAAGTATTTCTGTAAGGAAATGTGAAAGCAGGGAGTAAGAATCTTATAACCAAAGTTATGCTTCATAAAGTGAGTAAAATGTCTGATTTATGAAGCGGAAACCTCATTATCTGCTCCTCCGTCTCTTCTTTTCCTTTAATCTGCGTATCTTCTGCCTCTGCAGGTCACCCTGCGGCCGGACGTGAAGCTCCACCTGACTGAGGGCATCTACTGCGTCCTGGACCTGTGTCTGGAGGCGGACATCAAGTTCCTGAGAGCCGGGCTGAACGCCGGCGTCAGAGAGGTGTTCAACGAGCTTTACAGCAACTACACCCACTACCACAAAACACAGAGGCAAGGAGAGGACAAGTACACCGTCTGATGCAGAGCAACCGGACCCAACCTGATCATGATCAGCAGAAAGACATTAATAGAGCTGAAAATCAACTGCTTAAGTTTTATAAATCTGTGTTTATAAGGTTTTATATTCAATGCAAATATAAATTTATGAAAACATTTCTGAGATGTTTTGCTTTCAGCATCGTAAAGCTTCTTCTGTTTGGGATTTCTTTGTTTGATCAAACTAAAAACTCTCAGATCATCAAACAAATGTTACTATTAGATTAGAATAATCTGATTAACTATAAAATTCAATTGACCAAATAATTGGTTTTGACACCTTGGCTATGTTTGATAATCGCATCACTTTTGACTTTTTTGCAGAATTATTTTGATTCATCCACAGTGGAGGGTTTTCAATAATTAGTTACCTGACAAGGTAAACATCTCAATCAGATTCAAGTCTGGACTTTGACTAGGCCAGTCCAAAACCTTTTCTAAACCCATTCAGATGTGAACTTGCTGGTGTGCTTTGTCTGGAATATTGAAGTGACATATTTGAAATATACTTTCTGGCAGCACTGTTTAATAATATTATCTTAAATTATGTAAAGATTATTGTATTTTTATTTAGGAGGACTATGGCTTTTTTCTTAGGTTGGCAAAAGAATTACTGAAGGAATAAATTATTCTTTAGAGTGTCAAATGACACAAAAATAATTAAATTAGAGGCACATGCTGTTTAATAAACAATTAATTTACGAAATGTATAAAATTTCAGGGATTTCAGACTTTTTAAGTTTGTCTTTGTGCTGCTACTGAGACTCTTATCACAGGAGCCTTTATACGCTTTGAATTTATCGTTGCACATCATGATTTAAATTGACAGTTTATCATTATCACAAATCATTTTCAGCATCTGCAGTTTCTGATTTCTTTATTTTCTGGAAAAGGAGTCCATGTTTTTTTGTTTTTTTTTGACTATGGTAACCCAGCAGCAGACTGATGCTTTCAGAGGCAGTTCTTGTTTGAATCCTGCCCTCGATGAGTTTCTCCTAATTTGATTTACTATTCAAAGTACTGGGTTCACAATGAGGCCTTTCAAAATAAAACAAACGAACTAAGAATCTGTTTTCAAAAAGGTTTTCAAATCCAAACTCTGTTAGTTGGGTGTTACGACTGGCTCAAGGTCATAACAAAACGGGAGGCCATGCTGTGGTTAAACGCAGAAAAAAGAATATTAACAAAAACTACAATATATTGTGGAAGTCAAGGTCAGTGGTGTAAAGCAAATGCTTGGATCCATCATTGTGCATATGGAAGCTTATGAAGTGCAAAAACAAAAACAAATGTGCAAAAGGAGGGGAGCTGAGGCCTAGGAGAGTGGAAGCCGAAGGCGACCCAGAACGCCGAGGTGGCCGGGTTTAAACACTCTGCGCTCCAAATCAACGGACCTGCAAAGGGGAGGAGCACAAAGACAGACAAAAACACCTGAAACCCAGCCGAAAAGGCCCAGGGCCGTAACGGTAGGACTCTTTAATCAGACCAAAATTATTTAGCCGTTTCAAAAATACTTGGTTTCTCCTAAAGGATCTCCTGTAGCAGTCAGTCTAGCAACAATCTGAAGAGATCCTCTGACTGAAGACTGTCATAAGCAGCTCAGTTTCCAAGCACCAGGGACGATATCTACGTTGTGGACAACAACATCAGTTGTTGGCAAGCATTGCTGATCCACCTCATTTGCTTTGGCCACTCCTCTTTAAGAAGAGTATGATTGATGGGATATATAATATGAACTTCCTCTTTCTCTCTCTACTACAGTATATTGCATTCTTTGTGTGTGTAGTTTTTTTAAGGAACAAGGGTTTTCTTCTGTAAATGTCAGTGTTTTATATTTAGCATATTATAATCCAGTTTAAATTAGATTTTTAACCAGAGCTGATCAAACTCAGTAAAGACTAAAACAAAAGAAATCTTGAATACAATGCGAGCTCAGTTAGCTAACGGGTTAGTGTTTATACTCTGCAGAATAAAGAGTAAATCAGCTTCCTGTTGACTGTAATCTGTGATTAGGAATAGGAAAGCAAATCATCATGCAAACCCCCAAGACAATAGCACCCTGCGTAGTGAGTCATATTTAAAAAAAAAACAAACCTCTGGAGGCAATATATTAAAGTTACCGTACCAAACATGTCTTTACATCACACAGTAATATTTCTGTTCAATGGGTTTTTATCTGAGCTGTGCTTGTTTTCTGATTTAACCTTTAGAGTTGGATATAATAAAAGTAACAGACTCATGTGCCTGTGCAGCATTTCTTCATTTCTGTAAAGTTTAACAGGCTGATTACAAAGTTCCTCTGCGTGTCACGTTCGCTTTGAACCCGGCAGTGAGCCGCTGAACTGAAAATTTCCAACCTTTGACTCATCCACTGACTAATTACGTCCTGAGATTTGCCCACAGTACTAAGAGAAATTCCTCCTTTTTACGAGAAACTGCAGGTTTTACCATCTGTCAGATATTTGAACAAACCAAAGTTTGGTTTTTCTGCATCTTGACTGAAGTAATTGTGACACATGATCTATTACTGAACTAATATTTCGCTCTCATTTCAATATAAACTGTTATTACAACCGTTTGTCATTTTATATTTACCCTGCATGATTATTCCTGGCCAACTAAAACTCTACATTATTACTTTTCCTAACATACGGTGTATTTGTATTAATATTTTGAACATTATTCAGTTAATTCAGTTTATTTTAGAATATGACTACATGTGAAAAGTGTCATATTTTGACACCTTTTTCAAAACACAATTGAGCTTTGAAAGATTCAACACGGCCAGATTGACAAAGCGGAGAATTTCTCACTGAATATTCAGTGTTTCAAAAAAAGATTTCTCGACATCATCAATCTGCATATGATCTGCCTAATGTTCTCTGTGTCTTAACAATACTGAAGTCACACATTTGGTCATATTTGTACAAAGAAAAGAAGTAGAGCGGAAATGTAGGTGTTGTCAAGGTACACATTTCAGCAACAAGGCAGTTAAAAGTACTTTAAATTATAAAAAACACACAAATAAAAGTCGTAAGAACAACATACAGTCACTAATCGAGAAACCGATAACAAACATTACATTTTGATGAGTGGCATCATCAGAATCATCAATACACATCAAATATGTGGGTTAATGTTCCAGTAGTTATGGGTCGAAAGCGACTCTAAACATGTGGGTTTTAGCCTTGCTTTAAAAGAACGCAGTATTATATGTATACATATGTATAAATATTTAATGTATGTACATATACTGCATGTCAGTATATATACATATACTGACTGTCGTTTTTGTCTATTACTGACATGCAGCTATTACTGAGCTGCATGTCAGTAATAGTACTGACATGCAGCTCTATGGAATTGATCAACTAAAGGAATTTTGTCTTATCTTCCAATAACTGCCCCTTTTTAATAATAATATTAAAATAATAATAATAATTATTATTATTATATAAAACTCTACATTTTTATATTTTGTTTAAATTTAAAAAAAATTAAACCTAATTTTAATAATCACAAATGTATAATAATAATCTATCTACAATTAAATAGTTAATAAAATTGTAATATACTAATTATTTTATTACATTTATTATATGATTATTATAATAGTAATATTTATGTTTATTATACAATTATTATTACAATTATTAGCTTTAATTATTGAAATTATGAATTTCAATACAATACAATTTAAAAATATGTTATCATCACTAATAATAATAATAATCAATGATGATAAGCAGTTTTAGGTTCATCTGAGGTTATTTTTTGCCTTCATCCTTTGTTTGCTGCTTTTAACCCGGTTTAAAGTGTCTCCAGCGCCCCTAGCGGCCGCACATGGACACTGACCCAATGTGATATATGTTCCCCCCTCGGTGCTCCGTCAGCCACATCTGAACCTTTCTAACAATCCGCTTCCCAAGCGGGACTTTTACTCCACCCGCTCCGGCACCGAACCGCGCGGCTCGACTCGCCGCCGACCCCCCCCAGCCTGAGCCGCTGTTTGATTGGATTAGAGTCGCTTAGCCTTTGCCCTCTAACCCCGCCGATGTTGGCTCGCTGCTTCCTGCTCTCTCCGCTCCCCGTCACCGACTGAACGGAGGCTGCCGAAGCGAAGCGCTCCGCACCGGACACGGAGCTCGGCTTCTCGCGGGGGGAGTCGCGAAACACGCAAACCGGAGAACAGCGACGCGAAGCTGTCAGCCATGCGGAGGAAATCCAGGGTGCTGCTGTGTTTTGCGGTGCTGTGGGTCCTGGGAATAGCCTACTACTTCTACTCGGGAACAGCGACGAGTCGGAAGGTAGGCTTTCCGTTCCTCCGCTTGCTTTTTCTGGCGGGCACGGTCCGCCACAGCCGGCGCCCGGATGGACGATTCCCCCCCCCCCGGTTCCCCGGCCGGGACAAAGCCACGGCGTCCGCGGCGTGATTTGTGGCTGTTCTCCCTCTGTTTTTGTCTGTGGATGTGAGCCGTGTGATAAAAAGGCCTGCTACTATCAGTGGGCAGGCATTGATTTGGTGGAGATCCTGGTCCGGCGTGCACCGAGCCCCCCCTGCCCGGTGCCGGTGAAGGCCCCCCCCCCCCCCCCCTTCAGCAGCTTTTCTCTGCTTCTGTCTTTACTTTGGTCTTTACGAACACAGTAGGTGTGCACACTTGCAGAGCGGTGGTTATCGGCATGAACGTGGCCGGCCTGGCTCTCGGAACCGGGGGTGTTTAAGCCTATAAGGCGCGTCAGCACAAGCTGCCGCTGCTGCCTTCTGAGCAATAGGCAAAGATCAGGAAGTGTGCAGATTAACGCTGCTTCAAGTCACTGACGTGCCACACGCTCTCACCAAGTGGCTTTTTTATATGTAATTCAATGAAAACAAACATCTCTAACCCCACGGTTCCCGATATTTGAATGCTGAATCGATTATTCTGACGGTTAATCAGACAAAAATGAGCACATTCTTCCAATTTTCCATTTGACATCTTAAGACTTTTAAAAATACAATATCAGAAGAACATTTTTAGATGTGAATAAAAATATGTGGCTGCACAGTGGCGCAGTTGGTAGAGCGGTTGCCTTGCAGCAAGAAGGTTCTGGGTTGATTCCCGGCCCCGGCCTTTCTGCATGGAGTTTGCATGTTCTCCCTGTGCATGGTGGGTTTTCTCCAGGTACTCCGGTTTCCTCCCACAGTCCAAAAACATGACTGTCAGGTTAATTGGTCTCTCCAAATTGCCCCTAGGTGTGAGTGCATGGTTGTTTGTCCTGTGTGTGTCTCTCTGTGTTGCCCTGCGACAGACTGGCGACCTGTCCAGGGTGACCCCTGACCCCGCCTCTCGCCCGGAACGCCAGCTGGAGATAGACACCAGCAACCCTCCCGACCCCATTAAGGGACAAGGGTGTAGGAAAATGGATGGATGGATGGATAAAAATATGTACATCCCAGGATGCTAAAATGACAAGTTTAGACTAGTAGATTAGTAATCAGTAAGAAGATTAATTGAATTAAAAAGTAGATGTATGGCACAGTTTTCATCTAACATTTTTATACCATATTAGAAATACATTAAATATCCAAATAATTCAGTTCCTTTTAAATGAGAACATTCGTTTAGTGAATGCTTGATCATTTGAAACAAATAATTCATCTGCAGCCAAAAAATACTTATGACATCAAGTTGTGAGAAGCTCAACCCTTTCTGCTTGAGTCAATATTAATCCGTTGATTAATTAATTATATATATATTTTTTGCATAGTTTTAGTTTGAACTGGGTGAAACTAAACCTATGTCACTTGAGTTCTGGGACATATCTATGTTTTTTATATGTTAAATGGAAAGTTAATATATTTTCCGTACAGTTTTGGCTTAATTATTCCTCGGAGTATGTTTTTTTTGTCTGTATTCTCCAGTTAGCTATTAATCATTACTAAATTCTCCATTTTTGTGCTTTGCTTCCTTCAGTGGTTCTTGCTGCAGCGCCACCACAGGTGAGGGGAGGGACATGTTTTTTAAAATAAATTTAGGATTGTTTGACACAGTGCAGTGTGAAAGCAAACTACAGCAGAAAAAATGTAACAAATGTTGCAATTTTGATTCCCAGTCCAGCAAAGTTTACCGGACTATAATTTGTGAAAACAGCCTTAGTTATAAAAGTTTGCTGCTACGCCATTTTATGATTAAAAGTCATGAAATGATCTACTAATTCTGGAGGTTTAGCGTTAGGAGACCAGAATGATGGGAGTTCTTCAGTCCAGAATACATTTAATGAATTGGGAGGAAAATGTTTTTGATTTTTCAATATTTGAACTATTGGTTACCAATCAGAGTTAATGAAGGGAGTTTGGTAATATGAATGTATGATTGATTAACTGATTGAGGGAAAAAAAATTATATTTAGTAGGATGTTAAGTAAGACAAAAAACATTGGAATTATTCATTATTTTAGACTAATAAATGTAAAACTTATTTGTTATCTTGCTTAATTTATGCAGCTGCTTAAAGTAAGGATGCACAAATTAGTTAGAAGTGGCCAATATTACTTTGGCTGGCTCTGATCTGCAGGTCAGATGTTAAAAATCTAATTTTTTCTTTGTCCTGTGAATTAAATGCATCAAAAGCACTTTATTAGATTTTTTTTTAATCACAAAATTGGTGCAGGCCAATAAAGTCCCGATCTTTGCATTTTGATGAATGAGAACATTACCTTGAAAGCTGCAACTTCTTCTGACATTTCATAGATTAACTGAGTTCCCACCTGACAGATTAATCAATGATGGTGGTAATTGGTATTTGAAACCTTTTCTCAAACACCTGAGGTGATTCGGATGGAGCGACCCTCTCGGTTTGACCTCCCTGACTCAGACTGAATTAGTTTTAGCCCAAACCTACCTAATAAGTCAGTCAGTTTTCCTCACATGTTTTGCATTCACATTACACCCAGCCTGTAGATGCAGAAGTTATAAAGCACAATGTGTGGATGCATGGTGGCTGTTTCCTCTGTGTGTATCCAGGCTGTGTGCTCAGTAAACTGGATGAGGCCGTGTGAACATCCTGTGTCTATTCCACCTGTCTCCTGTCTTGTCCTATCTGTCTCTCTGTGTTTGCTCTGCTCCAGTCAACCACAGCAGCCTTTTTACTTTTCCATTAGGCTGATAGCTCTGCTCGCTCTGTGTGTGTGTGTGTGTGTGTGTGTGTGTGTGTGTGTGTGTGTGTGTGTGTGTGTGTGTGTGTGTGTGTGTGTGTGTGTGTGTGTGTGTGTGTGTGTGTTGGTGAGGTTCTCAGAGGGGTCGAAGTGACACACCCAGATAAGCAACTTTCTCCAGGCGTTGGATTGCCAGGAGCATTAATATGGATGAAGGGATGCGCCCGGCAGGTGTCTTTACACAGCGGGACAGTTAATCAGTTTAAATGACACCGCTGCAGCTCGGGTAAAGTGTCGCTTTCTGTCACTCTCTTCTTAAGTCTGACAGAAGTGTTTGATAACATGTTCCTGCTGTCATGAAGCAGATTTGACAGAAATCTTGTTATGAGCCTGAAGTTAGCTGAGTTTTGGGGGAACACATTTTAGTAGGTATGGTTTAGATATTGTTTAACTGGATTCATAAGTGGTTCTTAGATGCCACTTTAAATCCAAATAAGCTTCTGCTGGCCACGCCCTCCATCTCAACATTTACACTTGCATGTGAAAATGGCTGTAAACAGATGTGCAATTAAGCAACGGTACATCGTTGAAGAGTAGAAGTAGAGCCTGCTGCGCAACCAACAAGAACGCAGCGAGTGGCTTCAGGATGTTAAGTCAACAAGAAAACATTTGTGTTTCCCAGCAGCCATTGTACTGCTCATTCAATGGTAAAACCAGCTGATCAAACGTGTTGAACCTCTGCTTGGATTGCTAGGTAACGGCAGACTGCGCCTTAATCTTTGAAAAGCAGAAGTCGGGCCTCCTGCACAATCAACAAGCATGCAGCAAGTGTTTTCTGAATGTTAAAACCTTCGTCTTTTCCAGCAGTAAAACGAGCTGACCACGTGTGCTGGAGCTGCTTTGGTTGCTAGGTGACGGGTGGAACTCTCCTGTGGTTGGCTAGGTAACGGGCTGGGCTTCACTGAGGTTACTTGGTGACGGGCAGTGTCTGCTTATTTGTGATGCTACATTCACAAGGTTTTTGAAACGGCTCATTTTCCAGACACCATAAAACATTAGCTTATTGCCAAAGGTAAGGTAATTTTATTTTTATAGCACATTTTCAGCAACAAGGCAGTTCAAAGTGCTTTACATAAGTTAGAAGGGAATACAAACAAACTAACAAACCAAAAGGAAGACAAAGCTGCTGTCAGTTGGTGTGTATTGAACTAAATATCGGTTTCCCATGCTTAATAAGAAAATCTAGTCTATAATATATGAAGGTGTTTCTCTAGATTCTTGTCCTGATAAAGCTAAATGATGGTTCTCCATGTTTTATTCTGTTAATAAGTATACATTTTTTAAGCTGATTTGAGACCCAAATGGAAGCTAGAAAACATTAAAAATGTGAATTTTGCATAACGGTTCCCCTGTAACATCTGTCTGCACTCGACCCTGAACTCCATCCACCTCTTATTGGTCAGGGAGCCGCACGGCGCCTGCCTGCTGACAGAGATGAATGCCGGCGTGTCATAGCTGGCCCCGATCACTCAGGATGCGCTCGGTCACGGCAGCTGACTCAAACGGCCTCCTCTGAAGGAATCTCAAACGGCCCCGTCTCTGCGAAGAGAATTAGTTCAGCTGGCTTCTTCGTCTCTGTCACACACCGCTCACGCTCCGGCTCCGCGGATCACAGCGTGACGCTCCAAAGCCTGAAACTTCCTCTGCTTGGGAGAACTCCTCCTTAGAGCGTGTAGAACAATTTAATGAGGCTTTTTGAAACTAAACTGTTACTTGGTGTGTTTTTTTATTGTGTTTTTTATTGTGTTAATCAAAGATTAATTCTCACTTTAATGTTAAGTCAAGCAGAAAGGACTGAGATTCTCACATGTTGGTGAAGTATTTTTTTGCTGCAGATCCATTATTATGCAGTGAACACTAAAGGATCGCTTGTGTTATTGCATTTTAGGCAACAAAATGTTTATTTTTGATTGCATTATTTATTTATTTGCATCTTCTATATTTTACAAAACTGCTTAAGTTATTAAATGAAAATTCTGCAAAATGTGCCGGTTTTTTATCCGATTAATCGATTAATCGTCAGGAAAAAGTGATACATGAATCGATTACTAAAATAATTGTGAGTTGCAGCCCTACATCGGCGTGTGAAATTCCCAAATTGTTCACATTTTCACCCATAATCAGACCAAAATCTGTGACTTGCACCTTTTATCCTGTGATTTCTGTCCTGAAACCTGTTCACACGCTGCTTTACTCATAATATTGATCGCACATGTTGGGGTTCCTGCTGCTGTGTAGCTACAGCAGGGTCGCATCTCTTCGGCTTCAGCAGCTCGATATGTTTACGCTGCCGAAATATAATATAATCTCACCCTCTGTGCTGCTTCATTGAGACAACCGCAAGAATCAATGACTCAAATTAAGCAGAGAATCTCTGGATCATTTTCATATAAGAGATTCTCAACCTAATCCGTCTGTAAATTTAGAAATAAATGTTAATTAAAGTTGGTTTTTTTTAGCTGGAGAAGGAGTTTTGTATTTATTTTTTTAACCCAGAATCTACTTCACACTCTCATTAGAGTTGGTTAACTTTCTGCCTGTGAGTGTCGGAAACGGCGTTGCTGCTGTGCTGCTGCAGCGCCGCAGATGTGCGAGTCTGCGTGGGTGGTTTTAGGGTCGATGTCTTCTTTTCTCTGGGGACGGCTGCCGGTAAATCTGGGAGACGAGGAAATTATCAGTGCAGCATCTGGATCTGGAAGGGAGAAATTAACACAGAGGATTGAATTTTAGTGCTTTTTTTATGAAGGAAAATGGCTTCCTGTGTTTGTGAACCTTTTTCTTTGTCAAGTTGTTTTAAAATGAAGGTGAAATCAGAAACTACAAATTTGTTTTCTAAATTTTTTGAGTTTTATTTCAATGTGGAAAAGAGTAAAAGTCATGCTGGTATTTCCTCATTCATTTAAGATAGAGAGGAAGAAACTGTAGCAGAAAAGAATTGATAATGGGACTGCAATAGATCCCAAACAGGAGAATAAAAAATAATATCTACTTGACTGGCTTTATTTCTAGCAGCTGTATGGAGTTTGTATGGAGCCTCTGAAACCCAGTTATCATCTAATGGCACTGCTACAAGGAGAGGGAGTCTGAAAAACAGCCAAGAAATCTTGATCCCTGACATAAAACCTCCGTTCTGTGTCTGCTTTTCTTCCACTGTACTGTCATTTAAGCCCTTCTGCTTAAACACAGCAACATATTGGATTCATGTCTTAAGTTTTAAACTGATTACTTTCCTCTTATGTCGTATTTGTTTTTTTGTTTTTTTTTTCCCCTTTCTGCCAGATGCCTAACTTTAATGGGAAAGTTGAAAGGAGCGATGATATCTATTGTTCTTTGAGCTCATGCAGAGAGGGAAAGTTTTCAAAGAGATGCTTCTTATTATCACATCAAGAGAAAACAGAACAGCCCTCTATTGTTCAGCTTGTTGCAGAGCGCCGTATTAATGTAGCCGTCGCAGCTTCGCAGTCGGGCTGACTGCAATCTGTGCTGCTATCGGGATACATTTACAAATTTGCCACTTGTATGGTGCGCGAGTGGACACGGTGTTTTGCCTGTGACCTTTCCACAGCAGAGGCATTCAAATGGAGAGAATTACCGGCAGCGCTCCCTCTATCAGCGCTGCTGGGAAGAGGCTTTGTTGGGTGCATGAATCCTAAAACTGTAAAGTTTCAGCCTTTAACAGAAGTCTAGGTGGTAACACTTTATTTGAAGGGTGTGCATAAGACTCACATGACACTGTCATAAACATGCCATAACATCTGTCATGAACATAAAGGAGTCTTTATGAATGTTTATGACTGTTGTCTTGAAGTGTCATTTGTTAAATAATGACAATTTTAAGGCAAAGTTGCTCTAAAAGTAGCATTAAAAGTGCCAACTTTGCATGATTTTGTAAATTATGATAATTTAATGTAAAGTTGGCACTTTTAATGGACTTTACATGAAACTTTTAGAGCAACTTTGCATTAAAAGTGTCATTATTTACCGATTGACACTTCATGACATCTGTCATAAACATTAATAAAGACTTCTTTATGTTTATGACAGATGTTATGTCATGTTTATGACAGTGTCATGTCAGTCTTATGCACACCCCTTAAAATAAAGTATTACCGTCTAGGTAAGAGGACAAATATTGCCTCTTGTTTCCAGCTTTTTTTTTTTTAAACAATCTTTACAAATCCAAGGAGATTAAAGACAGACTGCATCAGCATATGTGTCAGATATTTACATTTTTACACTTTGGCATCTTTTTCTTTTAAGCTACTCCATCTGCCCCATTTCATCTGTTTGTCCCTGCAGATAAATCAAATAGCAAACATAGTCAGAATAAATTAAGGTGCATAAGAAACAGGCATCCTGTCCACCCACCTCATTCTCTCCCTGGTAGACAAAGCAGATAAATGTGTGATCTGCCATATTTGGGTCACAGGATTCTGAGACTGACTTTATTCTTCTGCCTTGAAATCAAATAAGATTCATGTCTTTGTTCACTGTTTTTGTGCCTAAGCAGGAAGACATTTACAACATAAAATGTTACTTTAAATCGGTTTGTAAAGCACTGCAGATCCAGAAAGCTGTTTCGTTTGTTCCCATTTAAGGCTGGGCAATAAATTAATAGCAACATATCGACACATGGTCAATATCGACACATAAAATGTCTAATATTCTGTAGTTTCACTGAACTCTGATCCAGAACCGCTCAGCATTCTGGGGGATGTAGGCAGAGGATAAACTTTAGCCACTTAAACTCTCAAGGGCGGTGGAATCAACTTACTCACTCTTTGGTTACCTAGCAACAACTAGCTCACTCATTCTTTAGTTGCCTAGCAACAACCCGTTGAGTAACTGACGCAGCAGCAGTTTAATGTTTCACTATTGTGCCTCATAACTGCTTAAAAATAAGAGAAATGACAGAGTGAAGTGAAAACTGGATGAAACAGGAAAGGTCGCCTCACCGGTTTCACAGTATTTCAGATATTTGAAACAAAAAACTGATCAATTTTATTGATATCACTTATATCGCTTTTCAGCCATAATGTCCAGCACTAACTGGCGCCATTTTTAATTCCTGGCAGGAAGTTGTGGTTGTTTTTGAAGCGATCTGATTGGCTGACTTAGGCTTTTCACTGCCCCCTGTTGGTTTGGCAGGTTTGCTCAAGTTCATTTGTATGAAAACTTTTCTGAAACGGATCCTGTATGAATGCTGGTGTTATTTTTTTTTTAAATTATGTGACAGAGATACGTCTGTGCAAGGCCCAGATCGATTTGTTTCTACTTGTTGTCTCTTAACAACAAAGCAAAGCTTCTCTTCTGTTGATATTTAAAGATTTTTCTGGCATGAAATATTTCCACAGCCATCTGACCTTTGTTCATTTTAGCTCTCTTGTGTTAAAATGCCATCCTTTGAAGCTCCCATCTGTAATTCACTGTGAATGCCACATCCTTCTCCATTTCTTAGCTTTCATTATCTGACTCCAGCCTTTCTGTGCCAGAACTGAATGAATGAACAATGTGCCATTTCTTGTTGTGTCACTTTTTCGGGTTTGGAAAGCAACATGAAGGACAGATATTACCAGTTTGACTACTGGGAACAGCCACTGAAGAACGCGGTCTGGTCGTAAAGCAGGTTGTACGTACATATGCAGTCAAGGTTTTTTTTTTTTCTTTATGTTTAAAACTGGAACAACTACTTGTTCGTTTTCTGTGATCTCAAAACCTTTCTATGATGGTGAGGCAGACTGAAGTGAACAAACGCTCACAGAAAAGTGTAAAAGTTTTAACGTTATGGTCCAAGTTAAAGGAAAGGCCTGTAAAGTTTTCTTTTTACTGTAAAGTGAAACGTGTTTCAGGAAGCAGAGTTGCTGATGTGGTTCTTTCCTTTGCTGCTCCTTATAAAAAAGGAGGAAGAAACCAAAATGAATAACAGCCACTGGAACAAATATGTGACTTTTGTTGTTTTAGGTAGAAGGAGAAGGCTTAGAAAAATACACCTAAGAAGTCCAACAATTAACCTTTCAGGTTTGAGACGGATTCTTCCTTTCAAACTTGAGTTTAACAAATAATGTAAAAATCCATAAGTGGAGTTTCCTTTTAAAGCTGCTGGAGTTCTGATGAGAAAAAAGCATGAAAGCGCATAAAAAGACTCGTTGAATGGCACTGGTACTCTGCTGTTGTATAGGACTCCCTGTTCTGATGGAGACCTTGGTTAGTGGTGCAGCATAATTAGACCTTTTTTAATGTAATGTCTGTTATATATGGCTCGGTTTTAAACCAAACCCTCAATTTTAACGCAAATATGTTGAGCATCCACAGAGGAAAGCCTCTGGCTCGACCATTTTCAGGTTTTTGTAGAGCTGCAACCTGCTGATTCTGATTTCACTAGCGTAACTCTTGAGATGTGTTGCCGTTGTAATTTAAATCAAAATGATGTTAATGACTTTTCACTGTAAATACACTGTATACAGGAAATCGACTGATATCAACTAGGCTTTTTAGCATACAGATATGTTTTATACAAATAACATCCAGCTGATTAGAAATACTGTACACCTTGCTAGGTGCCTACTTTAGATTTAACAAGTGCACCAATGCAGCAAGTAGTTTCTGGATGGCAAAACAAGTGTTTTGTTATGGACTTTCCAGCAGCCATTGTACAGCACATAAGGTGATAAAACCAGCTGACCAAATGTGCTGGACCTCTGCTTGGGTTGCTAGGTAACAGCTAGGGCTGTATAATAATATCGATATTGCGATATCGATATTTTCTTTCCTAGAAAAAAAAATCGATATTCATCTGCAAGTATCGTAACATCCAAATGTCACCTTGTTCACTCACTGCTTGCTTCACCAGGTCATCAGGCTTAGAGTGATTCCTTCAGATGTTCAGGTTAAAAAGGTATCAAACTATTCAGAGCAGCTACTTGGTTCACTTTATTTACTTTACTAATGCATGTCAGCTACAGTTTGTACTGTTTCAATTAAAAGAAACATGTTTTCTCACCACTTCTGTGATTCATTTTGTCCAGCTGTCCACTTTAAGTCTGTGTCCAACCAGAGCCACGTATTGTGTAGTTGGTGCTTTTAATCAGTTTTCAGTTAAATTAATTCAATCCAATTTTATAACAGTCACAAAATATCACCAAAATCACTCTGTCCCTCTAAAAACTTCCAGAAAATCGCAAAAGTGTATAGAATTGTATTGTTTGCTGAGTAGCGCAATATATATTGTATCGTTGGCAGAATATCGTATATTGTATCGTATCAGGAGATTATTGTATCACTACAGCCCTAATAACAGCGCAGTGACCAGTGAATGTGACCTAAAAATAAGGAGTGTTTTGAATCGACTTTTAAAAACTTATTGTTTTTTTTCCATACACCTGGAAGCATTAACCTATTGCCAAAAAGCAGCTCTCTCTGTGTGTGTGTGTGTGTGTGTGTGTGTGTGTGTGTGTTGTGTGTGTGTGTGTGTGTGTGTGTGTGTGTGTGTGTGTGTGTGTGTGTGTGTGTGTGTGTGTGTGTGTGTGTGTGTGTGTGTGTGTGTTTTAAGCACTCGGTCTATTTTTAGAAGCAGTTAGGAAGTAGAGGTGGAAGTAGAAAAATGTGCAAATGGTGAATTTTGCATAGTATAATAAGTGAAATTAAAATTTGAAGCTGTCTTTAAAATATTTTATAAATGAGTGAGTTGCTGTATATACCTATTTTTGTGTAATCACTCTTATTTTGTCTGAACAATGCTCTATGATGCACTTAAAAAACCCTAAACCAAGCTCCTTATTTTTTTGTATTCCCTTTTTAAGCATTAACGTACTTTACTTAGTTGCATTTGTATATATGATAGACTTCCGGTTTCGGTTTGGAGCTTTTATTTTGATAGGATAACTTCCGCTTTATGTATTATTGAATGTCAGCTTAACGACAAAGGACGGAAGACAAGTTGTAACTGAGGTCAAGTTTAAATTATTAGTAGCCTCCTTGATAGAGGCACACAATGTATATTTATTTTTAAAATAAATATATTTTTAATATTTAAAATAAATATATTTTTAATATTTAGCGCCTAAAAATGAGATTTATTTTATTTTTTACATATTTTCAGTTGTAAACATTATTTTTGAGTTAGCAACTTTACGGTTAGGTCCTGTAGCTTACAGTGTGTTTTTGTGTGTCTACATGCAGCTCTTACGGTGAAATTAAGGGTTTATTTTCATTTTAACTACAAGACATACAGGTTCACCAACTGTAGGGCTCAAACCCAGCAGGATTTTGACTAGATCAAGGTCTTATGAAGGAAGAAAGTCGAATAAATAGCTTCATTAAACCTCTAAAAGAACCAATAGAATTTTATAGGCTGACAGCTTTTTTTTTTTTTTTTTTTTTTTATAAAAGTTGATTTATGTGCGTTTCTTCTGTATGTTGGAGTCAGTTTCCGGTTCACAGTCGTGTGTCTGCGCCAAAGACACATGTAATCTGCGCTCCGGGAGCGGAGCCAGGCTGTGCACATGCACAGTGTCGTAACTCTGTAGTTAAACAGATTGTGTTTTTTTTTTCTCAAGTCAGCAGAGGCTTAAGAAGAAGAGAAAGTTTCCTCCTCCTACTGCTGCAGTAGTGACAAAGCTGACAGGTTTTTTACTTAAACTTTTTAAATGCAATATTAGAAATACATTAAAATACGTAAGTAATTAGATAAGGAAATAGATATTTTATTGAAAGTGACTTTACAAAATTTGAACCATATGAAGCTCAAACTATGCCACTTGAGTTTTTGGTAGAATATTTTACAGACAAGAGTGATTTTTTTTGGTATAATTACTGCTGTAAGTATGTTTTTTTTTCAGCAAATGGTCTTTTTGAGTTTGTATACTCTAGTTTAATATTGATTACTAAATTAGCTGATGATTATTTTAATAATCTGATTTATTACAATTACGGTAATACGATTATTTTTTTCAAATAAAAGCAACTGGATTGGGCTACATAACATTTGCTGAATTTGAAAAATCTGTGGTATTTTAATTACGTTATACTTTAACAGTCTCCTATCAGCCTTTGCACAAATGTAGGCCTTTAAAAGTCATAGATAAATCCAGGTTTTCCATGTATGTGGTTCTTTTAAAGCAGCTGAAGGCTGTGGGAGCCCATTAGCCTACACTTTACCCTTTTACAGACCCAACAGAGACGAGCTTGTGACTGACTTTGGGCCCAGTTAATCCAAAGTTTCAGCAACCAAACTTATGAAAAAATTTGTAACAAACCCAAAGCTCTTGGGTTTCTTGTGCTTTTTCCCCCCTACTGTTGCTGTGTTTCAGCTATGAAAGGTTGTTTTGATTTATCTCTGCTTTCCGCCTGGTGTGGGTGGAGCAGCAGCCCATCAAGATGAGCTAAAAATAGCTAAAGGCATCCAACACCGTCACTTGGATTGGTTTGAAATGGCTCGTTTCACGCTTTCCCTGTTGCCTGTTAAAATGAACCGGAGTCCAACGTCAGGCTTGAGTCGCAGCCAAATCTGCTGCTCCCTCTGCTGCAGACGAAGCTTCTCTGGACGGGCCCAGGCGGTGGGAAGCAGCCGGAGCTGTGGCCCCTTTGTGATATTCAGTGTTGGTGCTTCCTCCTGTCTGTCTGTGGAATATGTGGATTGTTTGTGTAGATCAACACAAGCTGCTGGCTGTCAGCTTTGTTTGCTCCTGATGCGCGCTGTCTCGCCTGTCATCCTCCATCTCTTCTCTACGTCTCCTTCTCGCGGCCACCCGTTAACAAGATGGCAGCCGCAGACTGTGGCGATGCTCTTACAGGTCAGAGTTCTCCTGTCAGTGAATGATTGACTCAGCAGAGTGTAAATACAGCAGCGCCGCGATATCTGCAGGCTTGTCCGGTAATTGGTGGAGTCCGGATGCTGCTCCTGTCTGCCGGCTAATTAAAATGCAGGAACACGCCAGAATGAAATTACGCCGTCAGAAGTTCAGCGGCAGGGCTCGGACAAACTGTGACAGCAGGCAGGTCTTTGACTCCACTCTGAGGTTTTTCAGTCTCTCTTTGTTGTCTCTCATTAGCTTTTACTCAAATGGAAACGGTAAAATGTGACGGACAAATATTCTTTGATATATTTCAGCTGAATCCCATGAAGTAGATCTAATTTCTAGTACTGAGTGCTTCCACCATAGTGATGGAGAAGAAGATGATTTAATGATCGTGTGTGTCACTGGGGACTGATGAAACATGAGGGAACGATTTCAAACCTGGCTGGAGGATAAATTGTTTCAGAACTTATTGCGATAAACAATAATATTGTTGTTTTGAGGCCATTTTCAGGTAATAATGGCATAAAAATGCAAGAACACATTCTCAAAGATCTTAAATTCTAACTAACATTTAAACACTGGAACTGGAAGACATTTTAAATATCCAAAATAAATAAAAAACAAATAAAGTGAATTATGAAGCACCTTTAAACAAAACTATCTTTCAAAAATAGGGATAGTTGAGCTCAAAGCACCAGACTGATAATTTTTAGTATTCAGTTTTTGATAAAACAATAGAAATGATAAATCAAGCAAATTAAATTATTGAGTTTCTTTTAATTTATCAGGTGATTAATTGATTTATTGTTTATTATGACGGGCATAGAGACGACATGTTTTGGTGACAGACTTTCGCCGGCCAATGAAAATTCATTTATCGAGTCGTCTGAATTTCAACCTCTGTCGATGCAGAGAATCTGTGATCATAAACTTTAAATATTTGCCACATATTCAAATTCTCTCTAGTGGATTCTGTTCACTCACTCAGTATTTTAAGGCCTGTTTGTTGTACTGCATTTTATTTAGGGAGTAAAGCGAATGGAATACAAATGGGATTTTTATTTTAGTTCATTATTATTCATCACTTTCTGTTTGTCTGCCACATAAAATCCCAAAGGACGGTATTGATGTTTGTTGTTTTTAGTGTGAAAACCTACAAATTGTTTGAACGCACCACAGACTAACGACTGCATAAATATATTTATTATTATTCTTCAACATACAGCCCTGCTTCCTTCAAACTCTTGGTCATTACTAAGAAAGCTTTCTCCTTCTCTCACAGATGAGTTTTAGGGCGAGCGTCTGTTTCAAAGGGGCTGTACATCATTAAAAATGTAAACTTTTATGTGCCTGAAGGGCTGCAGAGCAGGAAGCAAAGTGGCTCCTCAGCCTTCATTAAAACTCCTCCATCTGTTTCTGTAAGTGCAGCCTGTTGAACACGTCAGTGAGGTTTAATGCAGAGCCGACTTTTGGTCGTGATGCAGCTCAGGACTGACAGACTGAGTGTTCGGGAACGCAGCAGCGCAGCGACGTGACGCATTCGTGCATCGAGGAGGGCCCATCAGGACCAGATGTCTGAATGACACATAACAAACAAGCTGTGGATCGTGATAACACAGAGCCCAGTGTTTTAACACAGAATGAAACATTCCAGCTCCCTGTGGGTTCTTTAAACACATCACCAAACATTAATGTCGTTTTAGAGTCGTGTAGCAGCCAGCTCTGAGCTGCTGCTGCTGGAAGTCCTCCAATCAGGAAACTGCAGCCCAGAGTGCGCTGAAATTTATTACTGCATGACGGAGGGAGCAGTAATAAAGTTTTTGATTAATTACCTGTAACGAGCATGACAGAGAAAATTATTTGAGCAGGGTCCTTTATCGGCTTTATTTTTGGTTTATTCTTAAATAAATGGGACCTAAATTCACTTTTTGGAGGTTTTTATACTTTTATTTGGATTCCATCTGTTTCTACATACACGCCAAGTGCTTTTCTGGCAGTAAGTTAATATTTTTTGGTGTCTGTAAAACTTCCCAAATATTGAGTCACATTCAAAGGGCTGGGGTTGTGGCGTTACCTAGCAACCCCAGCTAACCCTAAGCCGTTACCTAGCAACCCGAGCCTAGCTCCCACCCCGTTTGGTCAGCTGGTTTTACTTCTGTATATTCTGTACAATGGCTGCTGGAAAATACATCTGTTTTGTTGTTGACTTGCTATGCAGAAACACCTTGCTGCATTCTTGTTAGTTGTGCAGGAGGCGCCACTTCTGCTTTTCAAAGATGTACAGTTGTATATTTTATGCATCTGTTTGCAGACATTTTCATGTTTGAGTGTAAACGTTGACTTGAAGGGCGTGGCAGGAGCAGCTTATATGGATTTTAAAGGGGCAGTGTTATGTAAAATGGACTTCATTGTTCAACTTACCTGGAGTGTTGCTTAAGTTCTTTCATGCATGTTTGAGAAATCCTTTAATCTCCACGGCAACCATTGAGCTGTTCAAAATGCCGGGTTGGATGTAGCCCCGCCTTCGAGACGCAGCTCCTCCTCGGAGCTGCAGTTTCCGTGTTTCCACTGCACAGAGCAGCTTTTCTCTGCGACTTATCCACTCAACTCCTTCAGACTAGCAGCAGCAATTAGCAAACACATTATAGGGACTACTTCTCAGGGAAACGCTGGTAAAAACGTTGTTAAAGGGTCAACAGAGGAGCCATGTTGCGATGACTTCTCGAAGGCGGAGTTTCAGAAAGAGTAGAAGTTTTTAAAGGGACAGAAACCCAATTTCAAGGCAATAAATTTGGAAGTAAAATTTCTTTTAAGTCATATTTGATATATTTGCAGCATTTTTATAACCACTGAAGGTAACAGTTAACCAACTGTGTTTACAACCCTCAAAGCTAAATGAACCATGACCTCTGCACTGATGCCCCTGCATTCCGACCTCTTGATGAGAAACCAGAACTTTGCACTTTGGATTTTTATGCTCAGTACTAAAAGGAGAATCTGTCATACAGATTTTGTGTGTGTGTTGGTGTCCAGAATATATGCTTGGGTTTCTGCTTTGCATGAAACATTTCGGAATAATAGACCCGCAGTTAATGTCAAAAACTAAAATAGTGGTTTCTAAGACTTTATTCATAAATGAACTGATAAATATTTTTGTCTTGTTTTGTGGCGACCTCTAAATCCTAACTTACCCTGTCTTATAACAACCCTGTTTTGTGAAACTTATTTTTCTTCCTGCACTTTGATTCAAGCCAGACTTCTAATTATTCATGCGGTTTTAATGTGCAGAAGTTTTTAATTATCTCTTAGTCAGCAATTCCTCAGGCTTTCTGAGAATTTTCTTTGCACTTTGACTTGTTTCTTGCTCATTTTTCAAAACGTTACTGACCATGACAAATGAGTTTAAGCTTAATAAATGGCTAAAGTGGAGGAGAAATAAAATAATTACATGTAAAGTATATTAACAATAACAACCTTTAAGAAACATATTCAGAAAAGTATTTCTTTGTGACGTCAGAGGTTCCGGGTCACAGCTGCTGCGTGAAAGGCTGGGCTTTTATTGTGGAAACAATTCTTATAAGAATTTTTACCCATCAGTGTCATGAATTTTGACCTATAAGTGTCATGATGACATTCAGTGTTAGATAATAAATAACAAAACTAACAAAGTTATCGGAAACGCTCCGTTTGCCATTTTCTCCACAGCTTGTTCCACAAGAGAATCGATAAATATCAATACAATCAAAGATATGATTAAATGTAGTTACTGTGTAGTTTAGTGAAATAAATTACACTTTTTAAAGTAAGTGGCATCCAGACTTGTAGTAGATTACGCTTGTTGCACAAAATAGGCAGAACTGAGGATGTGTTTGTGGTGCTGGTTGCTGTGCCATGCCATCACAGCCATAAAGTTGCATAAAAAAGTAATGAATAGATTTTCGTAATCTTTGTTTTTATCATACTAGTACCACAGAATAATGTGACCCCTATTATCTTCCTCTACAACCTGTGACGTCTGTTGCAATGTCTGGTGGATGGATGAAGTCGTTTTCTGTTTTTACATTCTCGTTTTTTGAGTGTAGGATCCAGGTCTTGCCTTTAGCTCGGCTGTGTAAGCTGACTTAAACCCAAACACATAGACTATCCTCGCTTCCTCACAACCATATGTGATTCCCATCAAGGAAAAACATTCGTTCCCCTGCTGATTTACAGGAAGCTGTTCTCCTTGTAGGGTAAAGAAAACATTTATAGACCTAAAGCTCCCTCTTGTTCTCCCCACACACACCAACACACTCCTGTTTTGTGAGATAAGGGTCGGTGTGATTTTGAGTCTTTATCTGAAATCGGATGATGTCAGTGTCGTCGTTTTTATATGCTTGCCTTTTTGGCGCCTGATGTACCTCAATTAGATTCTCCTTTTTTAAAGGGATCTGTTATGCAGAATTCAGGTTTTGTACATTTTTGTGCTTCCATTTTTAGCGTTTCGGCTAAAAGCAGCCCAAGCGCTTAAAAAAACCCCCGATGAGGTGTTTTCTGGCAATAAGTGAATGCTTTTTTTGGTGACTGACAATGAGCCGTTTCCAAAACCTTTTGTAAGTTTTATTCCATCGTTGCCTAGCAACCCCAGCCAAACCCAGCCCGTCACCTAGCGACCCAGTCGGAGTTCCAGCACGTTTGTTTTGCTGGTTTTACTGTTGTATGCCGTGTACAATGGCTGCTGAAAAATAAAAGGGTTTTGTTGGTGACTTAAAATCCAGAAACTACTTGCTGCATTCCTGTCGGTTGTGCAGGAGGCTCCACTTCTGCTTTTCAAAGCTGTCCAGTTGGATAATTGTGCTTATGTTTGCAGCCATTTTCATGTGCGAGTGTAAACGTTGCATTAGCTTATTTGGATTTAAAGTGACAAGAGGCTTCTGAAGGCTCCAAATAAAGTTATTTGGAGCCAAGAAGGAATGATTTTGTGCAAAAAAAAAAATGTAACGAACATGTTTTGTTTAGGCCATAGACCGATTGAAACCTGGTCAAAGAGTCCTGACAGGTCACCTTTAACACACCTGATCGAATTACATACCTTTTTGTGTGTAATAAGCTTCATGATGACATGTACTTCTCCTAGTAGCTGTGTAGAAATGTGTGTATTGGCTGTCAGTGGTGACAGAGGAGGGAATATCAATTACTGTTGGCAGCGAGGAGGAGGAGGAGGAAGGCTGAAGGAAAAGAAAGGAGAGGAAGCAAGTGGTTGATGAAAGAGTTTGTACATCTGAATTGAGGATTTCAACAACCTCACCCGCTGCGCCCCACCACCCTGACCTACTTTCCTCCTCCGCTGACACGCACTCAGATGATTCAGCTTTTCTCCCGTCTCCCTCCCCGCTCCGTCTTTCAGCCTCACCGTTCCTCCTCGCCTCCCTGCGCCTTTGTCTTTCTGTAAATTATTCCTGGTTTTGTGTTTCCAGCTGGGTGTTCTCTGGTTTTCTGAGGATTTGACGCGGACTTGGCCTCTGCCAAGAGCTGGTTGTTTGAATCGATTGTCCCAGACTCCCACCATGTAACAGGAGAGGAGCAGCAGCTTTCACAACGCTGAACGCTCGCCATCATATCAACATTTGGCATTTTGAAAATCGCACAGGCTGGACTCCACATTTCTTTTCAAAGTGGTGATTCAGAGTTTGAGTGGATTGAGAACACGAGCAGATGATGGTGTTGTGACTCTAAAGTGCCGGACACTCAACACATGGTGGATTTCTTTACTTTTTTAAAAAATTTTTGTCTGTTTTGTTCCTGGACATTTTTTCGGACTTCACTTTTCTATAACTTTTGTTGGTTGGCTCTGAATGGCAGTTGACCATTCAGTTTTGCCATCTTATGTGTTTTGGAGGAATTTTATTATTTTTCTTTGAAATTCTGGAATCTGTGTCCCATTACTGTCTTTCTTAAAATTATTTTTTATTGTTTTGTTTTTTAGTTTATATTAAAAAGTTGTTTTTTTACACAGTCCATGATTAAAATATTCTAAAACTTTCCTAATTTGGGATGGTTAAGATTACTGAAGTACAAACACTAAACCACCAGATGCCAGAATAATAATGACAGATGTTCTTCTTTTTTGTAAACTTTTTATTTTTGTTGTATTTTGATAAATACCCCCACATCCTGATGCTGCCATCCTGAAACTTTAGTTTTCTTCCTATATTTCAGTTCAAATTTCTTTCAGTACATCTAAAAAAAACTAATTTACAAGTAACTTCAGCAAGATATAGGAGATTATTTTATGCCAATAATCTCTTAAAATTGAAGAAAAAAGTATTAGATCCACTGGTAGATTATTTTACTCATGACATGGGAAATATGTCTCATTATAAGTGAAATAATCTGCCAGCGGATCTAATACTTTTTTTTTTTTATCAATTATTGATTTAAAACAAATTCCTAAATATTGCAGAAAAGTTACTTGTAACTAAGTTTTGTCTGTTTTTTAAGTGTACTAAGATATTTGCTTCAGAAATACTTGGTAACATTTTGATTTTGCAGTGAATTCTTGGTCTCATTTGCAAAACTGTTGTTTGTGCTGCTTTTGGAATAAACAGTGTCTTCCTCTCTAAGTGGCATATTGTCTCTGGATGTAAAGAAGATGGATGGATGATATAATAAAATGATCTTCATCAGCATCTTCAAAATGTTTTCAGCTTTCGTTCTTCAGTTGATTCACACATTTGGCATCCAAACACCTTGTAGAAGGGCTGATGGCTAAAACCTGCATTCACAGCCTGTTATACTCCAGAATCAAATGCTTGTTTCTTTTTATTTACAGCTTCTCACCGAACTGCTCAGCGCTCTGCCGGCCGCTGTGCAGCGTTACTCCATGTTCCTGTCTGGCTGCACTGCTGGGCAGAAACACAGAGGCTGCTGTCTGTGGCTCTTCTCACTGAAACATGAAAAGATCGTTTCCTCTCTGCGTGTCTTGTGAAGGCTTGTGGCGCCGCAATATGTTTGAATGACACTGTAGTGTCAGGAGCGCTGTTTACTGTCGAGAAATAAGCAGGCAGTGGCGCTTGGTAAACTTGACCAACAGGACGTTTTAATAGTCGGCGAGTTTGTTTTTCTTCCCTTTGCTAACAGCGGTGACTCCCACCTCCGCCTCAGCCCACTCCTGTATTTGCATTTAGTTGTAGGCGGGTATGAAACGATTGGTACATATTTTAATTTTTGCTTGGCATTGTTAGTGTTGGCCATATTGGAGATCATTTATTGCAGATATGCAACCAACATTAGCAAAATGCCTCCATTTGTTTCACATTTTATGCCCTGTGAAGCTTCTGTGATGCAGTTTAGTTCCTTTAACTTATTGTAAGTGCAACTCACTTCAAAGCAACTTTGAAGTGAGTTGTGAATACTGTAAAAGTAATAAAAATGTTTGGATTTCAATTAGATGTTTTCAATTAGATGTTTGGAAGGTTCATTGTTTAAAACCCTTGAAAGTGCTTGATATTTAAACTTTGAAATAAAGTGCAATCATTTGATTAAAAGCCTACATTTGGAAAATGTTTTTACAGTTAAAGCCAGATCTTTTCATAAACCTAATAAAAAGACAAACACGTTTTTTTCATTGTCTGAAGATCAATCAGACCAACATTTTTTTGTGTTATGTTAGTAAATGTCAAAAAACTTGGTGAGAACATTTTCTAGAGCTTATTTTGTAATTTTCTTTGTTTAATTTTAAGTATTTAATTTGAGCAGGAAAGTAATTTACCTTAACATGATTTTGTTTGGATTGTTTCATTGTAACTAATATTTATTATTCCTAGTGGCTCAGTACGTTATTGTAATTGAATTAAAAGTTGAATTACGTTAACAAATGTTATTGAAATTGAGAGATTGTTTTGTTCAATTTGATTTTTAGTCCAATCCGGTCTACAGGTTGTGTGTGAGACGTCAAAACATAAAGTTTAGTTATATTGTAGTTTACCTTGTTCTTCCTGTAGAATGCTATCACAAGACATTATTAATGACAGTAATAACGATTTAGCGAATTGAAACTGACTTCTTTAGTTAATTTGGGTTGTTTTCATCTTAAAAGTTTGGTGCTGGAAAAGTTTGAAAAGTGTTTGTATTTTATTGTGGGGAAAACTTTGTAAATCCAGTGACTGTAACAAAGTGGAGCGTTTATCCTGCAACAATCTCTCATCCTTTTAAAAAATAGCCTGAATGAACAAAACATATCTCTAAAGAAAATGCTTTTTTTTTAAAACCTTTCAGCAAACTTAACCGTTCCTCTGATTTTGTATTTAAAAACCTCATTTAAACTTTGAGTGACTTCCACACTGAAGAGTGTTGTTCTTTATCTGTTGGCTCTGGTGTGTGTAGGAGATATTTCTCCACTTGTCCATGGTCCATGACATAGACCATGAAAATCAAACACACACAGTTTAACTCCAGTAAAGCATTAAAGTGATAATTACCCAAGTTTTTTTCATTTTCCTTTTGAATCTGATGCCTCAGATTTGTTCAGCTCTGGAGAGAATCAAATAAAAGTCTGTCAGGAACAGGAGCTGTCCAGTCATTGAGCTGCAGCTGAGCAGAATCAGTGACAAACACGCAGCTCAAATCTCCAGAGAGAATCCTTCCTCCAACCGTGACAGTGCTTTGTAAATTATATGTATAAAACTATTCAGAAACATTTGTTTTATTGACAGCAAAGCATCAGATATATAAATAAATAGTGAAAGTTGCTTGTGCAGAAACTGTGATTGGGATGTTTGGCGGACTGACAAATTAAAGTCTCTCACTTGATTGAGACTTCAACTCCGCGAAGCGGCGTTACGCTGAGAAAAGAGGACAGGAACCGATGTTTATGTATTAGGTTTGAAGCTTTGTTGGAGTTCGTCTGCAGATCTCTGTGTGTGTGTGTGTGTGTGTGTGTGTGTGTGTGTGTGTGTGTGTGTGTGTGTGTGTGTGTGTGTGTGTGTGTGTGTGTGTGTGTGTGTGTGTGTGTGTGTGTGTGTGTGTGTGTGTGTGTGTGTGTGTGTGTACCTCTCTGTGCACGAGTTGGTGTGTGAGGAGGATGCAGATGGGGTTTCGGGACAGAGTCCAGCAGGCACAATTGTTCCTTTGAGAGAGAGGGATAGAGTGTACTATTTGAAAGCTCAAACACACACACACGCACGCACATGCAGGCGTGTGCACACACACACACACACACACTCACTGGTGAGGCTTGTCACAGTTTGCTCAGTCCAATCTTAATTTTGAACCAAATGAAGGCTTCAGAGATTTCTTAGGGACTTTACTAAACGCTCTTTCCACATTTTTGTGCGTTAACTTTTATTTTATCTAGACTTAAAAGTGAAGATAATTTATTCCTGTCAAAAAGTACTATTGGTGCACACATGTGTAAAGGATAGCAGCTATTTTATGCAGAAATAAATCTGAAGAATGTCTCTTATCAGCTGCACCAGATTTGCAAATACAGCTAACCTCAAAATTATCCAATCCCCTGAAAGATTTAGACTTGAAATGATCTTCATTTTACCAACACTTTTCTCTAGCACAAAGCAATCCTGACTTTGTAACAATGAATGGTCAGAACACTCAGCACTTATAAACTGGGCTTGATTGCTAAAGTGTCAGTAAAAAATTTCCCATTGATGTGGATGATTTTTCCACCAACCTTTTTGAATAAAATCTCAATAAACTGATATTTCTTCCAAACTTATTTTCCTTTGAGAGATGGCTGCTTCTTTTCTTGTAAGAAACAAACAAAAATCTGCTAACACGTCACTTAAAATCTAAATTCTGGGCTTAACTGTATTTGTACATAATCACTCCTTCGCCTGCTCTGATATGTACAATCAGATTGTAAAACCTTCCTTTTTCTTCATGCACCTTATTTTAAACTGGTAGAGATTGTAGGTGAAGACTCTTTAACGCAAAAGAGGAATTATCTAATACACACAATATGTTCTTCTTACACCTACATGGTAAACCTAGAAATACTTGAGTGTTTCCTCCTCTTTTTCAGCTCTGTTGTGTCATTCTCCTCCTCATTTTGTGCACAAAAGGTGGATAAGTTCACATTGTATTTCCCCGCAGCAATTTTTAACTGGGAGCAGTTATATAAAGTCAAATCTGGCACAGTGTGCTTCACGAAGAGACGCTGCGCTCTCACTCGAGGATATGATGCTGATGTGTTTTTGATAGCATTTTGCTGTTCATCAGGTAGCAGTGGATGCTGCAGCGTCCTGCTGAATTGTGAAACTCACTCGATGGGAGAGCAACGGGAGGAAAGATTGATGAGAGAGAAAAAGAGATGTGTGAAAATGAAGCTAGAAGACTCGGGGAGAAAGGAGGAAAACGTCAGTAATCTTAAAGGTGATCTATTAGCTTTCCTTGAACAGGTTGGGATAAATCTATGAGCTACACGAAACATGTTCACTACATGTTTTGCAAAAAAATCATTCTTAAATAAGATTTTATTGCTCTCAGTTCTGCCTGTTTTAAACTCCTTTCAGAATAAGCTGTTATAAGGTCTCTTGTCCCCCAAACTCAATGTTTACACTCAAATGTGAAAATGGCTGCAAACATTTATACAACCGTACATCTTTGAAAAGCGTAAATGGAACCTCCTGCACAACCAACAAGAATGCAGCAAGTGGTTTATGGAGGGGAAGTCGAGAACAAAACCCTTGTCTTTTCCAGCAGCCAGTATACAGCACATGCAACAGTAAAACCAGCTGACTAAACATGCTGGAGCTCTGCTTGGGTTGCCAGGTGATGGACTGGGGTTGCTAGCTAATGGCACAATGTACGGCAAATGTAAAGTTTTTGAAACGACTCATTTTCCAGGCACCAAAAAACACGGGTATGTTTTTACAAAGGAAAGTATACAAACTTACAAAATGAGAATTTTGCATAATAGATCCCTGTTATGTTGACATTTTATTCCCCTTTTAAATTTTCTGCCAAAGGGGGAAAGTCACAGTTGGATTCTGCAGGTTCAGAGCCGTATGGAGTGAAATGAGGGCAAACGCCAGCAGCCTTAATCTGCCCCCTCCGCCCCCTCCACATAACCTCACTCCCCACTTAGGGCTGTTTTCGATTCCTTGTGTCCTCCAACAAGCTTCTTTTCTCCGCTTTCATCTCTCCGGTTGAGCCGCTGCCAGAAGATGCTCTTATAGCGTGTTCTCTACGTGTTTGTGGGCCTGAAGACAGAGCTGTGATTAAAAAGGAGGAAAAAAATGACTTGTTTCCCAGGTTCTTTCTTCTCTTGTTCAAGCAAATTTCAGCAAGAGCTGGAGGCGATCGGATCACCGCGGGGAGCCTGGAGCACGGATATTAACCAGGGCTCACTGAACGCTCGCAGCTGATTCACTCACAGAGACGGAGCAGTCGCGTCCTTTTGCAGAAAACGCATCCCGCACTAACTCTGTTGTTCCTGCGCTCGCGTTTTGGAGGACAGTAAGGATGCGTTCACACCAGCCCAGTTTAGTCCACTTAAGCAGAACTCTAGTTTGTTCACTAGAAAGTCCAGTTCGCTTGTGGAGGTTTGAATGCCAAATCAAACTCTGATGCAGAATAATAAAGCAAACTCTGGTCTGCCGAAAAACCCAGTTCTCTGTTCGATTAAGGTGAACTCAGGTGCAAGTTCACCTTAATTGCATTCTGGGTAAATGCAACCAAAGCAAATGTGCTACTCCAGTACTGAAGGGAGAGATGGCTTCTGGTGTTTTGTGAACGACAAAACCTCCACTAAAATCTGACTCCGCTCAATTTTTGTTTACATCTCGTGTCGTATCTTCTTCAGAGATTTTCATGTTGTCTTCTTCAGTGGTTCTTGGTGCAGCGCCCCCATAGGCGAGGAGGGGAACAGGCTTTTCAGTCAGTTTGGTTCGATGACACAATGCAGTGTGAAAATGTAACAAATGTTTCATTTTGAATTTTGGTCCCGATGGAACTGAGTGTTCCAGACTATTAGATGTGAGAGCACAAAGCAAAAAGACTGAAGGTCAGGATCAGCATTTGATAAGTCAGAGTTTGGTGATTTTCCCCTCTTATCTATGTTGGCAGTGCCCTTCGGACTTATTGGCACCTCTCGTAAAAATGTGTAAAACCTGTTGAAATATCCTCAGCGTTTGTTGCTGCAGCATGCTTTCACACTGACACATTTAGGAAACTCCAGGCTTTAACTGGAACAGATTTTATTTTCCTACAGAATGATCTTTGCTACAATTAGCAATTCTATCAAAAAAATGGGTTTTTTTAACTTCTGCTTTTATTTTCTTTAAGTAACGCGACTTTTGACATCTGTTAACAAATGGCATCTTTTTTTCATGTGCAATGAAAGTACAGAGGCATTTTTTCCGTAGGTACTCATTAAAATGGGTAATGGGAGAGAACGTGCTCTCCAAGAAAGGCAGATTGGTGGTGATTGTTAAGTTAGAGAATAATTACTAGAACATAACTATTCGGCAGTATTTGATCATTTATTCAGTCAGAGTTATAAAACGTTTAGGAGAAGCCTTTTTCTGAGGGAGAAGAAGAAAGGGCAGCTAACTCTGGAAATATTTAAAAATCTTTGTTGTAGTTGTCTTACTCAATGCTTGCATTTCAGCAGACTCTTTCAATTTGCAGTAAAAACATTATTGTGCAAATATGACTTCTTTAAGTATATTAGTCTCTTTGAGAAAGTTCTGTGAACATAAACATTAGTCTACATTGTTTGACCAATTATGCTTCTTTGGACATGTTAGGACAGATCAAAAACCTGTTTATTACATTTTGTGCACAAAATCATTCCCGATTTTTCGTCTGGTCAATTTTGCCTGTTTTGATCTCCTTCCAGAATGAGCTGTTTTAGGGCGTCTTCTCACTTTAAGTCAAAATAAGCTTCTGCTGGCAACACCCTCCAACTCAACGTTTACACTCACACATGGAAATGGCTGAAAACAGATGCACAAACACACGACAATACAGCACATTATACAAACCTCTTTTCTGAATTGTAATTCAACAGCAAAGCATTTGTCCTTTCCAACAGCTGTTGTACTGAGGTAAAACCAGCTGATCAAATGTGCTGGAGTTCCATTTGGGTTGCTAGGTAACAGGGCTGGGCTAGGTGCCCATGGAATGTGACTGTTTTTTTTTTTTGTCCTTGTCTCTTATTTAGATTTTTTACATCACAAATAAACTTGATTAAACTAATTGGAACATCAGTGGGGAAAAAAAATTAAAATATATTTGTGAAATTGGATAATTACTCAAAATCAGATCTGACATGTTGGACATAATTCAACCATTTGGACCAATAGTTTTCCAATTTAATTCCAGATACCAAAAACAATTAAGTCATTACCAAAATATGGCTGATGTTTTTTAGTTGTTTTTTTGTGAATTTTGCAGAATAGGTCTCTTTTGTTAGGGAGAGTCCTGAATTTAATGATTATGTTCGGGCAATAGCAAGAGAGAACATTTGATTTCTGTAGATTGGTCTTGAATTGGCCGGGTTACGGGGGGTTGATGGCTGTTTAAAGGATCAGTTTTCCACGCTGCTACCGGAGGCGGCGGATGGCTCTTTCTGCTGTGGTGAAAAGTCAGTTCTGCTGCGTTTTTGATGTTTACTCCAGCAGGCAGGCTGGTTAAACACGTCCTCCTTTCAGTTCGAGTGGTGAGGAGAAAAATAAAACAAAACAGACACGTCTTGCTTTAAGAAGTCTTTTCTCAGGAAAGCTGTGGTTTGATTCACAGATTTGTGGCTGCGCTTTGAGACTCTGTGAGATTTTCCCTCTTCTCACTCGGCCGGGAAGTCAAAGTTGGCCTGAGGCTGGATATCATATCTGTCTGCATATGGGGACTTCAGCAGGACAGATGCTGGAAGTCGTCAGGACTTGAACCTCAGTGGAGGAGATAAAGAACCGGATCAGAACCGGCGCTCAGCCTCCAGGCGGAGGCCTTCAACAGATGGTGTTTCCCTCTGTGGGCTCAGTTATTATTAACACATATGACACAATAAACAGGACAAGCATCTTCATGCAGCATATTGCAGCAAATGTAATAATGCCGATGTGTTAGTGAAGCGTATTTAAAGCGTAACCGTTTGCTGGTTGCCATGGACTACTTTTAATGTTTGTACAGCGCCTAAAAAACAATTTATTTGACTAATTCAAGCTCCAGAACTGCCTTGAAGCGCTTCAGACCTGGTTACACGGCTCTTTCATTAAACAACTTTACAATAGTTTTCTTTCCAGATGAAGAAAATAATTTCTAAATTTTTACATGAAGCCGTACATTATATACATTCATTATTCAGCTATATTTCAGTAATTTATGACTGCTTATGTGATTGCTATGCTTTACAGCTAATGAAAACAAAAAAAAAAGTTTTTCAGGAAATCTGAATATTACATTCACATTATGGGCATATTATGTCCTACACTATCACTGTAGGGCAATGACCTCCTCCCCAAAATGCCATTCCTATAAGAAGCTGACTGTTCAGGATGCTGGAAGTTTAGTGGAAGGAAAAAATGTGGGAAAATGAAAGGAACCATCCTGTTAATCCTTAACAGGATGATGAAGAAAAACCGGTTCTCAGTAGTTTGGGTGAGGTTCACAGTTCACTGACCAAAGGAAACAGAAAAACACCCTTTTAGACAATAATCCACGTTTTTAGGACCAAATTTAAGAGAGAAAGAATTAATTACAACATCTGTTGAAATACTCTCATATTTTTCTAGTCACAATTCAAAAACGGGTTATACATTTACGAATTTGGTTGTTTTGCTTTATTTCTCATCTTTTTGGTGGGTAATATTGCAGAATAATTTTGGTTCTTAAATTAAAAAAGTGCACTTCCCATTTTTTTCTTCATTGACATTTGCAAACATGTCCAAATGTAATTTTCTAGCATTAGCGGACACCCATGTCCACCAGGTCGTTGTTGTAACCTGACAGTTTATCTGCTGTTTGTCTTTTGCTGCTGTTGTGATGGATTCAATCTACAGAGAAAATCCCATTACTGGCACAACTTGTCCTGTCACACATGATGTAATCTGATTTAATCCGATTTGTTTTGGTTGAATGGGAATGCTCAGTAGCCATATACAGTTTGTCTGACTAAACTGGAGACATTTAGTCAGAAAAAAGTTGTTGGATGAAATAGAGTCTTTAGTCAGAGGCCCCTTCAAGTCCGCTGTGATACAGACTTCTACGGGAGATGTTTCCTGCCAAAAACCATTACTGTCTGTAATAACTATCTGAAGAATTTGAATTTTTATGAATTACAATAACATTTAATTTCCCTTTGGGGTCAAATTTATTTTTTGATGGGCAGTTTTGATGGCAGCATGGTGACATCACAATCCATTTTATTTTTCTTTGTTTTATTTCTGTTTGTTGTTTGTTTGCTGTGTTTTATTGTTACCGTATTTTCTGCACTATAAGGCGCACCTAAAAACCTTCAATTTCCTCAAAAGCCGACAGTGCGCCTTATAATCCGGTGCGCCGCATATATGGACCAATATTGAGCCACAACAAGTCTAGCTACTACGGTAAGCAGCTGCCGACTTAATTTCCCCCGTAGAAGAAGAAGCGCATGGTGCATGCTGGGATAGTTGTCAGAACGCTAGTTTGTTAATAAAGTTTGACGGACCTATCTACCCATAGACATGATAATCAGGTCGTCTGCAGGTCATGTAGCACCACGAACATGTTGTGCGCGAACGGAGAAGGATGAACATTGTCCAGCCACGCCCCATTCCAGTCGGAAGGCTCTCCTCGCCGACCCGAGTCAGACTGTTTTGTTGACATTTTTTATGTCAACAAAGTTGCTTTAGACATTCATCCATAACTAGGGTTACCAAGGGACCAGACCCTATACAGTTAAAGCCTTAGGGAAGAGAGACAGAGACTGCAGCGGCAGCGTGTCGGTTGGTCTGTGTTACCCAAAAAGCAGTTGGGCACAATATTGCAATACCAACACCGTGAGTGAAACAACAACTGGGGCAGACTGCTATATATAGTACTTAGGGACCCCTTCTTTATTATACATCCACATTTGTAGAGTACGGAACAAATTGCATCCCATATACGTTCAATACGGGACAGGTGGCAACTGTAGCATCTATTTTATGCGCCTTATAATCCGGTGCGCCTTACAGTGCCAAAAATACGGTGAAGTTCATATATGCCATTTCAAAACATTATTGTTTATCACAGTTTTTATCGAGACAATTTACCGTCCAGCAAATATATTATAGTCACTATTATGTTCTGTCTGCAGGCGCTGTCTGTCGCTGGTGAACTCTTGACTCGTATCTGCTGTAATCTATCAGCGGATGTGATCAGATTAGAGTGGATTATTCTGATTATTGGAACCTCAGATAAGACAAGTCGACAAACAAACCCGCAGACAGTTATCTGGGATGTTGAGCGTATCAACCGTCACCTGCGCAAATTTAGTTGTATAAAAATATTCCTGTGTGTTGTGCTGTTCATTCACTCAGCAAAGAAAAAGGCTTAGACATTTAATTTGGTTACTGTCGACCTGAAATATTGAGTGCATCTTCAATATTATTATTTCCTGTTACATTTCTTATTAAATTGGTTGTCTTCTCGTGTCTTTCAGTTCTCTCCATTGAATTTGAAAAACTGTACAATTGATTTTTCTCCATTGGCCTACATGAATTTTCTTCTTCTTTTTGCGTCGAACCAACACCAAAGCACAAAGATGAACCAACACCTCAGAGATGGAATAAAAAAACAGGTAAAAAAACAAACCAGTGGCTCTCAACAGGAGAAATAGAGGCAGGAAAACAGAGAGTCGAGGCCAAAAATGTGCAAAACACTTTAAATGAGGGTCAGAGTTCTTGGCCACAGACGTCAACACTGGGGTCAAAGTTCAGTTTTTATAAAGGCTCACTTTAAAAATACTGGGAGAGATCTGATTTTATACTTGCACACTGGTGTGTACTACAAAAACACAAACTCATCAAATATTTTTGGTCCAGTTTCTAGAGCAAATATCTCAGTTCACTTTAAATAAGACAAAACTAACCTACAAGTAACTATTCAGCAAGATACAAGAACTTGTTTTAAAACAATATTTCCTTAATATTGATGACAAAGTACTTATTCTGTTGGCAGATTATTTCATTTATAACATGGGAAAATGTTATTATAATCTGCCAATGAATGGGACAAGTATTTTTTCATCAGTATCAAATAATTATTTACCGTATTTTCTGCACTATAAGGCGCACTGGATTATAAGGCGCACCTTCAATAAATGTCCTATTTCAAAACTTTTTTCATATACAGTATAAGGCGCACAGCATTATAAGGTGAATAGAATAGACGCCACTGTTATGTTGCCACTGGACGGGACATGATTTGTTCCGTTCACTACAAATATAGATGTCTAATAATAAAAAATTGGTCCCTGAGTACTTTATATAGCATCTCCACTAGTCATTGTTTCACTCACGGTTTTGGTGTTGCGAAATTGTGCCCAACTGCTTTCTGGTTAGCACAGACCAACCGACACGCTGCCGCCGCAGCCTCTGTCTCTCTTCCACCGACCCCCACGGCTTTAAATGTATAGGTGCTGGTCCCTTGGTAACTGTAGCCGAAGCTCCCCGGATAAATGCCTAAAGCAGGGGTGCCCAATACGTCGATCGCGATGGAAGTTTTTGAGTCGATCTCGGCAGGTGACAAACTGAACGCCGCCAGGAGGCTGAGACCAGCACTTCCTCTTTTGACAGGCTTATCAGAAATATTCACAAAGATCCTAAACGTTTGTAGCTTCATTACAAAAGAATAATTATAAAAAGTCAACGAAACATGTTAAAGTTAATTATCTCAGTAATTGTTGTTTCAACAAGGTGTGCAATTCAGTGCCTTTCGGTTGAGAGGCTTATTAATAATCGAAAAATATATATATATATATATATATATATAGAGAGAGAGAGAGAGATCGGATTTTCGGATTGTTTTACCTTTGCAAATTATACCTGCTGTAGTTTCTGAACGTTCAATAAAAGACAAACTTGGACTTATTACCTCGTTCTTTGTGAGCATACGCCACAACCTCAAATGAGACGAATATATTTCATTAAGTTTCAACAATTCTACCGCATAATTATGTGAAATTAAATTAATTATTTCTCGACTTCAGAAGATTTCCCGTTACCTCTACTAGGCCCTTTCATTCCTCCTATTAATCTGTAGTTTCTCATACTGAGGTCATCAAACCAAGTTTCAGATCTACCATGACTGACACCTGCTGGCGTCAGGTTTGCAACCAGCTTTTGACTAAGAAACCAGTAACCTGCTCCCAGTGTCAGAATCTCACTGAAGAAGAAACTGGATTAGGTTTTCTGTCACTTTAATATTTCTGCTATAACTGATGTATATTTGAATATAAAATAAGTCAATAGAGTTTAATTTGCAATTTGTATGTCTTTGTGTCATGAGGTAGATCTCAGGCGACTGGTGAGAGAAAAAGTAGATCTTACTCTCAAAAAGTTTGGGCACCCCTGGTCTAAAGCTACTTTGTTGACATAAAGAATGTCAACAAAACAGTCCGATTCCGGTCGTGAGGAGAGCCTGGAGAGCGACTGGAATGGGGCGTCTGGGGCCGGACGATGGTCACCCGTCTCCGTTCGCACACAGCATGTTGGTGGAGAACGTGATGCTAGATGACCTGCAGACCACCTGATTATTAGGTGGGTAGATAGCTACATAAACATGTCTATGGGTAGATAGGTCAGTCAAACTTTATTAACAAACCAGTTTTTTGACAACTATCCCAGCATGCACTGCGCTTCTTCTATGGGGAAAATGAAGTCGGCAGCTGCTTACCATAGTTGCTAGACCTGTTGTGGCTTAATATTGGTCCATATATTAGGCGCACGGGGTTATAAGGTGAACTGTCGGCTTTTGAGGAAATTTAAGGTTTTTAGGTGGCCTTATAGTGCGGAAAATACGGTACCTAAAACAAGCTCCTAAATCTTGCTGAAAAGTTAATTTTAGTTATTTCCTCTAGAAACTAGACAAAAAATACTTGGTACAATTTTGTATTTTTGCATTTCAAGTAAATATGAGCAAACACTAATTTGAATCTTCACTAACACATACATAAATGTTTCAAAAGGTATTTTCTAATCCACCCAGTTTGCTTTTTCACCAAGCTCTAAAATGGTACTTCTATTTATATTTGCTTTGGCAGCAAAAATCTAGTACAAATAGGGTTTTATGGATTTGGATTTGTCCTTGCACAATTACTAAGCCCTATTTTTAATGTGTGTGTGCACGTGTGTGTTTAAATCAGTCCAAATGTGTAAACGAAGTGAGTGTTTTTTTATTTGCCTTTATGTGCCGTGACCATCTGTGAGATTCCAGACCCACTGTAGATAGCAGAGCGAGACAACAGAGGGCAGAAACGTAGAAAAGACCAACAGTAACTGTTTGATGGTGGGGTGGAAAGAGAGATGAGGGTTAAAAGTACACCAAGCTTAATTGTGAGCTGGACAGCAGCAGCGATTCCTCAGCCAGGCCTGCAGAGGAGCGGCACAGAGAGTTTTTTTTTTTTTTTTTTTTTTTTTCAGATTTCAGCAGATCGTCTTTGTTCTGTCTTAAACTCCATCGGCTCTGAACTGCTGCCATCACCGAACGTTAATGTTAATTTCCATACGTTGCTCCCAAAGTAGGGCCTATCACAATTTAAGTGTTTCATACCGTTTGACATTGATAATTGTTGATCAGTTTTTTGTTTGAAATATCTGAAGTACTGCCAAACTGGTATCGGGATCTTTCCCTGTTTTATCCACAGTTTTTACTCCAGGCCTTTGTTTTTTATTTACAAGCACTTTTGAGGACAGTGGAGAAACCTTAGACTGCTTTGGCGGCAGTTACTCATCAGCAGGTTGTTGCTAGGTAACCAAAGAGTGAGTGAGTTGCTAGGTAACCAAAGAGTGAGTGAGTTGCTAGGTAACCAAAGAGTGAGCGAGTTAGTTGATTCTACTGACCTAGCTTAGCTGGCTGTGAGAATTTAGCGGCTAAAGTCTTTCCTCTGGGTTCTGGATCAGAGTTCAGTGAATATTATATAAATTGAATATTGAATAATAAAACTGAGCAGAGGTTTTACATATAAAAGTACCAGAAAAGTTGTTTTTAGTACTAATTTGATATTCACATCAAATGACTCAAATGGTACAACACTGTAAGAATATAACTATTCTTCTTATTCTTTACATTGCTGCAATCTATTCTTTCTGAATGGAAGTGTATTCACTGTTTTTTGTCCCAACACTTAAAATAGTATATAAAAATGTTGTTTTTTTTTACTTGGTCATAAAATAAATTTAATGTATTAGGTATTTTGTCTAATAGGTGTTCCTAAAACACATGTAAGTTTTGTGGTTTATTTATGAGAAGACAAGAACAAATGCTGTATTTTCAGGTTTTTGTTTGTTTATCTCATAAAGTCCCAGTAAAATCCACTGAGATTTACAGTGGCAATATCAATGTCGAGGTTTAGAGAGCGACAGCCAATATTTACATAATTCCCCTGACTGTTAACGTAACATTTGGACCTCACATCTTTTTCTGATTACTTAAGCACTAATAAAATACTAGAAATGGCATCATAAACCATTATTGGTTGTTAAGCTTAGCAACAGCTGAGGAAACATTTATTTTAAGAAATAAGCAAAAACATAAATTTGGATATAGTCAGGTTTGTTTTTTTTTTCTTGCTTTAAACGCCAGGAGACAAAAATGATGAGAATCTAAGCTCTTACTGACCCACTTCTGACAGAAAGTAAACACAGCAGGGTGCCGTAAGTCCAAATTAAACAACTTTTACTGTTTAACTGTTTGTCTTTTTGTTACAGCTTTGTGTTAGTCAGGCTTATTGTTTCAGAGGCAGATGAGGGCTGGACCGCTCATGTGATGCCCGTTTTAAAAAATTACTTTTTTGCATCTGCTCCTTGTTTTTGCCCCTTTAAATCATGATTCAATCAGCATTATTCACTGCATCCAGATGTTGGTGAAGCACTGCATTTTTTCCCTTCATCCCCTCATATGTTCTGTCCTGTTGTTCTCCGCGTTGAGCTACAGTTCCCCGCAAACTGCGCTCATAAAAAAGCACGATCTGCTTTGTATTGCAGCGTTTTTCTCTAGCTGGATGTTTTTTTTTATTAGTGTCGTTGCGTTAACAGGATCCAGTGATTACAGGAGTCAAACTGCTGCGACTCCTGAGCCGCCTCATCCCATTAGGCTTCGCTTCCCAGTCAAACTGATGCTGGTGTGACGCTCTTGGAGTCGATTGAGGTTTTTAATGTGCGGCGGTTTTGCTTCTGGATTGCAGGTCTGACTGAAGGCAGGCCGTACGTCGCAGCAGGAGGAGTAAATAATTAATTTGAAATGGCTGAATGCCATTTAGCTGCATCACTCGCAGGGTCGCGGTGTTAATGCTGCAGGCTTGTTTTCACGCAGTCATCATTTACTGACAATCACCAAGAACAGAGTTAATGTTGTTAGTCACAGCTTGGCGTTTCCTTCTATATATGGGGAAAAGGCTCGTAATTCATGCTTCTTAACTGGTAACGTGATGCATGCAGGTTTTTACCTCTCTCTCTTCTAACTTAGAGGTGGTAAAGATCTTCTATAAAGTTGTACACCAGCGCTGCTTTACCTTGGACATCTAGCGAATGTTAGCTTTGCACTTCGATGCAAAGATTTCATGCATCTTGAAGGATGTTTTGATGAGAAGCGGTGTTTCTGTAACAGAGGTTTAGTGTGGAGTTTCCTGTGTAGTTTGGCTGGGCTGTGAACTGGGAAGCTGCCAGGGATTTAAAGAGACGGATCAGCTTTTGGACGGACAAAGGGAAACTTGAGCAGGGCCCAAACTATTCGTGATTAATCAATTATTGAAATAATTGTCAACTAATTTAGTAATCAATTAATCATTAGGTGGAGTATACAAGTTTTTTGGTGGAAAATCCCAACATATTCAGAACAGTAATTAAGCCAAAATTGTACCAACCATATATACATTTTACTTTTAAGACAAAAACCGTCTTTTGTCTTTAAATGTTTTACCCAATACCCCTCCAGTGGTATTTTTAGCTTCAACCAGTTCAGATTGACTAAAGGAATTTTTGAGCAGGTAAAACAAACCAAAATTTTAAAAAATTAAAAAAAAAAATTCACTTTTTTTTTTGCATTTTTAATTTAATACATTTTTTGGCCTACCAGTAGTTTAATCTTCCCAGTTTTGATGCCCAGGGCAAAAATCTTTGGACACAACTGGTGTAAGTCATAATACTTACAATAATGGAGAACAGGATATTTTAATCTGTTAAACTTATTATTGCACTATTGTCACTGCTCACGGCTACATTAGGACACTTTTTACTGGTTTAATACTCATAGCTGTGAACGTTAAGCACCAGCTGTAATGCTTTAAAGCAAGATAGTTTTGTAAAAAGTTAACTTCTTATTTGCAGCGTTTGTAGTGTTTGTCCTTTTTTCCCCTTTCAAAATGGCTGAATCTGACAAACAGTAACAGCTTTAATTTCCATCCCACGCTGAGCCTTTACCATCTGACTGACTCATCTTTTCTAAACACTCAGAGTCATTATGTTTGTGTAAACTTTTTGATGTATGGTTGTTTTGAATTGTGTTCCCACACTTTGTAAATGTGGTGGTTTTGGACTGAGTGGGCTCCAGCTCTTTCCACAGAATGGGAAATAAAACAACTCTGACACAGAATCCAAATGATGAAGCGCTTCTTTTTTTTTTCTCCCTTGCTGGTGTTGGAAAGACTTTAAAAATGATGAAACTGAATAAAGAGAAGAAAATAATTTCTCAGAGATGCAAGTAAACACCTGCTGAGTGCTGCAGTGGTGGCATTTAATCGTCCTGTAGCAGTAAAAAGTAAAAGAATGGATCAATAAGACATTTGGAAGAGGATGAAGGTGAAAATGAACTACTGGGTTAAAAAAAAGAGTTGAACAGCAGTTTTATTAAACTAAGTGCATCACGGTTGAACAGGGGATGAATGGTACTAATTGCTCTGCTTATCGATCCACTGGGTTTTAATGTGCATGCAAAGATGGATGACTCTGTAATGGTGGATGGTAAAGACAAAGGCAAAGGTGTCTTGTTGTATAATTCAGTGCAGGATTATCTGAAACATAATGATGTCATAATGATGCAATACGATACACGATATTCTGCCCACGATACGATATATATTGTGATATTCAGCAAACTATACAATTCAATACACTTCTGCGATATTCTGAAAGATTTTAGAGGGACAGAGTGATTTTGGTGACATTTTGTGACTGTTACAGAGTTGGATTGAATTAATTTAACTGAAAACTGATTAAAAGCACCAACCACACAATACGTGGCTCTGGTTGGACACAGACTTAAAGTCGACAGCTGGACAAAAGGAATCAAAGAAGTGGTGAGAAAACATGTTTCTTTTAATTGAAACAGTCCAAACTGTAGCTGACATGCATTAGTAAAGTAAATATAGTGAACCAAGTAGCTGCTCTGAATAGTTTGATACCTTTTAAACCTGAACATCTGAAGGAATCACTCTAAGCCTGATGACCTGGTGCAAAGCAAGCAGTGAGTGAACAAGGTGACAGTTGGATGTTACGATACTTGCAGATGAATATTGATTTTTTTCTAGGAAAGAAAATATCAATATATATATATCACGATATCGATATTATACAGCCCTAGTATTAAACCATAAATGAGGTGAAATCTAATAGATTTACTGTCTAAGGGGTAGATAGCTGAAGTGTTGACAGAATTTGATCATTTATTTTTAATTATAGTCTATAAACACATATTTATGTGTAGAACCTCCTTTGTTCGTCTCGGGTTCAGTAGTTCGACTTCATGACAAACTACAGAGCATCATCTCCCAATGAGCAGTTAGCAGCAACTTGTCAAATTGAACATAGCTAAAATGGACAACATTATTAATGTTAACAGGTTAAAAATATATACAAAACATGGCAAAAATACTCACGAAACACTGAGTAAACACATGATTACATTTGTCTAAAATATATGTTAAATAGCTGATTCTAATAGAAACCACAGTTACAATGGAAACAAAAAAATGGGGGAGGAGCCATCAGTTAACGGTTGCTATGGTAACCACCAACTGCCAAGAGCAGCGTGGCAGACAGTGACTGAACGTAAAGCACCAATAAGGCTGCGTTCACACTGCAGCCTTAAGTGACTCAAATCCGATTTTTTTGCCGGGCCGTTCACACTGCCAGTAAATGGACCTGTATGTGTTCTGCAGTGTGAACGAGAAAACGACCTGAAAGTGTCCCGCATGCGCAATAAAGGGCGCAACAGCGTCAGCGTTCTCAGTTCTGCCAACCGCCATAAAAAGAAGAAAAGCTCAGTGTTTGTAAACATGGAGGCTAACGGTGGAGCTTAGCTTACATGTTTGAAGATGTTGTCCAGCCGGAGCGACATATTAACAACTTAATCCTCATATAGTCCGTCATGGTTGTTGTTTTTCTCCCCACTTGCGTGTATCAGGATGCAGAATAGTGAGATTTGTTGAGAATCAGTGACGTTCAGTTCGGATGAATGCGACCTGGACGTTATGGTCGCATTTGAATCGGATACGTATCGGATATGGGTCACATTCTAAAAAGAATCCGACCTGAGCTGTTCACACTGCCATGAAAAGATCGGATACAGGTCGCATTACATCAACAAAAAAATCGGATTTGGGTCACTTCAGGCTGCAGTGTGAATGCACCCAAAATGTCTGGAGAAGCAACTTGATTAAACAAAATACATTCAAAGGATAAACACATTTTTGACAAACTTCACATCAGTTTAAAAAGAGAGCGTTTCAACTCACATTTGAAAGCTTCTCGGAGCAATCTGTTAGATATCTAAGTGGAAATGTCTGTTTTGTGTTTGCTTTCAGGAGGAATGGGGCTCCAGTTACTCGTCCAGCCGGGGAAAATCTCACAGCGATGAAAAGGCGCACACCATCGACGCTCTGCCTCCAGGTGGGACAACACACCTCCTCTTACGACCTCACCTCAATGAGCTCACGGAGCGCCTGCAGAAAACCTGTCAAACTATTTACATAATGGTTATTACTTTCTTAGATTAAAAAAAACAAAAATCTAATTTTCAGCATCAGTTGAAGGTAACAGTCTGGGTTCAGCCCAATTGTAATTTTTCTAAACCTTTTTTCTAAGTCCTTGCACTTTGAAATGCTGGTGCTCATCTTATTATGTAAAATCCATCTTGATTAGCTGCAGGTTTTGGAGCAATCTGATAAAGGCGAGGCTGAGGAAAACACTTGTTTCCACCTACATTTCCTTCATGATTTTATCCAAGCAAGGCTCGGTTTAAATGAATGCTGTAGTTTTAGTTGAAGCCTAAAGAGGTTTTATACAATTTTCTTTTCCCCACACAGTTAAATAACAAAGAATTGTGTTGGCATCCATCAGGATTTATATCATTTATGTATCAACGTGTTCCTTATGTCCAGGATGTTAAACTTCCAACTGGGAATTGCTACACATTGTTGAATATTTGTTGTTTATTTCAAGAAATGTATACAGTTCTCTCAATATTACACTACATTTCTCAACATTTTCATGTCCAGGTATTTTTATTTGCGGGATGTAAGTTATAGTTCTTTATTTTCTAAGCGTGAGTGTGCCTCTAATTTGTGATGAGACTGATATAGACAACATAAAGCCACCATGTGATCTCCAGGACTCACAATTGTGCAATTGTTGCTGGATAGCATCATATTTGGAAAACCTAATTTCAACATGAGGGGAATCATGAGGCTAGTTTCTTTTTTTTCCTCTGCTGCTTTCCTGACTATTTCGCCACAGTTCCCCATGTGTGTCATGCTTTCATCTGAATGTTTCCTCATTGGTAACTGATTTTTTTTTTCTATCAACATGATAGATTTTGGTGCACAAAACTTCTCATATCACTATTGGTTTCAGTCCTGCTGTAATGGAGAAAACATGCCCTATAATGATTTTTATTAGTCAAGCTGTGACTGAATTTAATTGCTAACCACATGAGCTGTGTGGTTAAATAGAAGGCTATAGTTAACTAAAATGCTCTGTAGCATGTTGACCGTCAACAACTCACAGGTGTGTATTGGCTAAAATAATAAATAATAATATCAATCTTAGTTAAAGTGATGTCAATAGCACGTGGCTTTCCCTACGGTGTTGAAAACTAACATTTACTTAGTTCATTCAGAAAGTTAAGTTTGGCATTTATATTAAAATGTGCTAAAAATGCTACTTTGCATTAAAATGCTATCATTAGCATGAGGACTATCACTAACATGATGACCTCCAGTAATGTTCTCCATACAAACACTGGATAATCTAAAATTAGCTAAAATGACTAACATTGACTTACTCCAGCTAGTATGCACACATAGCTACAATTAGCCACAATGCTAAGGCTAACTACAATGTTGTCAATTACATGTGGGGAATCACAAGTATGTTGACAAACATTAACTTATTCCATTTAGTGTGTAAAAGCTAAAATTGTTTAAATGCAAAGGTCAGATAAAACGCCTTCAGTAGCATACAGCCCATTTCCAGCATGTTGACTAACATTGACTTACCCTGTTCAGCATGTAAAGCTAAACTTCTACATGACAGTTAGTTAAAATGTTAATGTTAGCTTAAATGAAAGTATGTAGGCCATCGCTATGATGTTGTCTGACATTGACTTCCTCCATTTAATATGCAAACTGTTGTCTAAGCTAAATTACTGGAAATGTGATGGTTAGATAAAAAAAAACCTTTCCATTGCACCACTAGCATGTTGACTAACATTGACTTACTCCATTCGGCATGTGAACCTTAACTTTTACATTAAAATTAGCTAAAATGCTAATGTTAACTTAAATGCTACCAGTATGTCACCCTGATGTTTACATGAACTTACGCCAATCAACATACAAACATTATAAGATAAATTTAGCAAAGATGCTGGCAGTAGCATGTGAGTTATCACTATCATACTGACTAACATAATATAATATGCTAAACTTCGCTATTATTTCAAAAATTAGCTAAGATGCTTATTTTAGATAAAAAGGTAACAATGTCAGTAAGCATTGCATATCCAGCCTGACCTGGGAAGCATTATAATATCGGATATTTTGGCGTATTGTAGAACTGAGAGTAACAGCTGGAGAACATGGCTGATTGATCATCTCTCATTACCACTTAGACTCAGCGCCACTGTCGCCTGTTTGCATCGCTCACACAACTGAGACCTGCAGCTGCCGAACACTTTCATCTCACCCAACCGTAGAAATCAGGACATTTTAACTTCAGGGAGACTTTACGCTCGAATTTGTTACACATATAACTTTCAACAGCAACTCACCTAAAAATGCAGAGATAAGCAGAGAAACGGAGGCAGAGAAGGGACTGGAAATGACGTCTGAAGATTAAAAGATGAAAAGATTAGGAGGTGAAAAATGTAAAGATGGAGCATTTTCCTCATGTTAGTCATAAATGTGTCGCTCTGGAAGTCGTAATGCACTTAAAGTCCTGGCATTAAAATATTTAAAGCAGATAAATGAACTAAACCAGCGTAGTTACCGTGTCATAATCTTTGAAAAGCCTGTTTCCTGAATGGCTTATCATCTTTATTCAGTGTAAGCTGAGTAGCTTTTTTTGGTTCTCACACACTTCACATAAATGTTTAATGGGATTCAGGTTAATGCTTAGTTAAAGGTTAATGCATGCTTTTTGAAACCCAGACCAATGTTTGTGTAATGTACTGCAGACATGAGGGAAACCCATTTCATACTTAAACGGTTCGTTGACCTTCTTTATTACAATCTCTCACTTATGTAAACTTTGGCTTCATTTCATCGAGGTGAACTTTGACCTACCCCTTCTACACCTTCATTGTTTTCTTTCTCAGCTTTTTTGTTGTGTGTTTGCATAGTGAGTTATGCAATAAGAAATATACTGCTCATGCATTAATGTCTTACCAATCCCAAATTTACACTGAAGTCGTTGGTTATGACATCACTAGGGCTGTAGTGATACTACAACCCTAGTGATGAGCCCAATTGTAATCTCACGATACGATACACAATATTCTGCCCAGGATACGATATATATTGCGATATTCAGCAAGCAATACAATTCAATACACTTTTGCGATTTTCTGAAAGATTTTAGAGGGACAGAGTGATTTTGGTGATATTTTGTAACTGTTATGAAGTTGATTGAATTAATTTAACTGAAAACTGATTAAAAGCACCAACTACACAATACCTGGCTCTGGTTGGACACAGACTTAAAGTGGACAGCTGGACAAAATGAATCAAAGAAGTGGTGAGAAAACATGTTTCTTTTAATTGAAACAGTCCAAACTGTAGCTGACATGCATTAGTAAAGTAAATAAAGTGAATCAAGTTCCTGCTCTGAATAGTTTGATACCTTTTTAACCTGAACATCTGAAGGAATCACTCTAAGCCTGATGACCTGGTGAAGCAAGCAGTGAGTGAACAAGGTGACAGTTGGATGTTACGATACTTGCAAATGAATATCAATTTTTTTCTAGGAAAGAAAATATCGATATACTGTATATTGCGATGTCAATATTATTATACAGCCCTAGACATCATCATATGTTTGTGTCCCTAATGTCTGCGAGGTGCCACAGTGTTTCCCACTTGTAAATAATAATTCTTACTTTAGAAAGATGGCTGGAACAAGATAATCATCTATGAGTGTTATGATGTATAAAACTAGAAGCCATCTGTTTTCTTCCTAGGCTCCATTGCTTTGTAATTTTTAGCTGATTCTGGCCCAGATGTTCATCAGCAAGTCCTTTATGAACCAGGTTTCCAAATACCTTCCTGCACAGAAAGGAATGATGCAGCTGTGATTCAATATCTGGTCCCTTTAATGGAGCCTGGAGTGATAAACGTTCTCCTTAAAGACTGTATTTTATCATACACACATTAAATATGAAGACAGAAGTTTAATTTATCTTTTACTGTGTGTTAGGAGCAAGTTGTTCATCTGTGATCAGGACTTGTTGAGATTCAGAGGTTTAAATGAAGCTTCACACTTGTAGTGCAGGCCATAATTCAATATTTTATCATAATTCTTCACATGCTGATACAAGAACCTGACTTGGCACAGATGTTTGTTTGGGGGGAAAAAGTTAGCCACTGAAAATCTCCAAATGGTGACCATTTTTCAAGATGGCTGAAATGGTCAGCAAGAAAAAATTAGTTTTGCTCTAAAACTGGTCGTGCTGCCATATGGAGATCTGAAACCTCTGATTTAAGAAACAAAATTTAGTTTAGCATCAAAAGAATTGAACTTTAGCAGTAAAACAAATTCTGAGCTAAATCAGTGAAATGTTCTGACCCGACATTTTTGGGAAGCTAATTTTTAGCTTCACTTACCATACTCAGGTCTGATTCCAGTAAAAATGTAATTCATAAAAAACATTATCTGGATGATTCTCAAGACTCTGGAGACCGTATTCCATGGACTGATGAGACAAAAGGTTTCTATCATGTTACATCAGGCATAAAACGAACATCTTTTCTAAAAAATAACGCTATGAGAATCTCCAGCCATCAGTCACTGACCTTTAAACTCATTTAGATTATACAGCACTCCAGCAGGTTCACCTCTGACTGGCTAAAATAAGAAAAAATTAAGATTTTAGAGTGGCCTAGTCAATGTCTGGACCTCAACCAAACTGAGATGCTGTGGCATGACCCTAATCAGGTCGTTTTTGGTTTAAACGCCTGAATTTGGCTGAAATAAAGCAGTTTTGCAAAGCAGAGTAGGTCAGAGTTACTCCAGTTCCAGTGATGTGAGAGACTCATCGACACGAACACCTGATGGCAGTTGTTGCTGCCAAGGATGGAAAATAGTTTTCACCATGTTGGTTTTGATAGCTTTCCCCTTAATAAATTATCACTTGAAAACTGCTTTTTCTGTTCATGCAGATTATCTTTGTTTGGTTTTAAAATGTGCCTCACTTGTAAAAACTGAACATTATTGACCATTTATTCCGATGGACTGCTGGTTTTTAATCTGTCAGTATTTATTTAGTTATGTATAATCAGTATTAGACAAAAATGTGTGCCGTATGTTTCGGACTACAAGCCGCTACTTTTTTCCTACACTTTGAACCAAGAGGCTTATAACCTTTATGACTTTATAGCTGAAACTATTAATTTAGTAATCGATTATTCTATTGGTTATTCCGATGATTAATCAGATTTTTAAAAGTTCATACATTTTGCAGATTTTTCATTTATCTACTAAAGCCTTTGCTTTATACAACATTAGAAAAAACATTTGGATATGCAGATAAATAATTAAACTCTTTTTTAAAATAAGAAAATAAACATTTTATTCCCTAAAAGACAATAACGGCATTCCTGAGGTGAATGTTTGATCATTTGTAGCTAAAAATGCATCTTAAATATTTATAACTTGTCATATATATTTTTGTACTGCTTCCAAGTTTGTTGTTCTTTCAGCAAATTGCCTTTTGTGAATCTGAATACTTCAGTTAATTATAACTTTATTACAAAATTAGTTGACAATCGATTCATCATGATTAATTTGATTAATCATTTCCGACCTAATTGCTTTCAGTGGTTTAAGTCTATCTTAATATTTTCATATTTCCCTGCTTATAAAGGACAGTGAACTTAAAACTGAATTAAATATTCACCATTGTTCTGTGCTTGTGGTGTCACTTTAGGACAGATATGCAGAGCATTTCTGAACATAAATTCTTCATCTCTGGTGCTATTACTTGGAAACACAACAGCAAAACACAACTTCCTGAATGTTTTCAGGCTGGAGCATCTTAGTGAAGAGAGACAAAAGAAAGAGAAAGTGTTCAAGCATCTGTGACGTTCCACAGATCAGACTGCAGGTAGACAAGTTCAGACTAACGGAGATAATAACTTGCTGCCTTAAACTAGATGGATGATTCTCCTTGGACTTTACAGAGGAGGGAAAAAGTCAAATAAATAAACTTTCCCAGCAAGAAAGGGTCCATTAAATAAAACATGTTTTCAGAAAGACAGAAATAAATCGTCATAACTCGTAAATCCTTTACAAAGTGAAGCTTATGAAAAACAGAACTAAAATAATGCAGATTTGATTCAGTGGGATAAAAACTTCCCAAACAAAACGCAAAGATAAATTTCAATTAAATTACTTTTTTCAAGTTTTGTTTTATTTCTTTGTAAATAAAAATAAAGCATCAGAAAAGTAAACATCAGAGTTTTACATGTATCTGTAAGATCAGCTGCATTCAGGTCAGCTTGCTTTCTGCTGAAGTATTCACATGAAACAGTATAATCTAGAAAACATTAACAATTTAAGTATTTTTAAATTATGTATGAAAGACGTAAAAGTCAGGTTTGTAATATGAACACATCAACTTGTGTTCAAAGTCATGAAACAACGACTTTTTATTTTAACATTATTTCTGCACAAAATCAACCTTACATTACATTTATAGGTGGGTAACATTTCTCTCTATTTGCTCATTTGAAACAAAAATGTAATCTATGCCCCTTATTGTTATCTAATCTCTTGTAAATTCAGTCCCATTTATGCCAAACCTGAAGCTTTCATGTCTTTACAAATGTTTGATAAGACTGAATAAATCTAGCAGCTGAGCGTTTACAGCGTTTCAGCAGAGCTGCACAGTTTATCACATGTCTCTCGCCATAACAGTATGTCAGTATGTGCAGTGTAATGTTTTCACTGCAGCAGAGCAGCACAATATGTTGCTGCTAAGTTTCAGGTTTTACTCATGCAAATTCTGCATGCCAGTAATAAACTTAACCTGCTGCTTGGACTTTCACTCCTGATGAAGAAGCTAAAGAGATGCTGGGAAATGTGCTTTAACTTTGATATCTTTATTGCAAAAACACAAAATCTGACCAAGTATTTTGGCATTGTTTCTATTAAAATATCTTTTTATACTTGAAATAAGACAAAATTCACTTTTAAGCAAGATATAGGGGCTCGTTTTATGTAAATAAATCTTTAATATTAATGAAAACGTTCTAGTTCCATTGGCAGATTATTTTACTTGTAAGACATTTTCCCATGTGAGTAGTGAAAAAATCTGCCAACTTAAAACAAGCTCCTATATCTTGCTTGAAAGTTATTTCTAGTGTACTAAGATATTTAAACTAGAAACTAGACCAAAATACTTGGTCAGATTTTGTGATTTTTCAGTGCAGCTGATTATAGTCCATGTGTGGAGAACTTCTCCTCCTCTGCATGTTTCCCTGTTGGATGGAGTCAGTAGAAGCACAAACTGAACACAGACGATTCCCAGGAGGACAAAGGTCACAGGAAGAGTTGGAAGCAGATTAATGTCAGATGAGAAATGGAGAAAATATGTATTTAACACAACTTTAAATTGAGCTTCTATTTGTGCAGTAAGAATGTTATTGTAACAATTTATCATTTCTCACATATTCACCTTTCTCTGTTCACCGTAAGATTAAGTTGTGAGACATATTTTCTGAAAGGCTGTGTTGTTTTATTATTATTATTGTCTCATGCATTTAAAAGACTCTGTTTATTCAGGTGCAGCTTTACAAACTAAATGTGTCTGTAATGTTCCTTCTGGAGAGAAGAGATGTTCTCCTTGCTACCCATAAAAAAGCCAAACTTGTCATGAACTCAGCAGCATATTAATGCTGCAACTAGAGATTAATTTACAATTCATTATTCTGACAATTAACCAGATTAAAAAATGTTGCCACATTCTGCAGATTTTTTATTTAACCACGTAAACCATTTTTATATAATATTAGAAATGTATTAAAAGATGCAAATAAACAAGAAAATAAACATGATTTCTTTAGTGAATGCTTGATCATTACAAGAAAGTAAAAAACTGAGCTCTTTCTGCTGGACTTAAATCGATCCAGTGTAACAGTAATCTGGGACTCATTTTTGGATTAATTGATTAATGATTGGTCAGCAAAAGATGATTAAAAGGAGATATTTTTACAGAATTGACCCAGGCTCAGCTAAGGGCGTTAGGGTTCGGCCGCTTGAAGAATTCTGATTGCAGAAAAATAGTTAATTTTGACTTGGTTTCTTCCCTGACTATGTTGTTTCAGAAAATGGCTCGTTTTTTGTTTTTGTCTGTATACTCCGGTTAATGATGGCATTTCCACCAGCAGCCCAGTGCTGCAGGGAGGAACTCACATGCAGATTATTGCTGTTAAAATTTCTCCACAGTGATTAATTACTCCTCCTACTGACATATATCAGCAAGGACATCGCAGTCACATGCTACGGCGTCTCCAGTTCTGTTGGTTCTGTTGTAGATCATTCTTCTAATTAACATGCCAGACACATGAAAGACTCACTCTCTCCTCCTCTGAGAGTTTCTTTGTCTGCAGCACACGCGCTCGTCTACGCCGAGAGACGCTGTAATCTCACATTTCCACATGTTTCCCTCAAGTAACCAGCAGCTAAATTGTCCTAATGGGTCGTATTAATATCTGTATTTTTCTGTGCGTCATTAATCCACGTTGAACTGTGAAATTAAATGTGACAACTCAGTTTGCAGCGCAGTTCGCTCTCTGCAGTCTGGTCACACTGCATCTGAAGACACAGTCATAATATCTGTACTTAAAAATAAACCACGCTTGTTGGTTCGCATGTTATTTAAAGCTGCAGTAAATGTGCGACCAAAACCTTAGTTTTTTTTTGTTTTTTTTCCCCCCCTGACTCACAGCGGTTCATGATGCGACTTGCAGCTCAGCCTCCGTGTCGTTGCTCTTTTCCCATGAATCCCACTTAGCTTATTCATGCAGCATAAATTCCCCGTCAGCCTCTCTGAGCGCCGCCTTGTTGAGCTGCAGCTGTAACCGGTGAGCTCTCACTGCCACACTTGATGGAGCCTCAGACGGGCTGCTGCCCACATTTCTTACTCCCAGGGAAATATCACCACCGTTCAGTACAAAAAACACATTTTCAGGCTTTGTGACAGTCTTTGGCCATTTGCTGACAGTTTTTCACTCCTAAATTAGTTTGACTTCTTCTTTGGCTGGTAAATATGAGTGTGTGGTTTTTCTTTCTCGTCAATCAACATTTAGAGTTTAACAAAACCGTGGTGTTCTCTGAAGCTGCAGATAAGTACAGAAAGCTGTTTCCCCTAACTTTGAGAAACTGACATTAAGACTCTGAGCATGCTAACGCTGCAGGGACATTCACATTTTAAAGGTTGAGGGACGCTGCAGGCGTGGGATAAAGGACTGACTAATCTGAAAGGTTCTTTGTTGGTATTTTGAAGTTAAATGGTTGAAGCTTTTAAATGTGAATTACTTACACTGCCACCATTTGAATGTTGGTGTGATGTTCTTTGTGGATTAGACACCTTCCCAAATATCAATCAAAGTCAATAAAATATCTTCTCAAATGTGAGGAGCATCTATTTTTGAATTTCTAAATATGATCTTAAAGGGAATCTATTATGCAAAATTCACTTTTGCATGTTTTTATTCTTTGATTTGGGTCTCAACTGTTTCCAAAAACAGTTGAGACCCAACTTAAGCACTTAAAAAAACCACCAAGCTGTTCTTTGGACATAGATTAATCTTTTTGTACCATTGCCTAGCAACCCAAGCTGATCTCCAGCACATTTGGTCAGCAGGTTTTACCGGTGTATTCGCTGTACAATGGCTGCTAGAGAAGACGAGTGTTTTGTTGCTGATTTACCATCCAGAAACGACTTGCTGCATTCTTGAGAGTTGTGTAGGAGGCTCTACTGACGCTTTTCAACGCTGTACATTTGTGTTGTCTCGCAGGTTCAGTTTGATCTGAGGCAGTACACAGGTCTGGGTTTGAATACTGAAATTGAAATGTTATATTTGAAACATTTAAGTAAAAGAGCACACCTCAAAACAGAAGAAATCTGTGTAATTATTCTGGTCTCAGGATAATTTATTTTTACTTACCTGTGAGTTTTGAAACATTTGACACATTCAGTTTAATCAAGGACATCACATTAAGCAAAGTTACATGTAGAGAGCAGACCAACCGTTGTTTTGTACATAATAATTTGCAAACAAAGAGAGAAATTAAAATGAAAGATTCCCGTCCCACACACTGAATTTCTACGACTCTAAACAAGGAAAAACATGAAAATGTATAAATAAAACTAAAACAAATATGTGAAACTGATGTAGGCAAACCTACTTTGTTGTGCAGAATTAGCCGTTGCTTCACCTGGGAACTAAAAACTCTTAGACCTGCTACCATTTTCATTGTGGTTTTTGTGTGCAGGTAAGGTGCGCTGGCAGGATTTCAACCAGAACCTTTACGTCGGCGCCACCTTGGTCCGACCGGGTCAGGATCCTTACGCCAGGAACAAGTTCAACCAGGTGGAGAGCGACAAGCTGCAAATGGACCGAGCCGTTCCCGACACCAGACACGACCAGTAAGCGTCCGCTGTATAAGACGAGAGCCGGCGAAGGCACCCTGCTGTTCCTGTTAATTACATCTGCTGCGTGTGCGACTGCGTGTCCTCATACTGCTCTTTGTCGCCTGTCGGCTTGACTAATTGGTACCAGACTGGATAAGATCTCCTGGGAATTCCCTCCATTGTTGTCTGTGAGATAAAACCAGGAAGTCTCCACTGAGCAGACTCACTGATGTTTTTTGTCCTTGACGTAAAGCAACACAGCCCCTCTTCCCTCCCCCGGTGATGGCTGCAGATTGTTTGGTTTGTAGGAGATAAAAACGAACTGACATGCCGCTGACTGAATTAATCAGAGTAAATTATCTCTTAATAAGCCAGAATGCCATGGCCCTCTCATCCCATTTAGCCTCAACATTTGAATGCAGATAAACTGTTGTTATTAAGCTCTTTTTGGGCTGAATCCCATTTACTAGCCTGACCTCTGCACAACCGCTTTCTCTTGACCTTTAATTTGAAATCACAAAGTGTAACAATTACATTATTCCACTGCGAAATGGGCTCCCTTTAGGAAGCCAATAGTCACTTTACATAAAATAAGTGACATTAGTATGCCCACACAGGAACTTGCAAACTCTTGATCTTTTGCTCATTTTTTTGCAAACATCAGAGTAATCTATTACGACTTACAGATCTGGAAAAAAAAAAGAGATCCTTTGAAGATATCCTGGTTATTCCATCAAATATTGACCTCTGAACTCTTCCTGAGTTAAAACATTAGTATTGTTGTTTCTAAATGAATATGAATTTGTTTTCTTTGCATTATTTGAGGTCTGAAAGCTCTGCATCTTTTGAGTTATTTTGGCCATTTCTCATTTTCTGCAAATAAAACTAAATCTTTACTTGGAATTTCAGAGTCATGTTGTCAGCAGTTCATGGAATAAAAGAACAATGTTCATTTTACTCAAACATAAACCTAAAAACTTAAAATCATTTGAAACTAATCATTTTAAGTGGTTTAGTCCTGCTTAAATCTTCTCACATTTATCCCTAAACTACGATGTTTTCTTTGACCTTTACTGATGCTTCCCAGCAAAACTCTTCACAGAATAACTCTGTAAATACTGACATAAAGCTGCACAAAGATGGACTTAATTCACTAATTAGGTGACTTGTGAAGGTCATTAGTTGCACAATTTTATTTACGGGTATTGAACAAAATGTAACTGAAAATAAATGCAATTTTCAATTTTACTTTTTTTTTTTTGCGTAAAAAGGTTCAACCCATTTTTGCTATTTCTACGGTTGCTAAAAATAATCCGATTTCACATTAGTGGTTTCTTTGTGCCAGTAAAAATATTTTCGCAAGTGCAACTGTTTTTGGAAGGGCAGCTCATAACTCTTTGCTTCCCAGCGTAGCGCTGATAAATCCTCATTTAGAGACCAGACGGTTACCGCCTCGTCTTCCTGTTGAAACACAGCAACGAACCGGGAAACGCCAACTTCCCTGCACAAAACACACACAATGTAGGTGGCTTCATGTACATATCCATTGTTTTTGATTCCATATAGTAACTTAGGGCAGAGTCTCTCAAACTTTTTCACGGATCACCTAACCTGAAATTGCCCCTTCAATAACACAACAACTTAATATGTACAACCTTAAAGGAAAATATTAGTCTCTTAACTCATTTATTGTCGTCTCCTTTGTTCGTCTTAAGAAGGGTGGCGCTGTTTTGTAAAAGTGACTGGACACAACAAAACCATAAACACTCCAGGCTTCTTTACGTATAGATTACAAAAATGTGGATCCTCAGTTTTCCAGTGACGTCAAACACATGGATTCAAATAATAATATGTTCTTTACTTCCAAGTGTTGTGCGCATTAATAACATTTTAAGGCTACATGTAATTTAGAAGATTAATAAAAGGAAAGAATAAACTTTTGCTTTGGCAGAAATAAAAATCCTCTATTAAATATAAAAATGATCCACCCATTTTTATTAATTGTATTTATTTGCTCATTAAATCAAAAATAATAATAGCTGTTGATTTGAAGCAGAGCATTACAAGTGTTATATAAGCATTACACTGTTTTCACTAACTGAGACTTTGTCACGGCACAGAGCCGTGCAAAAGAATCGAATCACTCATGAATAACTCATCAATAATCTCATCAATATGACTTCCTCCAATCATATAAGTAACCCTGGCAATGTTTTCTTTCCATCAATATTTTCAGTTTTTCTTCTGAGCAAGGGTGTAACTTTGTGTTGCAAGTTGGTGGGGACGAAGAGGAGCGTTGTGTTATTAGGTCGCTGATGCAAACACAGTCCCTGGAAGGCTTTTCTTTTACTCTGTTAGATGAAGCTGAATTGAGGGGATGTAGAGACTCCATTGTCACAGAAAGCCAGCTCTGTCTGTGAACATTTCTCAGGAAGAACATTTGAAATCTGTTCTTTTTGCTGCTCATTTTTGTTGACAGGAACTTTTGTGGAGTAACACCACTGTTTGTCAGATAGTTATCTCTGCTCTTTTACACCTTCCTCCAATATTTCCACGATACTTTGGTGTCATGTAACATGCATGTCTGTATCAGTTATATTGCTGTCTGCAACTTTCTCAGATGTAGAAGAACAGAACAAAAACCAGATTATGTTGCTGATTCTTTGTGATTAGATGTTCTCTCACTGGTTTTCATCTTCATTTTTCCGTGATGCTGTAAGGTTTCAGGTTCAGCTGTCAAAGTTTTCTGGCTTTATTTCATGCTCTTACTCTGTGTTCATGCCGATTATGATGACATTCTGTCGGTCTGTTGCTTTACTCTGAAGAGATGGGAACATTTCATGTCTTAGGGAATGAGAATATTCTGAATCAATCATTTCTATCTCTGGTTTTTTATTGTTAGCTTTAAAATCTGGACCAACTTCATTGACTTTTTGCATCACTCTCTTGCTAAACTTACACATTTTTGGTATTTATGAAGTTTATTGAACAATATAGATAACAAATAAAATTACAGCAATACAATAAACAATAAACGAGTGGGTAGAAGTATAAACCTATGAAAACCAACTCCTCCTCCAGCAACATTATTTATAAGTATTTTTCCTCCAGATTCTTGACTAATGCAGTACATTCAATGATATATTAATAGTAGCTCTAATAGCATTAACAACAATGATAAGTATGATACAGTATTAACACTAACAATGCTATCTAACATATTTAGTGCAAACCATTTCATTGTACAATGGTTTGAATTAATCATTTTCTTTAAATACTGCAGAATATTTGTGTCTTTGTTGGAGAAATGCTAAAGCTTTTCATCAATAATCCAGTGAAATGTGTTAATTTCTTTACCATTCACAGGCTCTATGGTATCTCTGACGTGTAAACACTGCGTTTATCATCCTAAAGGAGCAAGTCATTAAATTCATTCAGTGGTTTTTATGGCAGCAGTCTGCTGAGATGTGCTCTGTGATTTTTGGGTTGTTTCTATAAACACAGACATGCTTGCTCATATATTGACCTGACTCAGACCGTCTGGGCCATTAGCTGACGGCGCTGGGACGAGTCCATTGATCCAGTACTGATGTGTCATTTGCACAACGTGCATCAGTTCTGATTGCTTCCTTATTGTCGGTTTAATCCAGGGTCGCAGAACTTTCAAGACCAGATCAAAAGTGCTTTTAGGCTTGACAAAGGTTGTGGTAAAGTGAGATTATGTTTGCCGGTATAAATGGAACCGTAACGGCTTCCTGCAAGATTAATGCAGGCGGTTTAAATGCTAATGCTCTTCTGACTAATGTATTTTTGGGACAAAAGGTTGGAGCATTAATACTCTCAACCCTCTGATTGTTCTTTTATCACCTGTCAGTAGTTTTAATTAGGACTGAAACTATTAATCAGATTAATTGTGATGATTTAAATAATCGTTTATTAATTAACTGGAGTTTACAGGAAAAAAAACAACCAATTCAAAGCAGCAATTATGCCAAAACTGTACAAAAATTCTATATTATATGTTATTGGTATTTTTTAGATGCATCCTCAACTACAAATGATTAAGTGTTCACTAAAAAGGAATGCTCCTTTATTGCATTTTAGACAGTGAAATGTTTATTTTATTTTAAAAATGGACTGAATAATTTGCTTATTAGCATTTTTAAAGTATTTCTAATGTTGTATAAAAAGGCTTAAATAGTTAACAGATTTTTTTTTTCTGTCCGATTAATCATCAGAGTAATCCATGGATTAATTGATTACTAAAATAATCATTAGTTGCAGCTCTGAACTTAACAGTAGTGGAAGGACGGTCACATGAAATTTATATAAATATGCAGATGACAAAACGTGGAAAAGTTCACAGTATGAATACTTTAACAAGACACTGAATCATTTGTTCTCGCAGTTTGTTCCAGCAGGAAAATAAAGTTTCACAGTAGTTCTTAAAAAATTAATTTCGGAGCAGTTTACACATTTTATACTGGCTGAACATCTGGAGTCAATCATGAGGTGTGGCTGCTGGAAACCATCCTCTATCTGGACCGGGTCCACCACAGTGTTCAGTGTTGTCACAGGGTTTACTGGACTTCCAGACTGGATGGTGTTGGTGGTGCTACTGGGTTTTAAATTAAGGCAGGATTTCTTCATCAGAGCACCAGTCTTCACGTTTATGTTGTGCGGTTTTATGCCTTCATGCCTGTGTGAGCAGAATCAGAACCATCTGGATTTAAAGGGGACGTTTTTTTGTGCCTCCATTTTGGATCTCAATTCCTTCTTAAAACAGTCTAAGTGCTTAAAAAAGAAAACACTTTGCTATTTTTTGGCATATCACATCTGGAAAATGAGCCGTTTCAAAAACTGTTAAAATTGTTACGTCACATTCCACGGGCACTACGCCGTTACCTAGCAACCCCAGCGAAATCCAGGTTGTCACCCAGCAACCCAAGCTGAGTCCCAGAACATTTGGTCAGCTGGTTTTACTGCTATATGCGCTGCACAATGACTTCTGCAAAAGAGAAGTTACCATTCAGAAAACGTTTGATGAATTCTTGTTGTTTTGACTTTAATAAAATAATAAACAAAGTTAAATACAAACTATATAGATTTAAAACAAAAACAGAAGAACTGTGGTAAAGTATATTTACACATTCAAAGTGTTATTTTTACACCCAGCCGTCTTACATTAGTGGCATCATCTGATAAATTATTATTGGTTGTGCAGGAGGCTCTGCTAATGCAGGAAGGAATCATAATTGGTCACCTTTAAGGTTCAACAGCCTGGCTGGTTCATTCAGCAGTGTGTTTGTGTGTAGAAGCTTATACACAGGTTAGGGCATTTAGAAAAAGAAAAGTGTGTTTTCATCTTTGTCTTGCTTGGTTTTGCATTCAGCTGCAGGAGTAAACAGTGGAGGTCAGACCTGCCAGCCTCCAGCGTTGTCATCACCTTCCATAACGAGGCTCGCTCTGCTCTGCTGCGGACCGTCGTCAGGTAGCGCTGTGCTCTCTGCGCTCTTATTCTCTGATTTATTGACTCAGATTTATTCATCTGTTTCATGTTTCTCCCTGCTTAGCGTCTTAAAGAAAAGTCCTCCTCACTTGGTCAAAGAAATCATTTTGGTTGACGACTACAGTGACAACCGTGAGTCTTCTGCCCCGTCACTAACCGTTCTGTTTAAATCAGAGTGCAGAAGTGAGTATTAAGTCCTGATTCGTGTGTGTTTTCCAGCGGAGGACGGAGCGCTGCTGGGGAAGATCGAGAAGGTTCGCGTCCTTAGGAACAACCGCAGAGAAGGTACAAAGAAATGAACAGAAAATGTCGGCTGCTCGTTCTGTGGTCTACGAGATGAAACCGTTTTGTTCTGATAAAGCGTCTTCGTTCGCTCAGGACTGATGCGTTCGAGGGTCTGTGGTGCAGATGCCGCCACAGCGCCAGTCCTCACCTTCCTGGACTCTCACTGTGAATGTAACGATCACTGGCTGGAGCCGCTGCTGGAGCGAGTGGCTGAGGTAAACTCAAACACATTCTTCTCTAAAACCACCTTTTAGTCAAAGTTAAGTTCCCACCATGGACAGTGTCGTTATGGGTGCTTGGAATCCTTGAAAATTAGGTGTTTTTTCAAGGTTTGGAAAGTTCTTGATATTCAAACTACACAGCTTTGAAATAAAGTGCAATCTAATATTTGATTGAAAGCTTAAATTTAGAAACTGTTATTTACCAGGTATCTAAGGGTAATAAAGATAAACATTGTCACATTTTTCACACTGTATGAAGTTAAATCAGGTCAAACTTTTTTGTTTTAAATGATTTATTATTGTGCTAAAAAACAAAAAATGTATAAAGAACATTATTCAGAGTTGTTTTTGTACCTTTCTTAAACCAGTCAGGTGTGTAAGACAGACATTTCAAAACGTAAAATCTTTTTATATTTTAGTTTTCCCTGCTGTAGAATGTAAAATATTATCCCAGCATATTATTAACTAAGGTGATAAATTGCATTGTATAATAGTGAGTTCAAACCATCTTCTTTAGATCATTTGTATTATTTTTATCTCCAGAGTGATGCTGGAGTTACACACACTCAATGTTGTGTTGTTGCTTCTAGCCTCTTTCTCTTTTATCCTCTAATCGTTCTGTTTGTCTTTGAGCTCTTACATGAGTGTTAATACCTTACATTAGTGCTGCACAGTATATCAGTATCAGTGTGATTAATATTTTCATAGGCATGCCATAATTGTTAGCTAAGCCATGTTGCACGTTCTGCATGTTAAAATGATAGTGGGCCTGTTGGTTGGTGTCTCACTGGAGTAGATTCCAGAGATAACATGTCACATGGTGCATTCACGCACTTTTTACATATATTTATGAACTTTTTAATTTTATTACCGTATCTTCTGAACTACAAGGCAGAAAATACGTTCTGCCTTATAGGAAACTTTTTAAATCTTATTGTAGAATAATACATGTAATTTATTTATTTATACTTTTTTATCTCATTGTAGAATTAATTATTAAATAAATATTTATTCTTGCTTGTGTTTTTTTACACTGGGTCACAACGCTTTGGAGGTTTGTGTGTCATTTCCGTTAGCAGTTCTTGGTGCCGCGCCACCACAGGCGAGGAGGGGAACAGGTTTTCAAATGGTTTGAATTGTTTGACGCAGTTTAATGTGAAACCAAACAGCTTCATCTCAAAATATAACAAATGTTGCAACTCTGATCCCCAATCAAACCCAGGCTACTGGAATACCAGCTAATCACACCCAATATTTAACATCATTTTTCAAATCAAGTGCTTTCCTCATATAGGCCTATTTCTTACAATATTTGCAAATCAGTTGTCAACTAAAATTACAGGACGCTGTGATTCCGACAGCCTCATAGAAAAGCAGGACTAAAATGGAACAATCTCTAAATACTAATCTCATCCCATCCAGAGCCTCTTGACAGCTGAAGGTCTGTGTGATCCAGCTTCTCTGCTGAGAACAGGTTGAAATGACATTTATTTATATGTGAACACAGCACAGTTTTGTTCTCGGTTCATAATAACCAATGAAGGTTTATGTTTTGTTTTCAATCAATTTCTTTCCATCAACAGAGCGCGTATACGTCAGACTGTTATCGATGTGTGAAATGTGTTTATGGATGGACTTTGAAGTAGTTTCATGTAGGAGAAAAATGTAGAGATCCTGTTTTGTTTCCTTTGTTTTATTAAAAAAAAGCTTTTACAGCCAAATGATTACATTTATGTTCCCTTTTTCTATAAATAAAGATCCGGGTCTCTAACAGAGAAGTACAGAAATGTTTCATTCACTATTCAAAATCAAAACTTATTTTACATTCACAAACTATTCCTCTGAAACAAATGTGAAGACTTTAATACCATCAAATGCAAAGAGCTGTTATCTAACATTTTAAGAAAACTTTCATAAATGGTTTAAAAATATTCTTCCTCATAGAATATAAGGTTATATTAGGTTGCTTTAACTTTTTTAATGGTTATCAACCAATCACATTCGACCTGTCCAGTTAGAAGAATCAAAAGTTGTTTATCTTTTAGGATTAAAATTTACTTGGAATAAATCACAAATAATTAAAGTAAAATTAAAGATTTAAAAATAACTTAAAATGAATCAAGACAGCTAAACCAAACTTATCTCTGTTCCCTAATAAGTAAACGTGAAAGAGAGACACGATTACATAAACAGGTTTTCAAACAAATACAGGCGTTAATTGTCTTCAACAAACTGCTAACTCAACTGATTAAATTAAAAAAGTTGTTCAGTCTCTAAAAAGCCAAAAGAAATTAACTTTTACTGCTCAATGTGGTGCGTTTTTTGTTTGCAGTTTTCTAAAACTTTTTTATTGTTCGATTATTTGATTTAATAAATAATAAAAGAGGGTAACATGTGGTTTCCTCGTGGTTGTGAAACCACAATAAAATAGAGGATCTCGCTTTACTACCTGGAGGCTTGTTTCTGTGTTCAGTGTTTTGTCTGAATCCGTTTCAAACCAGCTGAGCCTCACTGCACTGAAACTCTGCTGCGAATAACGAAGCCGCACAGTTTTCCAGCTCTGAAACTCAAAAAGAAAGTAAACTCAAAACATAAGTGCATGAATCAATATTTTGAGTGGAAATATTTACTTGAACTTTCTTCATCATGAGGTCCTTTGATTTCTGATAAATATTTACTGAAGCACCAGATTCCCTGTCATTGTTTTGCTGCAGTGGAAGGAGAATAATTTTTTTCCGTGCCTTTGTTTCAGGATAAGACGAGGGTAGTTTCTCCAATCATCGACGTCATCAACATGGACAACTTTCAGTATGTGGGAGCCTCAGCCGATCTGAAAGGAGGTCATTCACTTTTCACGTCTCTCACTGTGACTTGTGTTACAACTTATTAAGTGACTGATGATGACTGTTTTCTTGTTTCTGGTTCTGTTGGTAGGCTTTGACTGGAATTTGGTGTTTAAATGGGACTATATGACTCTGGAGCAGAGACGAGCCAGACAAGGCAACCCCATCGCCCCCATCAAGTGAGTTACGCTCACATCCTGAAACAAAATGGCTCCGTTTTTTCAGTGTTTGTTGTGAACCCCTAGCCTTTCTGTTCACGGCACCTGTAGGACGCCGATGATTGCTGGCGGTCTGTTTGTCATGGATAAGGAGTATTTTGAGCGGCTAGGAAAATACGACATGATGATGGACGTCTGGGGAGGCGAAAATCTGGGTGAGTTCCCAGAGTTAGGGTCAACTCCCCCACTGTGGGTCAGAAAAACACCAACTGACCTCACTTGGAAATGAAATCCAGAAAGAAAACAACATTTAATCTGATTTCTTACACAGTTGCTTTAGATAAGTGTGGCCGGTGGACTTCTGCGTCTGGATTCAGAGGCGGTTTCCGTTTATTCAACCTGACATGTTAGCTTTAGCACATAGCATGTCCCATCCCCTTCTATACAATATAATAATGTTAGCATGCAATGCACATTGTGATCATAACAAAACCAAGCATTTAGCATCATCAAATGTAATAGTGTAATAACGACTTAAGTGAAAATATTCAAACACCCATCATTTCTTTATTGAAAAAAATAAACATTTGAACAATATAAATAAAAGGATTGCAGTGGATTATAAAACTTCCTCTTCCCAGAGGACTAAGTAACAAAAGGGAAGAGGAAATGAATAACTTATTATTTATAATGGTTGTGGAGAACCCTCGACAAAAGAAGAAAATGAGGTGGAGCTGGAGGACCAAACCAATAGACATGAGGGAACACAGGAACAGTCGGATGTGACAGACAAATGCATTAAAGAAACACATTTTGTGTAAATATACAACTATTAATATAGATCCAATTATATAAGCGAAGGGTGTGATTAATTGTCGATTAATAATTTATTAGATTAAAATTAGTTCCAATCGATTAACTAATAATGTCCGATTAGTCAGTCTTTTAGTGTTGTAGTTTGGCCGCCGTCCAGCAGAGGGCGACGCTCGTCATCCTTAAGCAGAGCCATTGATACAGGAATCAAGATGGCAGACGGGGAGAGCGAAACGACCGTCCGCCATCTCTAACTAGAACCGTATATGTGCGGTTCTGATTTGGAATAGAAACGCTTGACAAACTCTTAAAGTTTGACGTTAATATTGATAATTCAGCCGAGCTGCGTGGCGAAGCGGCGTCAACTTAGTCAGAAATTACTGATGCGCTGAGATACGAAGACCAGGATAATATGACAGAAAAGTGGAGAAAATTTGTATAATGATGTAAAAAGACATGATGCTAATAAGCAAGGTATATTTTTCCCAGTCTGATGTCAGATTCGTGTATTTTGATTCAGTTCATTTAAGTGCTGCTCTCTATAAATTAATGCAAGAATGTTATGTTCAGTGGAAGTTTATTTCATAATCTGCCTCCCTGCTGTAATCTATGTTCTTTTTTTTCGCTCCCACTGATTACTTCCCACTCATTAAACTCCCACTCCCCTATGATGTTTACTGATGAAGCTCTGCGCTCCTGCTTCATGCCTCGTCAGGAAATTGTCTGCATTTCCATGCCAAAAGCAGTATGAGCAGGAAGCCATTCAGTGATTATGTTCTCAGTTTAGAAATGACAGTGGCGCTCCGATAATAACACAACTGAAACACTGGGTGAAAATAACTGGTCTACACAGTGGAGATCATTTGCAAACTGTGGCGTGATATAATTGCAGCTTTGTCTCCCTGTTGCCTTTGTTTTGGATTCAGTTGGGAAGCGGGATGAGCTGACGGAGCGATTCCCTGGGAGGTGCAGGCAGGGATTCAGAGCTGGACTGACAGTCCAGACTCATTCAAACCCAGAGGATGTCACAGAGCTAACTGCAAATTATTAACACATTTCAAACATTTAGGAGGTGCAGGAGACTAAGTTGGTTGTTCTTTTCGCAAAGTTTTTGTTATGAATTACGGACCCCCTCCAGGGAATTGGGGAAACAGTTTTCTTTTGTGTTTCCTCGCAATAAATTAGCCAATACACCCTGGTCTATTTTTTTATGCAGTCACAAATGTCCCACATTCAAAAAACCTCAATAAAAATGTGTTTTTTTAATATTAACTCTTAGATACAAAAAGCTGATCGAAATTCGATTTATTCACTTTTTGTTTGTCAGTTGTTTAAGGTTGAGATGGAGCTGCACATGAAAACGGCTCTTTATTAACAATTCAGACTAACGACACTAAAAAGACACAATCAAAACTGTCAGATGACCTTGTGAAAATAACTCAGAAATACTCCAAATAGTTTGTATTTTTTCTTTCTTGCAGAAAGTTTCTGTTTGTATCTTAGAAGAAATGAAAAGTCCATGTTTGACCTGTTTTGCTTTTGTATTTTGCACGTAGGTTTGTAGTGCATTTCTACCCTAAATGAGGAGATATAAAACTTCAGATTTCTCACGAATGAGACAAAAACATACATGGAGAAATCTTTCGAAAACCTTACTATAGCAGAAAGACTTCACTTCTGGCCGCATAAACTGACCAGTAAATTATTGTGAGGTAACTCAAAATAAAGACAATCCTCCATGTTCCCTGGGCGGCTCCGTTATAAATAGCAGACTGTGATGGGCGTTTTTTTTTTTTTTTAGAGATCTCGTTTCGTGTGTGGCAGTGTGGTGGCAGCCTGGAAATCATCCCCTGCAGCCGGGTTGGCCACGTCTTCAGGAAGCAGCACCCCTACACCTTTCCTGGAGGCAGCGGGACTGTGTTTGCGAGGTAATGCACAAAAAATAGGAACACACATTGTCCTGCTGGAAACTTAACGTTTAGTGTCCTTTGTTGACTCACACCGAGTTCTTGGCTCCAATCAGCAGTAGCAAATGTCCGCAGACGAACCGTTTCCAAACTACTCCGGTCCACCTATTGAAGGGTTTTATGCAGATCACACAACAACCACAGTCTTTTCTCAGCTCACTCAGTGTGTGAACTAGGGCTGTATAATAATATCGATATCGCAATATATATCGATATTTGCTTTCCTAGTAAAAAATTTATATTCATCTGCAAGTATCGTATCATCCAACTGTCACCTTTCTCACTCACTGCTTGCTTCACCAGGTCATCAGGCTTAGAGTGATTCCTTCAGATGTTCAGGTTTAAAAGGCATCAAACTATTCAGAGCAGCAACTTAGTTCACTTTATTTACTTTACTAATGCATGTCAGCTACAGTTTGTACTGTTTCAATGAAAAGAAACATGTTTTCTCACCACTTCTTTGATTCATTTTGTCCAGCTGTCGACTTTAAGTCTGTGTCCAATCGAAGCCAGGTATTGTGTGGTTAATCAGTTTTCAGTTAAATTAATTCAATCCAACTCTGTAACAGTCACAAAATATCACCAAAATCACTCTGTCCCTCTAAAAACTTTCAGAAAAATTGCACAAGTGTATTTAATAGTATCGTTTGCTGAATATTGCAATACACATATATTGTATCGTGGGCAGAATATTGTGTATTATATCGTATTATTGTATCACTACAGCCCTAGTGTGAACGTGCAAATTAGTTGGTACAGAAGATTTTTTTTATCTTGGCTTTTCTCAGAAAACATAAAATAAATTAATTAAGAACAACAATCTGCAATCCAAACTTTAAAATATCTCAAATAAGGCTAAAAATTATTCAACTTTTCTTACGATTCCCGAGGTTTTTATTATCGTTCTTATTTTATTAGAAACCATTAGACGCGACATACCTGCCAGCTGGTTGTTGTCAGATGCCAGAGAAAAGCTTTTTCTGCTTAATCATCACAAACGTGGAGAGTTTTCAAAACGCTACTGGCACTTTAACTGGACCACTGTGCTTTGGTGAGATTAGAATAATCTGATCCGTTTCACTCTCAGAAGCCCTGAGAATATAGTTGAATTAGGGATGAAACGGTTATTGGAAAAATAAATCAACTAATTTAGGAATCGATTAATCGTTAACTGAAGTATGCAAACTCAAAAAGCCCACTAACTGAAAAAAAACCAACATATTCAGAGCAGCAATTAAGCTAAAATTGTACAAAATATATTTTTATATATTTTGCATCTAAGATAAAAAAAAACCCTTTGTCTGTAAATATATATTAACCAAAACTCCTCAAGTTGTTCTAATTCACTCTGCTATTTCATTTTAAGGCAAACATTTTTTTATTTTCTTATTTAAAAAGAAAATAAACATTTCTTGTGGGGGGTCTCAACTAAGCAGAATGTGCCAATTAATCTGGATCTGCATTAGAATAATTAATTATTAAAGTAATCGTTAGTTGGATCGTTAGAGTGCATTTGATGAAATCTTTTCTTTTTCCACAGTCATTTTTTCAGGGTCTTATTTTTGTTTACAATCGTCTCATGAGAGATGGGTTTTTTTTCCCCCTCCGTGGTTAAATGACCTAAAATTAAATGTTGAATTCTTTTCACTTTGAGATTAAGCATCATGGTCATGATTAAAGGCATCAACTAGCAAATATAACAAAATGTTGACATTACTGCAACTCCCTCTGGTCTTTACCTGAATGCTTTAGATCTTTACTATCATAATAATGAAAGATCATCATTATCTTTACTATCTTAGTTTGAAACGAGTGAAGAATCTTCAAAGAGGAGAAAGAGGAAGCACAGTACGGAGCTGATAAACTCCACTGCCTTCTGAACCAGGGGTTTAAAATAATGCATCCGAATCCAAGTTTGTTTTTCTCAGCAGCTACAAACTTATTTCAATAACCTCAGTTATAACATAAATTAGAAGTCTCAGTATCATAGCAGCTGCTACAGTTTCAGAGAAAATGAGGATAAAACATAAGATCATTTCTTTTTGTGTCTTGCAAGAATTATTTTTCACATTATACACTATATAAGCCTTTTAGAAAGGCTTATATTTGGAAACCAAAGATCCATCTGTGGATATTAGCTGTGTAAAAATTGATGTAGCTCAGCTAAACTAAAGTAAATTCACAGAGCTCTGAGTTTTGCTTCTGGGCGGCTTGACGCATCTCCTCAACTGGAGATTTATTGTTTCTAAGCTTTAAAACTCATTTTATACGTCTAAAATTGCTTGTTTCTTATTTTTTCTTAAATGTTCTCATATGTTTGTTTTTTTTATCCAGTTATAACAAAACAATAAGAAATTAATTTTTGACTCCAACTCAACTGTAATATTTGAAAATCCAGTGTAAAAAAGAAAAAAAACCAATTTAGAACATTTGGTTTAAAACCACCAAAATAAATCCTTTTTTTGTCAGTACCAGAGCTCCCTACAATGTCTTTTTGATGATGGTTCTTGGTCACTGACGTCTGTCCTGCCCTTGGGCATAAACTTAAATTTTCAAATGCTTTATATCAGCTTCCAGCCAAGAGTTTGACATTTCTGTAGACACTTAATACGTCTGTGTTTAACTGAGGGGAGGTGCAGTAATGAGTGCTGGGAGAAAAAGTTAAAATCTGTGAGGCTTAGCAAGTTTTTAAATGTCAGACAACACACAGCAGTTGGCTACTCGTGATGCGATGGATAAGTGGTTCTGGATGGTTCTTGAGCAGGATGAAAATGAACTCTGCAGACATGAATGAGCTTCAGCAGCAGAGGTTAAGCATCGCCTGTCAGTTTCACTCCCCGTTTCGCCCCAGCTGAAGTGTTTGAGTCCAAACGGAGAGCAGCAGTGCAGCGAAAAGCAGTGCCATCTGCATGTAGGTGGCTGCGGTTCCCCGTCTCACCCTTTAAATAGTCCCAGACAGTGTCCCTGGAAGCTTCAGGACAGACATTGTTTTGTGAGCCTGGGTGACTTTGTAATTGTCCCAGAGGGAGCAGCATTTCCATCACAGCCAAGCAACAATGGGCTTTTTGAGGCTGGGCCAGCTCACTCTGACTGTGAAGAAAAGCTCCTAAATAAAGTTCAGAGGAACATTTTCTGCTGTCCTCCAGATGGGCATTTCTATGAAAACATCTTGACTGCAGACTGAAACCACCTGCACTTGGACCTTGGAATAGAGCAAGGGTGGGCAACTCCAGGCCTCCAGGCCGGACTCCTGAAACTTTTTGATGTGTCTCAACTTCAACACAGCTGAGTCAAATAATGAGGTCATTAGCAGGACTCTGAAGAACTTGACTGCACTTAGGAGGTGATTCAGCTGTTGGATTCAAGTGTGTTGGACCAAGGAGACATCTAAGAGCTGCAGGACACCGGCCCTCCAGGACCAGGATTCCCCACCCCTGGAATAGATAATAATTTTTATAATCAGCTAGCTGAAGATGCATTAAGAACAACAAAATGATTTTCCACAGCCGGTAGAATTGTCTTAAAGGGAGCCTATTATGCAAAATTCACATTTTCACATTTATATATTTTCATTTGGGCTTAAAATGCTTATAAAAGCAGCCCAAGTGCTAAAAAACTCACCCAGACTTTTTTGGTGTCTAAACAAATGAGCCGTTTCAAAAACCTCTGGAATGTAATGTCACAAATGAGCAGGTACCCCCCCCCCCTTCCCCCCCCCCGTTACCTAGCAACCCCAGCCAAGCCCAGCCTGTCACCTAGCTACCCAATCTGAGCTCCAACACATTTGGTCAGCTGGTTTTAGCGCTGCATGCGCTGTACAATGGCTGCTGGAAAAGACAAGAGTTTTGTTGTCGACTTACCATCCAGAAACCAGTTGCTGCTTTCTTGTTGGTTGTGCAGGAGGCTCCACTTCTGCTTTTTAAAGATGTAACATTGTATAATTGTTTGTCGCCATTTTCACGTTTCTCTGTTTTTAACTTTTTAATTTCTTTAATTTCTGTTGAAATGGTTCAGCTGTGCCATTTTTCCTCAGGAACACAAGACGAGCAGCAGAGGTGTGGATGGACGAGTATAAGAACTTCTACTACGCTGCTGTTCCCTCGGCGAGAAACGTTCCCTACGGGAAGTGAGTCCAGTCAGATTTTAAATAAACGCAGTAAACGAGGTTCCTAGATCACATCAGTCCACAACAATTAGGAACAAGTAAATGGAAAATAACTTTTTCTAACAAGTATTTCAACTCCTACACATTCAATTTCTGTTGGGAGACACATTTGGAAAACTTTTAAATGAATTTATTTTACAATGGCAGCATAATCTAACACTGAAAAATATAAAATCCAACATTTATCATTTGTTGAGCAGGAACGAACTTTGTTAAGATCTGCAACTTAACCAAAAGAGAGATGTGCTGATCTTTGTTAGCCATTAAAAGACAGCAGGGGAAAAATCATTTTTAATGTCTTTTTCCAGTTGTTTAAAACGACTGGAAAAAGGTAAACAAAGCTTGGAATGAGATTTCCCAGAAACGGGTAACAGAGGTGATGCTGTGGGTCGTTTTTCCAACAGCCCCTGGACGCAACATGAACTCCTTAAAATATCAGGAGATTGTAAATAAAAGGCTGCTGGGTGTTGCCAGTAAACCATTATTTTGTAATTATTGGGTCTTTAAGCAGGAAAATGATCCAAACTTATCAACACAGAAAAGGTTAATTGAACTAAATAAACCGTTTTTCATGGTCATTTCAGTTCCCAGACCTGAATCTTAAAGAACTGGAACAACTTTTGATTTTTAGCAGCAGACACAGCCAAACTTTGTTCATAAACGGAGTAATGGTGAGAAAACGATTAAAAAGCTGTTAGAGATGTTAGTTGGATCATCGTACAGAAGTGATGTTTCTGTGCTTCCAAGCTTGTGTTTTATGGGCCAGAGCCTCTCAGAACCAAGATTATGATAATAAATACCAAAGAAAATAAAAGAAATGGGAGAAAAATTTATAGTCTGGTGGAAAGTTATAAAAAAAGTGTGTTTTGCTGCTCATAAGGAGGCAGAGCTGTCTGGGTTACTAACCCGACCATTCATCATTAAAAATGCATCAAAACCTGCAGGAGGATTCCCAACGCGGCCTGCTGACTGTCTGATCTGCCTCTGTCCCAGTGCAGGGGGTCTACAACCCGTGGGTCCAGAGCCACAGGTGGCTCACTTGACTCCTCATTCTGGGCCTTCCTGCCTTCGGCCGAAATCGTTTGAAATGACCAATATTTGTATGCAGGGAGATACTATTATCAGACCTTTTATGTGTTTTCATAGCAAGGAATTCCCACAGTAAGATGGCTCTTATTGGTTCAGATAGGTTTATTTATTTAGTTATTTTAATTTATTTAAATGTTTGTAATTGTTCCATGAATATGAAAAAAGAACTAGCTTGTTTTCCCTGGTTGTAAAGTTTTTATGGGTTTCATTGCTCTGAAGCCTAAGAAACAAAAGATGAATGTTTTCAGTTTCATCCAAAATAATAGATTTTCATCTGTTAGTTTTATAAAACTTGATAAATCATTTATCCTCTAATCCTTGGATGTTCAAACTTTTTGACTACCTACCTACTCAACAATAAACCATGTTGTTGCAATACTTTAAATGAGTAAAATAGTAAATTTTTTATTTGGACGTGTTACTTATTGTAGTTCCAAAATGTTGAAAGGATTTTACAGGTTTGCCTCATAAAAGAAAGGCGTCTATTTTGTCAGTTATTATAAAGCATTTTCTGTTTATTTTTGAGCAGTAAAATCAAGATTTAGGTCACCTTCGTTGAAAAGTCTATGGCTAAGTGTACTAAATACATTATGAGCAGATCAAAGTCCCACAAAAAGACTTTTTATTTTCTTGGTGTCGTGGGCCACAAAAATCACTCCAGAGGCCGGAAATGGCCCCCGAACCGCACTTTGGACACAGAGTTTTGACGCATCTCTCGTGTCTTTGTCCATCTAACACCGACAGCATGGAAATGGTTGTTATTTGGACTTGTGGGAACCCAGCTGGCGTATCGGTGAGGCTAAGCGGTTATTTTCCCCTAACGCAGCCGATCAGACGAGCCTCCACTTCCTGCCCTCACCGACCATCACTGTGATCAAACCAAACCCCAGAAACACAGTGGAGACCGCAAGTTACCATCGTCTGATTGCATGCGATGTCTGTGTGTCTCAGCATCCAGAGTCGCTTGGAGATGAAGAGGAGGTTAGGCTGTAAGCCTTTCAAATGGTACCTGGAGAACGTCTACCCCGAACTGAGGTAAGAGTTTAATCAGTCAGTGTATTTATAGAATACTTTTAGTCAAGTGTAGGGATGGGGATCCTACGGAACGTGTTCAATAACGTTTTCACGCGAATACGCTCAGCAGTCCAAGTAATTGAACTACTGAAACTCGTTAAGCAAACGTCTTAACGAATCTACCTATCGGTTCCCGTAGCGTGACGTATTTGCGTGATGACGTATAATATTCTGCTTTAGAAAATGTCCAAGAAGGCGTCGCGGCAGAAGCACTCAAAATGTTTGTACTTCACAAAAAAAAAAAGGCGATATGAGGGCCAGTTGCAGTATGTTCAGAACTTTAATCGCAATAAAAGAATGAAACGTCTTCAAACAATTAGCCACACAGCATGGAAACGACTTGAAAGAATGTAAAGCGTTAATACGTTGCTTAGCAACAGCGGTGCTAGGCGACCGAGGGAGGAGCTTTTGAGCGCGGCATCTCCTGCCACGCGTGTCCCAGGAAACGTTAAACTGGTCATGTTGTCGCCATACGGCATGAATAATCTCCATCTCACGTTAACAGAATCAATAAGCAAGATTGATAATGAAATCAGTATCAATAAATTCTTACCAATTCCCATTAGTCAAGTGTTAACTCAAAGTTCTTTAGAGACGTTTAAAACGTAAGAATGGCATTTGACCCCAACGGAGACGCACAACGAAATGATTAAATCACAGTGAACACCGAGTCCGTCACCCGGTTCTGGTGTCTCCAGGGTTCCGGATCATCAGGACATCGCCTTCGGAGCGCTGCAGCAGGGGGGAAACTGCCTGGACACCCTGGGGCACTTTGCAGACGGAGTGGTGGGCGTCTACGAGTGCCACAACGCCGGAGGGAATCAGGTAGAGATCCGGCATCAAAACACGCAGAAAACCTGGGAGGACATGAACTGAAGGAATGTGGTTGGATTCTTTTAGGAAAACTGGTGATTTTACTACATGTGCCAAGTAAAGAAAATCTCTTTAGTTTGAATTTATAGGGTTTTTGTACAAAAAGTGTTTATATTCAGCCAAAAAGTCTTTTGAAAATTGTACAACTTTGTGTTAGTCTATCATTTAAAATAAAAAGCTTGTAGTAGTAATGTAACAAAATGTGAGGGAAAACTGGAGATATTCATATTCACCCTATTGGGTGATTCCGTTTTCTTCAATTTGAAGACATTAAATTAATTAAAAACTAATTAAGGATAAAATATCTTTGTGATGATGCGCTATATCTGGGTTGTGTCTTTTTAGGGACTTTTCCTGATGTTGAACTAAAGAGACTATTGACTCCTGAATCTGTTCTATGGAGCTTATTCTGTTTTTAAAGATGTTTGGTCTAAGAATGCATGATATATCGCCACCAACATCGGTATCGGACGATTGTAGTCATGTTTTTTCTTATCAGTATTGGTTTGATATCTGAAACTGGATTTTTTCCAAAGGTGTTGAAATGGTAGTGAAATATATATATATTGATAAATATTGGTTATCGGCCATAACAGCGTCATTAATATTATTTGATATCGGCCATAAAGAATATTTTAAGGGGATAAGCTGAGGCTTGGACCTAAATTAAATCCCTCCCGTTCTGATTGTCCTCAACTCAAACCACTAATCATATATGTATATGTATATATATATATGTTTCTTTTTTTAGGAATGGGCCCTAACCAAAGACAAGTCTGTGAAACACATGGACCTGTGTCTGACGGTGGTGGACCGAACCGCCGGCTCCCTAATCAAACTACAAGGATGTCGAGAGAACGACAGCAGACAGGTACTGATGAAACACACAATGCATGAAAAACAAATAAGCTTTTATTTCTCACTCTTTGGCATTACAACAGACAAAACTTTTCCAGTTTCAAGTCAGTTAGGATCCTAAAATTATTTCTGTGTAATAAATGGCAGAACAAGGAAAGGACTTGTTTGACCACTTTCATCAAATTAGAGGTTCACCTACATTTCCTTAGTATATGACTTAATCCCCCTATAATGGATGGACGTTTTTATACGCCTATCTGGGTCTTAACTGCTTCTAAGAAAGCAGCCCAAGCACTTACACACTCAGATGTTTTTTGGCAATAGGTTCATGTTTTTTGGTGTCTGAAAATTGAGCTGTCTCAAAAACTTCACAATTGATAAGTCACATTCGACGGGCACTGCGCCGTTACTCAGCAACTCCAGCCAAGCCCATCCCATCACCTACTAACCCAATCACGTTTGGTCAGCTGGTTTTTCCTCTCTGTGCTCTGTACAATGGCTGCTGACAAGACAAGTTTTGTTGTTTATCCACCCAGAAACCATTTGCTGCATTTTTGTTGGTTGTGCAGGAGGCTCCACGTCTGCTTTTCAAAGATGTATAATGTATAGCTGTATAGTGGCGGATCTATTTGCAGCCATTTTCATGTGGGAGTGTAAACGTTGAGTTGGGGGGCGTGGCCAACAGCTGATTATTTGGATTTAAAGTGGTAGAGGCCCTTAAATATCTCATTCTGAAAGGAGCTCAATGAACTGACCAGATGGAAATCTGGTTATTGAGCTAAGAATGATTTTGAGCTAAGAAAAAAGTTAATTACTATGTTTTGTTCAAGGAACAGGTCATCTTGAATGTTGAGTCTTTTATCTCAATGTAAGTAAACATTCAGCTCTAGTTGGCGTCTGTCTGTAATGTTTTCTTAATTTTTTATTTTCACAGAAATGGGAGCAGATCGAGTCCAACTCGAAGCTTCGTCACGTGGGCAGCAACCTCTGCCTGGACAGCCGCAGCGCCAGGATGGGTGGGCTAACCGTGGAGGTCTGTGGGCCGAACCTTAGCCAACAGTGGAAGTTCACCCTGAATTTACAATCATAGGGGGCGCTGCAGAGCCCTGGATATCTGACTGAGACACAAAAAGACAGAAATACGAGCAAAAGACTGGAGCAGCGGTATGGACTGGAATAGTCCTCGTCCTGTGCAGAGACGCAGCCAGTTCTCTCTACACCCCTCTCCCCCACCTGTCCCCCTCCCTGAAACGTCGAGCCACGCCCCGTGGGGGAGGGGCATGTAGACGGCGTCGGAGCGAACCGGAGACTGACTGCATGCGGTGGATGGAAGCGGCGAAGAGGATTCAGTTTCCAGTGGACTTACCTCGGCGTTCTGTCATTGACGGTTCCAGAGAGATTTCCTTTTTCTTCTTTAATGCTGGTTGAAAACAACAAACAACTCTTTGGTGGATTATTTTTATTTTTCTTATTCGTATTTTTTATTTTTTTTTAATTCTTGAATCTCCGCTGAGAGCTGCTGGAGCTGGTTCTGTTCCTAAGTGATTCTTGTTGGGGCAGGTGGAGGTTTCTTGTGGGGGGTTTTGGGTGTCGAGTGATGATGGGAGGAGGAACACGGACTCGATTCTTCGAGCTGTTCTTCTTTTGTTCTCTCTCTAGTTTACAGAATTGACAAAAAAAGATGGAGGAGGAGAAAAGAGGACTCTGTACTTTACTTTCTGTGCGTCTGATTCCAGTCCGTTGTCCTTGGGAGCGTCTTTACTTCTTGACGGAGGGTTGTGTCTGAAACGGGCTTTCTGTAACAGAAAGACCGTCTCTAAGGTCTTCAGGATGTAGCGCTGGCTGCTGCAGCATCCTGACTCCTTCGCATTGTTGTTTCTTAAAAACTGCACAGAAAAAAACAAACATCATAAGTCTTTGTTTTGTTTACTCTTGTCAACGTGTGGCACCAGATTTGAAAGAAGAGTTTGTTTTAAGTTTCAGGAGGACCAGAGGAGCAATTAAAAACAGTTTTTCCTTACATACTGTGACTGTTTTCTGACTGCTCCTGGTGGAGCCTTTAGTCTGTCTTCACATCTTTGCATTTACTGGTTTAGACATGGTACAGTATGATCGACCTCACTTAACTATATCCTAAATATTGTGTCAATATTCAAAACTGTTTCATTACTTTAACCAAAAACAGAGGAGCAGAAATTATTTCTATTCACAAAATAACATACAAAATAACACACTCTTAATAGTAATAGTACTCACAAATATGTTTTTATATTTCAATGCAAAAAATAATAGCAACACCTGGTAAATTTAATTGTAGCTTTCAAGTAAATATACACAATATTTGTATTTAGTTTTTTTGCTCCATGACGGCCTGGTGGTTTTCACTACTGGAAGTATTTCCAAATGGCTGAATTTACCCTTTTATGTAAGCGAGAGGGGAAAAATACAGTAGCTGCTTTTTAAAAAAAAAAAAGGCCAGCTGACCAGCAGTCTGCAGCAACAGGTTTTTGTGCTGAAACTCTCCAGTTTAGCACGTTCTCTGATGCAGGAACAATTTTGTGAGTTTTAATAGTTTTGAGCCCATAATGTTTGTTTTTGAACACGTTTGTTCCTCTTCTTCAGTTCTGATGTGTCAGGCTTCCTTGTTAAAGGCGACATGTGATGCAAAATTCACTCTGCCCGTTTCTGTACCTCCATTTGGGTCTCAACTGCTTCTAAAAGTAGCCCACTGCCTAAAAAAAATAAAAAAAAGTAAGTGTGTTTTGGTGTCTGGATGGGCGCTGCGCCGTCACCTAGCAACCCAAGCCGAGCCCAGCCCCGTTACCTAGCAACACAAGCAGAACTCAGGCACATCTGGTCAAATGGTTTCCCCCACTAATGGTTTTCAAAGATGTACCTGTGTATAATTGCACATCTGCTTGCAGCCATTTTCATTTGTGAGTGTAAACATTGACCTGGGGGCGTGGCCAGCTGCAGCTTGTTTGGATTTAAAGTGACAGGACGCCCTAAAACGCCTCACTCTGAAAGGAGCTGGAAATAGACATAAGATCTCATTATGTAAGGATGATTTTATGTAAAACATGTGATGTGAAGCCCATAAATCTATCCTAACCTGTTCAGAGAAGCATAGTAGGTCACCTGTAATGTGTTTTAGTTCAGCTCTATGGATGTTTCTGTCCTAAATGACTCAGAATTTTTGTTTTCTGCCTGTCAGTAGGACCGTCTGTAACAAGTCTGAAGTTAACAGGGTTTTACTGATTGTCCTCTCAGTTTCTGCATGAACTTTGCAGGTTTTTCTGATAACTCAGGTTTTGCTGCTCTGTTCATGCTGAGCGTGGTTGAAATGGGAAGCCCCTTCTTATTTTACTCCAACAGACGATACGAAGCAACAATATTTTGGTGTCAGAAATCAACACAGTGGCGTTTTTTCTCCCTCCCCATCTGCAGCAGCCAGATAATTTTACAGGAGCCATTTTTAGTTCATTTCTCTACCGTAATCTGACTCCCTCTGTGTTTTTTGAGCATCTTCATTGCTTCATATTTGTTGTTTATTCTCTTTAGTTGTATTTTTTTAATAACTAATGATGAAGATTGATGAGAATTAGCTTTGAATACGTTTTGAGTGAAGCATTAATTTGGAAATTCACTGCATTTTATATCGGATCAAGCAAAAGTATTCACAGTCCTTGAACTTTTATACATTTAGTTACACAAATTTGAAAACACAAGTTTTAGTATTTAGTGCAAAAGTTTTAAAGGAAATTTTTTTCCAAATATTTCACAAATGAAAGTGGTTAGGTTGCACTGAAAAACACAAAATATAAAGTATTTTTGTTCTAGTTTCTTTGTACACTTGAATTAAGACAAAACTAACTTACAAGAAACTTCAGCAAGACATAGGAGCTTGTTTTAATTGAATGATTTTCTAATTTAGATATTTTTTAAGTACTGGATCCAATGTGAGATTATTTCACTTATAGGAAATTGTTTTAAGTGAAAAACTCTGTCAGTGGATCTAGTACTTTTTAAAATCAATATTAATAAATTATTTACTCAAAACAAGCTCTTATGTCTTGATGAAAAGTTACTTGTTAGTTTTGTTTTATATAAATTGCAGATATTTGCTCCAGAATTGGACCTAAATACTTTGTTCTGTGTTTTCCAGTGTTTTTAAAACATCTGAAGCTCTGATCGTCTCCGGATCACTGCTAAGTTCTAGTCAACACTGGGAAATGGTGACGGCATTATGATGCTGTGAGGAGGTTTTACTTCAGGATGGCCAGGGAGAGGTCAAAGGTCACGAGAAGATGAATGAAACCAACTTTTTTGCGTCCTTTCTTTTTTTTTGCAAAATGAGCCGATCTCAGTCAGCGTAGATGGAGAAGAACGATCAGCAGCTTTCCCATCCCTGCTGAAAAAACGCTTCCCCACAGCATGATGCTGCCACCACCATGTTTCACTGCGGAGATGGTGTGTGGTGGGTGGACAGTCCTTTCATAACCCTGATTTCTTCCTGATGCTGCCGTCTTCCCCTTCAGATTTATTCTCCGCTCTGTGTTGGTTTGTCACGGAAAATTTCAACACTTTTCAAAACAAGCAGCTCAGATTCGTCCGAGATAAACTGGACATTAAACACGAATCTGATCGTAAAATCATAAGTTATTTCTTTCTTTGCAGCTTTGATCAAACGTTCCTGTTTACATTTTTCGTTCCAAGCAGCCAGCAGACGAGGACGACGTCTGGACTGTTGTCTGATGCTTTGCTCTGTGCCGCCTGGTCTCTGTTTCTCGCTCTGCGTTGTGTTTGGCTTTTCTTTCAAACTGTGTGGGACGGGAGGATCTGCCGCAGAATCTACAGATGTGGCATCAAAAATCTAAAAAAATAATTCAATGGGTAAAGTAGATGGGATAAAAACTGTTGGAGGCTTTAAAGGACAAAACTTTAAAACATCCATTAATGTTGGTTTGTGCTTTATGGGGAATAGTTTGGAAATCTGATGGAAAAATGCAGAATTTTTTTTCTTATAGTTTTGAGTTCCTTTATTTTTTCTCTGCCTTGGTCTGTTAAATAATGCTACACATACTATCACATGCATTTTTCCTGTCTTTTTGTAATATAAAGCACAGAACATTTATTTTTAGTGTTTTTAGGGGGTTTATTGCTGACCTTTGAAGTGACGGAAACTGGCAGCAGTTTATTTCCCCACCTGGGGGTGAAATGCCTTTTTAATCTTTTATTAAAGGTTGCTATAGAAATATCTTTCAACATATTTAATTTTTTTTTGTATGAATTCTTCATTTTGCTAACTTTAAATCTCTTAAATCTTTAGCAGTTAGTTGTGAACTGTAATTTTCTCTGAAGCTTGGGAGGATCCAGAAACAAACCCTCCCACGACGGCAACCTTTGCTTGCCGGTCATAAAAACGTTAATTTTTCATCCCAAACATTTGAACTGATAGATTTAATGAACACAAACAAAAGATTTTTTTCCAGTCTAAGAATAAAGCGTGACTTTTTCAAAGGATTTCTACCAGAAAGTTAATAAAAGTCAAGAAATAGTATGCTTAAAGAAGTGGTGCGTTTTGTCAGTGGCACAAAAATACCAAAGGGACACACAAGTTGTTTAATTAGTTTAAAAAGCACAGGAAAGGGTTAGGACAAAATATTAACTTCCAAAAGATACAAGTTTCCTATGGTTGAAGGTGGAAGAGCAAAAAAGCAAAAACATTTATATCAAGTTTGCTACAAACTTGATATAAAATTTGCCATTTTGTGACCTTTTTTTTAATTTTAGGACACAAACAAACTGTTCTAGAAAAATAAATTAATCTTTTTACTTGGAAGTTTCACCTGCACATCTTGGCTGTTTTTCAGTAAATCATGTAACAAATCCTATTGATTCACCCAGAATGAAGTTTAAAAAGTGAAAATATGTTTAATAGTTCATTGCTTCCTCTGTTGCCACTCTGCTGTGAGCCACAGCCTGTTTAGGAAATCGGATCAACTGGAACATGAAGCCGTTTGTCTCCATCCAGATGGGATGTTTGATACTTTTTATATGTAGTCATATTTTACCAAGAGGACATTAGAAATGACAGTGAAGTTGGTCAGATAAATAAATGTTTACATCTTTTGCACAATGTGCCAAAGCTTCTTTAGATGTTTGTGTTGGTAGGTGCTGGATGTTTTTTTGCTCTGCACCGGTTTTAGTCGACTGATTTTAGCTGCAAAGTAGAAAGTATCAGTCTTTAAATTTGAGGATGAATATTTGAAATGTAATTGGTTCGTCTCTTAGTCTGCAGGAAATCCTCTGAGCTGAATAATGTTTTTTTTTTGGAAGAAATCTCGTAGACAGGCATTTTACTTGCCTTTCAGGAGAGTGTAGCACCACTTTGTTTTAAAGAAGATTTTCTTTTCAACAGGGTGAAAAGTTTAAGTTTCAAAACCTTTAATTAAAGTTTAGCAATTGAGCCCCGGAGGTTGTAAAAAAGAAAAAAACACCCTCTGACGTTTAGCTCACAACTGGTTTTTATTTTCTGTCTGTAATGTTTGTGAGTCAGTGAAGGAGACAAAACACTGCTGATGGTTTATTTACCAGGAATCAGCAGCGATCTGTGAACAGTGTGGTTCTTTTTTAATGTTAAAGTATCGAGGTGGAACGTTCGAATCACGGGGTCACACATGTAAAAGTGTATATTTTTGTATATACCACATCCTTGTGTGTGTACAGTATGTACATATATACACAGTGTACTTAGCAGCAGTTCCTGGTTTTGTTGTCGGACTGTACAGCGCTTCTAACCGTTCCCTGTTTTATAGACACTGCAGAAATTCACATTTGAATGAGGAGAAGTGATTAAATTAAATAAAAGCATTTATATATATAAATTTCAATGGTGTTCAGTGTGGTTATAAATGTACTATTGAATATGTTTTTGTTTTTGGTACAACTCATAGACCTGATAAAGAGGGCTGGTTCTGTTCTGAAGATTACTGAAAAACCTCAATCCTAAATGTGATGTGGCCTTCTGTGCTGATTATGAAATGGTATCAGATGCTATCTCATTATTATGGCTTAAATCATAATTATGAGATTTTTTAAAAGTAGTAGTAGAGTAGAGGAAACGGACTTCTACACTTTGGTGCCGTTTTTTCCATGAGTGGTGAATAAAAATTACGTATGGTAAAAAAAATTACTTATTTTCCTTCCACATTAAAATTATTTAATATACTTTGTATTAATTTATTCCATATTACATAAAATACATTTAAGCTTCAGAAAGAATAGCGGAAATGGGATTCCATAAAAGGGAGCAATATATACAATGTAGTCATGTTTTACCAAGAGGACATTAGAAATGACAGTGAAGTTGGTCAGATAAATAAATGTTTACATCTTTTGCACAATGTGCCAAATCACATGTGTATACATTTACACACACACACACACACATATAGATAGAGAGAGATTTTGTCAAAAGTTAAATACTTATTTTCCTTCCACTTTAAGATTACTTAATATACTTAAAGTAAGGATTTCTACCAGAAAGTTAATATAACTATTAAGTTAACTTTCTAACTTCTGGAAGTTAGAAAGTTGGCTTCCAGAAATTGACTTCAATTTCAATATTCAAATTCCAATATCGAAATTGGAATTCCAATTTTCCATAAAATTCCAATTTCCTGGAATATTGGTATTCCATGAAATACCAATAAAATACATTTAGATCCAGAAAGAATCTGCATGTTCCAGTCCCGTACTGCACTGCGGTGCAGTTCCGACTCGTGTCCAGCAGGGGGCGATGCCAGACTCGCAGTCTTTCCCCGCCGCGGATCGCAGAGGAAGACAACGGCTCGGACAGAAGCGGATTAGCGAACTCAGCAGCCTGAACCGCGACCCGAACGAACCATGAAGAACGAAGGCATAGAGGGGACGGAGCGGTTCCTGAGCCCGGGCCGAGGCCGAGGCCTGCGGGCGGCGAGGCGCTTCGCGGCGGGGGAGCTGGTGTTCGCCTGTCCCGCCTACTCCTGCGTGCTGACGGTGAATGAGAGGGGCGCTCACTGCGACCACTGCTTCACCAGGTAACCCACCTGCGCCTCCGGCTCCGTCAGCCTCCGGGAGCAGCGCCTTCAAACGCTGACGGGTTCAAAGGTCAGCCTGACTCGCCAGTGAACGGGCTCAAGTGAGGCAGCTCACCTGGTTCCTGCTGCAGTCATGCAGGTTGGCAGAGGCGGATTTTACTTACCTGGGCATTTAGAAACTTAGTCGTCCTTGTTTACCGGAACATCTGGTGCATCGTGTTTTTATAGTTGGCTTAATGGAAGCAGCAGCAGCAGTTTTTCACTGGGTCACATGTGTCCCACGCAGGCTGCCGTTGCACCACGGAAAGGTTATGGGGCTAAATATAGCTGTCCATGTGTCCCAGGACAGGAAAAGGCCACGGCGCATGGTTCGGTTAACGACCCGGTTGGATGCAAGCATTTATATTACGTTTTAGGGCTGCAACTGCCAAATGTTCGGACGATTAACCGATTAATCGATTAGAAAAATGGGCACACCCTGAAGTTTGTTTGCCCTACAGGATTCAAACGTACAAAAATTCAACTCCCTTGTTTTGAAAATAAACATTTTAAAGTAATAACATAGCATTCCTGTAGTGAACATGAACCAGGTGAAGCTAGAACAATGGCACTGGAGGAGTTTCGTGTTGAACACTTTGAGACAAATTTGTTTTTACATTTAATGTAAAATATATTAATACTTTGTATTGTCAGGTTGCGGGTTCATGAAATCATACCGTTTTTCTTCTGCAGGAGAGAAGATCTTTTCAAATGCGGTAAATGTAAGCAGGCCTACTACTGCAATGTTGACTGTCAGGTAAGAGGAGACTTTTCTCCTTTTTTCCTCTTTTGGAAATGTTTGATTTCTGCTTCCTTTTTCCAAAATGAATCAGAGGAACTGAGAGATTTTCAGATTCAATTTGAAATTGTGTGAGTCTCTTGCAGATTTAAGCTATTTTACATGCCGGCTTATTTATTCCTGGAAATAAATGGAGTCAGAGTCTTTTTACTGTTTCATCTTTGATGACAGAGGGTAATTTCTGACCACACATCATGCCAACACCAGAGAGGATTTCCATTTTTACATAAAAAAAATATTTTTGCAGGGTCTTTGAAGATCATGATTTAATTCTTCCATTAAATTAAAGAAGTTAGTAAATTAGCAAGTTTTTGCTGAACCATTTTGTTATCTTGTTCTTGTTCAAATTGTTAATAAAAAGTCTATTTAATGAGTTTTTGTAATGTTGTTGGCTAAAACTTGCTGTAAGTAACAGCATAATGTTAGTTGGTTAGAGTTATAAATATGAAACAGAATGCTATTTTTTTTAATTCACACAAATCTTAAATTAAATAATAAAAATATTTGTTGCTTATTTATTTCCCTGTTAGGTGCCTTATTTCTGACTGGTCTCCTTATTTCTGACTGGAGTCCTTTGTGCTTCTTGTCTGCTCAGAGAGGCGACTGGCCCATGCATAAGCTGGAGTGTGTCGCCATGTGTGCATATGGGGAGAACTGGTGTCCATCAGAGACGGTCAGACTGGTGGCCAGAATCATCATGAAACGGGTAAACATCCCCAGATGTAGGAGAAGGTTTCAGGTGTGAAGTTTATTAGCCATCGCAACCTATAGTCTGAACTGTTTTAATTCAGTATACTTATAGAAACCATAATAAAAGAGGGTAGACGTGTATTGTATTTAGTGGACCTCTTTTTAAATGCTAATTGTCCAATTTAGATTGGTTTAGAAATATTTTTTAAACATTATGGCTCTAAAATAGTTTTATTTGAACAGTTTTGCAAAGTAAAAACCTAAACTCTACAACTCAGAAAGTGAACTCTTCATGGAAACCGTCTTTTATGATCAACCTGTAGTTTTCAGCAAAGTTTTGTCAGTAATAAATTCTGGAAAACCAGTTTACATCTTAAAATATGAGTCCTGATTAAAGCGCTCTGTATGTCTTTTGCATATTTATGTACTGTGATTAAACTGTCCTCCTGTGTCTGAACTGTTAGAGAGTCACGACGGATCGGACCCCCTCAGAACGGCTGCTCCTGCTCAAAGAGTTCGAAGCACGTGAGTCAACCTGAGTGAAGTTGCCCCCCCACCTTCTTCAAATCAGACAAAATTGGTGTCAAACGTTTGTGCTACGTTTGTGCCGCTATCATTTTAAAGATATAAAGAAATGTTTCTAGTCATCCAAGGTCAACCAACCCCCCCAGCTTCTTCAAACCAGACAAAATGGGTGTCAATCAACTCGGCTACGTTTGTGCTGGTTTGTGCAGCAAATTTTTTTTTGTGCTGCTTTGGCTTTGAAGATGTGAATGAAAGTGTGAAGGTCAAAAAGTCAACCAGCCCACCAAGCTTTTATGAAATCAAACTTTCTTTATATCCTTAAAATATATAAGCGGCACAAACGAATATTTTTGCTGCACAAACCAGCACAAATGTAGCACTAAGGTTCAACACCAAATTAGTTTGATTTCATATAAGTGGGGGGGCTGGTTGATCTTTTGACCTTTACACTTTCATTTACACAGTCCAGTCACATTAATGTGACCATCTGTCAAAAGCCAGAATAACCACCTTTCGCAGAGCGAACTGCTACGAGACGTGCAGGAAGAGAGTCACTTAGGTCCCTGAAGGTCTTCTCTGGGATGTTGAGCCATGCCGACTCTAATGCCGTGGCCAGCTGCGCTAGATTACGCGGTTGAGGATCCATGGCGCGAACAACTCGATCGAGATGGTCCCACAGATGCTCGATTGGGTTTAAGTCAGGTGAGTTTGCTGGCCAGGGGAGGACGGTAAACTCATCCTGGTGCTCTTCGAACCACGCACGTACACTGGCAGCTGTATGGCACCTCGCATTGTCCTGCTGGAAGATGCCATCATCCTGAGGAAAAACAATGCGCATGTAGGGGTGGACATGGTCCGCAAGGACAGATGCGTACTTGTATTGATCCATCGTGCCTTCCACAATAATCAGTGAACCCAGAGAATGCCAGGAAAACATTCCCCAGACCATAATGCTCCCGCCTCCAGCTTGGACCGTTCCTGCAATGGTTGCAGGGTGGTTCCTTTCAGAGGTTTCACGCCTTATACGCCAACGTCCATCTGTCCGATGGAGCATAAAACGCGATTCATCTGAAAACGCTACCTGTCGCCACTCAGTGGACGTCCAGCTGCTGTACTGGCGTGCAAATTCTAGCCTTCGTCGTCGATGAACACCAGTCAGCATAGGTGCACAAACCAGGCGTCTGCTTCGGAGGCCCAGACGCAGCAATGTTCGCTGAATAGTGGTTTGGGAGACACTTGTGGTAGCCCCTTGGTTCATTTTAGTGGTCAGTTGCTCAACGGTAGCCCGTCTATCTGCCCGAACGCATCTCCGCAACCGTCGTTCGCCTCTGTCATCTATGGCCCGTGGTGCACCACATTTGCCACGTCGTTGATTTTGGACAGTCCCATTTTGCCATGCACGGTACACTTTTACCACGGCGGCACGCGAACAGTTCACAAACTCAGCCGTTTCGGAAATGCTTCCACCCTTGGCCCGAAAGCCAATGATCATGCCCTTTTGGACGTCGGATAAATCGCTTCGTTTCTGCATTACGCCAACGATTGAAATGTTTTCCGAAGCCCACACACACCCTTTATATACGCTCAACTGCACTGTGCTGCCACCTGCCTTCTGTGATTGGTTATTTAACTCTGAAGTGGAAAGTACGTGGTGGTCACATTAATGTGACTGGACTGTGTATATCTTAAAAGCCAAAGCAGCACCAATGAAAATCTTTGCTGCACAAATGTAGCACAAACGTTCAACACCAATTTTGTCCGATTTGAAGAAGGTGTGGGGGCCAACTTCACTCAGCACGCGAGTCATCATTCGAGTGTGAATTAAAGCCTGAGCATTTGGTTACATATTCCTGCACTTTTAGTTACACGGTGTGTTAATTTGCTCATCTGTGTGTGATCTCGCTGTAGTTTTAGCAGAGTCTATTAATATTCTGCGCTGTAGCCTCCAGTCCTGATTCTGTCTCTTTCACTCAGTATGACTGCAGAGCTGTGGGACTTAAATCCCAAGTTACAGGGGACTGTAATTTTATTCTCTCTGTGTGTTCCCGTTAACTGCTGCCACAGCTGGTTTTTTTTCAGCGAGGCACTTTCTCAGGTATCGTACCAGGACTGACTTGCAAACAAACCGCTGCTTCCCCACAGGATCGTCAGCGCTAACGCTCATGACTCTTTCTCTGAACTCAAAGCAAACATATGAGCAGCTGCTGCCTGCACTGCTTCATGTTGGTGTTGGTTCCTGATGTTGGTGCACATGAATCAATACTGTGGAAGCAAGTTATCTATTGATAAGATAATTTATTGGTCCCACATAGGAGAAATTTGTCTTGGAAGTAGGAGCAAGGCTGCAGTTCAACAAAAAATATAAACAATAGTTCAAAAAGACAATAGACGCGTACAAGTAACATCAATACAAAAACATTCAACAAAAAGTTCATCTAAAGCCGATTCATCTTATCGATCAACTTGCCATTTTCTTAAAAACCTCCTGTATCAAAAGGGCCGACCATCTTTCTCAATATAAAAGCATACATTTTCCAGAATATGCTTAATGAATATAAAAAACGTTACATTTGACCATTATTTTGTATCAGCTCTATTTAATACTGAGTGAATAAAGAGAAAGTTATGCTTTTCTCACTTTATTAAATCTACACATATTTATAAAATATAGCTAAACAGGAACTTCACAGTTCCTGTTTATATATTTTATTATTTGTAAAAGATACAAATAATAAAATATATGAAACGCTTAACTACACATGAACAGTGAGTTCATATAATAATACTGTCTATGGTTGCTGTTAAACGAATGTTAAAACTTCACTAAATGAAAAATCCACCATGATTATTGGCATCGTTTCCTCATCATACGTTTAGTGCTCCGTTTTTCTCTCATTACATTATGGTAAAACGTGAATAATAGTCGCGTCATGACGTTGGGCTGAATGATTGATGTTAATGTGAAACTTAAGGAGCTTGTAGACTCCGGTAGATGTTAAACAGAACCACATGAAGTGAATTTTGCGACCTGAGTGAAGTTGCCCCCCCACCTTCTTCAAATCAGACAAAATTGGTGTCAAACGTTTGTGCTACATTTGTGCTGGTTTGTGCAGCAAAAATGTTCGGTTGTGCCGCTATCATTTTAAAGATATAAAGAAATGTTTCTAGAGGTCATCTAAGGTCAACCAACCCCCCGCCTTCTTCAAACCAGACAAAATGGGTGTCAATCAACTCGACTGCGTTTGTGCAGCAAAAAATTTGTTTGTGCTGATTTGGCTTTGAAGATGTTAATGAAAGTGTAAAGGTTAAAAGGTCAACCAACCCCCAAACGTTTATGAAATCCAACTTTCTTTATATCCTTAAAATGATAGTGGCACAAACAAAACATTTTGCTGCACCAATGTAGCACAAACATTTGACACCGATTTTGTTTGATTTCATAAAAGTGGTGGGGCTGGTTGACCTTTTGATCTTTACACTTTCATTAATATCTTCAAAACCAAAGTAGCACAAACGAAAATTTTTGCTGCACAAACTTAGCACAAACATTTGACACCAATTTTGTCTGATTTGAAGAAGGTGGGGGGGCCAATTTCACTCAGGTAGTTTTGCGGTTCCCCACACAGGACTCCGTTTCGACCGTTACTCTTTGCCTTTTCGCCTCTTCTGGATGGCGACCAAACTGCAACACTCAATTGGAACGCATTTTAATTTAATAAGCCATTAATTGTTTACATCCCTAATCAGTATGGTTTTACAATGAAGAGTGTTTGAAACTTCTGTCTAAAATAGCGTCTCTAATCTCCTCTTCTTTACATTACAGCGGCACTGTGATGTTCTGTTGCGATGTTCGATACTCTTTACCTCTGCTGTCCTGTGATTTTCTGTTTTTTGCCTCTTACAGATCTGGATAAGATGGACAGTGAGAAGGAGGAGTTAAACCAGGCTGACATTGCGGCTTTGCACCATTTCTACTCCAAACACATCAGTGACCTCCCTGACGACCAGGCTCTCACTGAGCTCTTTGCACAGGTAAAGTCTGAGAACGTTTTGATCAGAAACATTAACAAAATAAATAAAATGAAGCTGATGGTTACATCGGCCACTCCTTTATGGGTCTTAAACAGCATCGGTATTGATTATAAAATAAATATTTGACCAAAAGTTCTATTGATAAATATACTAAGTCAGTGGTTCTTAACCTTTTTTGAGGTACCGAATCCACCAGATTCATATGCGCATTCACTGAATCCTTCTGTAGTGATGAATAAAATATGATTCACCCCAAATTCAAGACATAGGGGTGACAAACAATCAGCAGAGGCAGAGACAAAATGTTTAAACTTGTCAGAGGAAAGATGTAGACTAGACTCTAGTTGGGTCACCCCTAGAATAGTGTGGTCACTAGTGATCTTGGGGTGACCCAACTAGAGTTTAGTTGTTTCACCCCATGATCACTAAGTCTTCTTAAAAGGTAGAGTCTCTGAGAACAGTTCTTCAAAACATAGTCAGTGTTTTCAGGAAAGTTGAGCTGACTGTCCAGGAACGACCCAAGGTATTTAAAATCTGAAACAGTTTCAACAGGTTGACCATCGAGAGAAACTGGAACCACTTTAAGGTCTTGTTTAGATCATTTAATTAGCTCTACATTCTTAAGAGAATGAAAAATTAATAATAAATAATAAATACTTTTATTAGTATTCTGATTTAGTGATTAGTTGTGTTACCACCCCCACGCCACTAGAGGCAGTACCGACCCGAAAAGATGCCACTATTGAGCAGATTTAGAAGTCCACCGCAAGATACAGAATTTGGTACAAACTGAGTTTTGCTGAAGTAAATAAACACACAAGTTCAAATCCCTGCTGAGTGGAGCTCCTTCAATCAGAGCTTGATTGGCTAAGCAATGTAACAACGTGATCCTCTGATTGGCTAAGCAATGTAACGTGATCCTCTGCAGCAAGTGATGGTAAAGTGGGGCGTCATCACGACTTTACACAAGTGTGTCTTTACCCCGCGGCAGAGGCTCCGCCGAACCCTGGGGTTCGAGCAAACCCCAGGTTAAGAACCACTGTACTAAGTGATGTACTTTGCAGAAGGATTTGTACCCATTAACTTTTTCACATTTTTCCACAAACTTTAACATATTTTACTGAAATGAAGTGCATCTAAATCACCACCTTTGACCCTGAAATACCTAAATAAAATGTGGTGCAGCTATTTAAAGGAAAAGTTATGAAACCCCTGCTCTAGTAAATTTCTTATGCTTTCACAGAACAGCAGCTGGATTTATGCTCAGATGATATTGCACACATAAAGACACTTTTACTAATTTGGATTGCTGTTCTGTAGAACAGAGATCTGCAGCTCTTAACCCATAGAAATGAAAAGCATAATGCTTCTTGCAATGTTTCTAAATAAAAGTAGTAATAAAAAAGTTTTCTGAATTTTTCTTGATGTAATTACGGTTTAAAATTTACAACAGAATAACTGCATAAATATTTTAATAAATGCGGTTCTTTAATTGAACCATAAACCGAACAAAACTGGCATTTTAAAAATCAATGAGCTCTTTGTTTTTAATGGGTCTTGTTGCTTTTGTGGCTCCAGACAAATGTTGCTAAAAAGAAACGAGGCCAAACACCTCTCTGGGGTTTAAATGTTTTTATTTTGTGGCATCATAGTTAAGGGTCTGAATACAGTGAACAACTCATTTATAAGAGTATTTACTAAAAAGGGCTTACACTATGTGCTAATGTGTGTTTTCCATAAGTTAAAGTTTGTGAATGTAACTTGGATGTTATCATTCAAATTATATCTGACCTCTGCTCCTCCAGCTTTACCAGATAAATGGTGAACCAATGGGGAGTGGAAGTGTTTTTATTTATATTGGTCAGCAGCAGGAGTGGAACATGTTGGAGCCTGGAAGATATCCATCGCTGGCTGACTGGATCCGGTCTGCAGCTCTTATCTCTTTAATTTGATCCGTCTGGTGGAGCCGTGGCCTCTTTGCTTTCACACTGCACTAATGGAAACAACCTCTTTAGCCTCTTATCTCAAGGCTACATTTAATCTGTGCTGCAGGACGTCCTCCATCCTATTGGATGTTTCACAGCACTTTAGTCTTCGATGCTTGCTTTGTCATCATATATCTGAACTCTGGTTTCTTTATTGCTTTTTTGTCTGTTTCCAGGTAAACTGTAATGGTTTCACCATAGAGGACGAAGAGCTCTCCCATCTAGGATCAGCTGTTTTTCCTGAGTAAATACTTTACAAATAATCACGAAAAACTCTGTTCAATACTCTCTGTGTAACCAGGGCTGCAACTAATTACTGTTTTTGTAATTCATCCATCCATCCATTCATCCATCGTTTTCTTCCGCTTCTCCAGGGTCGGGTTTTTGTAACTGATTATTTTATTGATTATTCTGACAATTGATTGGGTAAAGAAATTGCCACATTTTGCCAATTTTCTTTTTAATTAATTTTTTACCTAAATATTTTATACACTATGAACAATACTTAAAAATGTAAAAAAAAAAACAAGTCATTCAGTTCCCTTTATTACGGTGGCCGTGAGGTGCAAAGCAATTACAAATTACAAAATCACTACAACATTAACGAAAACACTACAACATTAACGAAAACACTACAACATTAACGAAAACACTACAACATTAACGAATCACTACAACATTAACGAATCACTACAACATTAACGAAAACACACACATTAACGAAACACTAACATTAACGAACACTACAACATTAACGAATCACTACAACATTAACGAAAACACTACAACATTAACGAATCACTACAACATTAACGAATCACTACAACATTAACGAAACACTACAACATTAACGAAAACACTACAACATTAACGAAAACACTACAACATTAACGAAAACACTACAACATTAACGAATCACTACAACATTAACGAAACTACAACATTAACGAAAACACTACAACATTAACGAAAACACATACAAACATTTAACGAATCACTACACAAACATTAAACGAAAACACTACAACATTAACGAATCACTACAACATTAACGAATCACTACAACATTAACGAAAACACTACAACATTAACGAAAACACTACAACATTAACGAATCACTACAACATTAACGAAAACACTACAACATTAACGAAAACACAACAACATTTACAAAACGGAAAAGGTAGGTCCCAGTGGGGACCTAAGAAATCGCTGATTGGACTACAGCTCGGTTTACTTTTGGTTTACCAGAAGTTATTCTGGCACGCTCAGTTTGAGTGAGCATAGACATAATATAAGAGTAGACCCCGCATTGGCTGCTCCGGCGCAGGAAATACGGCGGCCATCTTAGAGCGATAGTCCCTCCTACTTTGCCAATCAAAACAACAGGGATATTGTTGTTCAGATCGATGGATTATTGATGTCAGGCTCCACAAACAACATTTCACAACAAAGATAGACATATATATACCTGTAGGAGCTATTCTTCCCATTGTTTTGTTAAATCTTAGAATTTAAATTGTTTAGTTTATTCTTAGCATTTGTTTGTTTTTCTAATTGATTTATCATTAGAATTTTTATTTTAATTTTTGTTTAGAATAAGTTTTTTGTTTAGTAATTCACTTAATTAGTTAATTAATTTCAGATTGGAATGTGGGTATTTCACGGTATAAGTAGGTGGGTCTTAAGTAGCTTATTATGCATGTGGTGGTCACAAGGTTTTTTACCAGCTAATCAGTCACATCGGTTTTCATTTTGTCAGTCAGTGAACAGGTACAGGAGTGGGAGCAGAAGCCTGTAACCTTTTGCTTGATCTGCAAATAAAACCAAAGAACCATATTTAGACTTTTGATTTCTTTTTGCTGCATAAACAAGAATCCATGTGCATCAGGTGACTATTTGAGTTTGATTCACCTTTTGTTTTGATCACCTTTGAGTTTTGAGTTTTTCGATTTTTGAATTTAAGTTTTTTGGACAAATGGTCACTACATAATATTTATGTAACTATACAAACACAAATAAATAATGATTAATTAATAATGGCACAAATAAATAATGATTAATACTGAATAATATATATTAAATGCATGTTTATATGTATGTAGTATATATACATATATTTTTTAATGAAATTTGTGCAAATTAATTTGTATGTAAGTGTAATTCTATAAAACAAATTAGATGTTAACTGACACTTGTGGAGTGAAATATTTGTCTTGATCTTTGTTTACAATCTAAGATTTTTTTTTATATAGGCTTATATATATATATATATATATATATATATATATATATACATACATACATATTAACATGCATCCAATATATATTATTCAGTATTAATCATTATTTATTTGTGATTGTATAGTTGTATAACTATGTATTATTATAATAAATTATACACACAGCCGTTCACCATAAATTATTCACGGCTGTGTGCTTTGTAATATGCTCATCATACATCGATATCAGGATATTCCATTCCTATTCTATTGTTATAGCTACTAATCATATTTGAAAATGCTGAGCTATGTATTAAAAACATACTTAAATAATACACAGTCCAGTCACATTAATGTGACCACCACGTACTTTCCACTTCAGAGTTAAATAACCAATCACAGAAGGCAGGTGGCAGCACAGTGCAGTTGAGCGTATATAAAGGGTGTGTGTGGGCTTCGGAAAACATTTCAATCGTTGGCGTAATGCAGAAACGAAGCGATTTATCCGACGTCCAAAAGGGCATGATCATTGGCTTTCGGGCCAAGGGTGGAAGCATTTCCGAAACGGCTGAGTTTGTGAACTGTTCGCGTGCCGCCGTGGTAAAAGTGTACGGTGCATGGCAAAATGGGACTGTCCAAAATCAACGACGTGGCAAATGTGGTGCACCACGGGCCATAGATGACAGAGGTGAACGACGGTTGCGGAGATGCGTTCGGGCAGATAGACGGGCTACCGTTGAGCAACTGACCACTAAAATGAACCAAGGGGCTACCACAAGTGTCTCCCAAACCACTATTCAGCGAACATTGCTGCGTCTGGGCCTCCGAAGCGGACGCCTGGTTCGTGCACCTATGCTGACTGGTGTTCATCGACGACGAAGGCTAGAATTTGCACGCCAGTACAGCAGCTGGACGTCCACTGAGTGGCGACAGGTAGCGTTTTCAGATGAATCGCGTTTTATGCTCCATCGGACAGATGGACGTTGGCGTATAAGGCGTGAAACCTCTGAAAGGAACCACCCTGCAACCATTGCAGGAACGGTCCAAGCTGGAGGCGGGAGCATTATGGTCTGGGGAATGTTTTCCTGGCATTCTCTGGGTTCACTGATTATTGTGGAAGGCACGATGGATCAATACAAGTACGCATCTGTCCTTGCGGACCATGTCCACCCCTACATGCGCATTGTTTTTCCTCAGGATGATGGCATCTTCCAGCAGGACAATGCGAGGTGCCATACAGCTGCCAGTGTACGTGCGTGGTTCGAAGAGCACCAGGATGAGTTTACCGTCCTCCCCTGGCCAGCAAACTCACCTGACTTAAACCCAATCGAGCATCTGTGGGACCATCTCGATCGAGTTGTTGGCGCCATGGATCCTCAACCGCGTAATCTAGCGCAGCTGGCCACGGCATTAGAGTCGGCATGGCTCAACATCCCAGAGAAGACCTTCAGGGACCTAAGTGACTCTCTTCCTGCACGTCTCGTAGCAGTTCGCTCTGCGAAAGGTGGTTATTCTGGCTTTTGACAGATGGTCACATTAATGTGACTGGACTGTGTACAATTATTTATAAATGTAGCTTTGATAGATGTCTGAATATAGTTTCCAGTGACAAAAAAGTGTGTTATGATCGATTAAATGCGCTGATATGTCATTTTGCCCGCTAAACACATAAGGCTAAGTGGAGTGGTCTACCGTTTCAAGATGGCCGCCCTATAGGGGAGAGCGGTGCATGAGGCGTCTATCCTTATATTATGTCTATGTGTGGATCACCAAGTACATTCATGTTTTAAAAAAACACGTAAAGCCAGAATAATTTCCGGTTCAAAAGTAAACCGAGCTGTAGTCCAATCAGCGATTTCTTAGGTCTCCACTGAGACCTACCTTTTCCGTTTTGTAAATGTTGTGTTTTCGTTAATGTTGTAGTGTTTTCGTTAATGTTGTAGTGATTCGTTAATGTTGTAGTGATTCGTTAATGTTGTAGTGTTTTCGTTAATGTTGTAGTGATTTTGTAATTTGTAATTGCTTTGCGTTAATGTTGTAGTGTTTTCGTTAATGTTGTAGTGATTTTGTAATTTGTAATTGCTTTGCACCTCACGGCCACCGTACTTTATAAATCAGAAAACAAACATTTTATTACCTAAAAGACAATAACCTAGCATTTATACTTTAACATCAAAGTGTGAAAAACTCAGGCTTTTCTTCTTGACTTAAACTCAGTACAGTGTAGGACTGACCTGGTGATCATCTTTTGGGTTAACCAATTAATAATTGGATGGAAAAAGACACTTAAAAGATTTTTATTTACAGAATTTGAACCAGGTGAAGCTAAAACTGCCACTTAAGAAACCCTGGGTTGAACATATATGTTCACCTTAAATACAAAATGTTTATATTTTTTGTACAGTTTTGGCTAAATTATTGCTCTGAGTGTGTTGTTCTTTCAGCAGTTTGCCTTTTTTGAATCTTTATACTCCAGTTGATGATTAGTCTGTCTCTAAAACAGTTGGCAATTTTGTCAAGAATCAATTAATGACAATAATTACTCATGATTAATCTGATTAATCGTTTCAGCCCTACACATAACCTTCTTCTCTTCTGTTATGCAGGTATTTTTCCATCTTTATCTCCTTTTTAGATGTAATTAATTTAAATTATACCTTCTGCTTCCAGTGTAGCGCTGATGAACCACAGCTGTAGTCCAAATGTTATTGTGACCTATAAAGGCACAGTGGCTGAGGTCAGAGCTGTTCAAGAGATAAACCCAGGGGAAGAGGTAAAAGACAAAGCTTCTGTTTTTGCCAAAATTTAGATAAAAATTTCATCCCCTTTATTCTTAATTGATTTCTTTCTTGCAGATCTTTGACAGTTACATAGACCTGCTGTATCCAACAGAGGACCGGAGAGAGAGGCTGTTAGATTCCTACTTCTTCATGTGTCAGTGCACCGAGTGCACCAGCAGGTCAAAGGTGATCGCTGCTGAAGTCCTCAAACTCTTTTTATATATAGAGGATAGAATAGTGTAGTTAAGGGGTATGCATAAGATTGACATATAATGTTATAAACATAATATTTTGATAGATTGATTGGATTTGATTCATCGTCACTGTACAGTAAACTTTATAACAAAACTAGCAGTACAGCTTCTTAGGGCATTTATAAACAATCAAAACAGGTAAGACTGGTGTGATCTGGGAAAAAAGAAAAAAATATACAACATCTGTCATAAATATGAAGGAGTCATGAAGTCACTAAGTGCCTATTGGTAAATAATGACACTTTAATGCGAAGTTGAATCAAATGTGTCAAGGTAGCACTATTTGGTAAGCGTGAGGGATCTAAATCGATGGTGCTAAAATAATGATTTGAGCCCAAGGCAGAGGTCAACACAACAAACTGCAAGTGGAGCACAAACTGACCCAATGAACAAAACATGAGGGGAACTTAAATAGAGGCTGATCAGACCTCTGCTGGCAACACAGGGTCATTAAATAAACACACAGAAGCTTAACTAGCAAACAAAAACAGGTCAGAGCTATACTAAGTCTTTTAAATTAAACAAGTAATATTAGAACTGAGCTGACTATAAAAAAAAGCACTAAAGAAATAGTCAAATTAAACTAAAGTAATAACCAAAGTTTCCTCCTCCCTGCAATCAAATGGTACAACCTGCAGAGTCGGTTTGCCAGCCTTCTGTGTAGCACTCTGTCAAAATGTAGCAAACTGACAGATAAAGTTAACTAAAGAGTCAGGCTTATGAAAATAATTTTAATCAAAAATGAGCGTATAATCACCAGTTAATCTGTAAACTAATTTTAAGGATGAACAGAAAAATAATTACTATTTAACGTAAATTATGACACTTTTATGTAAAGTGGCATTAAAACTTGAACTAAAAGTGTTAAGAGTCAACTTTCCATTAAGTGTCATTACTTACAGAATGACACTGACAAGAGTCACAGTGTTATTCTGTAAACATTAAGAGTTTACAAGAGTTTATTCTTGTAAACTCTTAATGATAATGTTTATAAAGTGTCATTATTTACACAATGACACTTTGTGACAAACAAAGTCTTGAGTCTTATGAAAATCCCTTCAAATACAGTCTTACCAAATGAATTGTTTTGCTCATCACATGACATTTCTCACATTTAAATTGCATAAAATGTTAAAGGAGATGCTTTTTTAAGGCACTGTATTAAAAGCAACAGAAATCCAAGCATACCAGTGTTTTCTGTTTTGTAGTTTCCGTCTGGAAACCTTACGATTATTTCCTGCTTTTCTCGTCGTGCAGGATAAAGCAAAAATGGAGATCAGGAAGCTGAGCCCTCCGCCAGAGCCAAAGGAAATCCAGTCTATGGTCCATTATGCCAAAAACGTCATTGAAGAGTTCAGAAGAGCCAAGCACTACAAAAATATCCTGTTCTCATTAGAGCTGTCCCTGTGACGCTCTTTTGCCTCGTGTCTCTGTGCCTCCTGCTGTTTGTCGTTTCTCCTTGACTCTGTTGCACATCCCAGCGAGCTGCTGGAGATGTGTGAGCTCAGCCTGGAGAAGATGGGAGCTATTTTTGCAGACACCAACGTCTACATGCTGCACATGATGTATCAGGCCATGGGCGTGTGTCTCTACATGCAGGACTGGGATGGCGCCATGAGCTACGGCGAGAAAATCGTTCAGCCTTACAGGTAAACCAATGTGATACGTCCCAAACCAGAAGGTCCATTCAGAGGTTTGAGGAGACGTTTGAGAGCAGAGTGAGTTTTTGATCCAAGTGACACTTGTAGTAAAGGTAGTCTTTATGAAACCATTTATCTCAGTAGCAGTGGTGAGAAGTAATGAAGTACAAGTACTTTGTTACTGTACTTAAGTACAATTTTCGTGTATCTGTACTTTACTTAAGTAGATTTAATAATGGGTACTTTCTACTTTTACTCCACTACATTTTACAATAAGTATCTGTACTTTCTACTTCACTACATAAAAAAAGTGAAGTTCATGCTGTTAGGACAGGAGATGAGATGTTTCCATCCTTGAAATTATGATGCACAGAATCGCATATCTAAGTCTAAACTGTTACAGAGTAAACTCAATAAAAGCATGCTTTATCATTAAAATGGCACATTTCTGATGTATTAAAATTAAATGCGATCGGTTCACTTCATGATATTGGCGATTAGGTATTATTCAGCAAGGACTTTTACTTTTAATACTTAAGTATTTTTAAAAGCCAGTACTTTTTTTACTTAAGTAAAATATTAATACAGTAGTTTTACTTTTACTTGAGTACATTTTTGTCTGTGTATTTTTACTTAAGTACATCTTTTGAGTACTTTCTCCACCACTGCTCAGCAGTTACATTCAACGAACTATTTTTTTTTCCATGTTCAACTCGTCTGACCTCAGTGATTTAAAACCCAGCATTTCCTTTTATTTATATTAAAATATACATTAAAATGTCACATTTAGGATGTTTTTATCCTTCCACTTGGGTCTCAACTGTTTCTAAAAACAATAAAACCTACTTTCTAAAAACTGTCCAATAAGTTAATGGTTTGTTGTTTTTTTTTTGGTGTCTGGAATTTCCACTGTGCCGTTACCTAGCAACCCCAGCCAGACCCAGCCCGTTACCTGGCAACCGAAGCAGAACTCCACCATGTTTGCCGCTTTATATTAAATGTTCTCTTTGTATTCATGGTCAGCCTGCCTGACCTCTGTGGGTTTTTAACCCAGAATTTCCTTTTGTTACTATTGAAGGCAGCTGTGTTTTTAATTATTGAAGCGCCAAAACAAAACCAAACCGTTTGTCTCAGTAACTCCATCCTCTTCTTGGGTTGATGCGTTGCCATTTTCTCCGCAGTGTTCACTACCCGACCTACTCTCTGAATGTGGCGTCCATGTACCTGAAGCTGGGCCGTCTCTACTTGGGACTTGAAAAGAAATCCCAAGGTGTCAAAGCTTTGAAAAAGGTAATTTTTGAATTTGTTCGTGTCATTTTTGCCGTAGGATATTACATTTTAAAGTTTGTAAGTTTATTTTAAAAGTAGAAAATATGGCTTCTTTGGCAGAGTTGCCAGCAGGAAAGTATTCTCTCTAAAAACAGATTGTAGAGAAACCTTGATTTTCAATGTTGGGTCTGAAGAAACCAAATTGAAGATATTTGTGCTCATGTTTTTTTTTTTTCAAACACTCCCTGTACCATTCTATTCAAAACACTGATGTCAAGCACAGTGTAGCACTGAGTAAATGTTTCAAGCTTAAAAAATCATTTAAAGGAGGCATTATGTATTTTCTAGGCACATTACTTTAAAAAAAATTTGACTTTGCAGTTAGACGCCTTGAAATTAGGCCTCTGTCTCTTTAAGAAGCTCCTCTTTCCGAGATTCAGCCATCAGCAAATGATAACAATGATTCTCCATCATCCTGTTTAAAACTGTTCTCAAGAGCTTTGGATTATTTTTGACTTTATTGTCGTACAGCTTCTTGTATTACTACGACATCATTATTGTTCTATGACTTTATTCTCATAATTAAGAGATCATAACCCGGCCCTGATACTCTGCTGTAGAGTTCACCAGAATTCAACGTCCAAATAAAAAACAAACAAGATGGCGGCTCTAAACTATGGAAACCCAATGAGTTTAATTGTGGGGGGAAAAAAATCCTTATTTACCAAAAAATATAATCCTAAAAAACAAAAATGTGATTAATCATTTTATTGACTTATGAGTGTCTGGGAAGTCTGTGTGTCAATCATCTCTGTATTTCTCCTCAGGCGTTGGCCATCATGGAGGTGGCTCATGGGAAAGACCACCATTATGTAGCAGAGGTCAAACGGGAAATCCTGGACCAGAAATAAACCAGGGAGAAGAGCAAATTAAACTGGGACCTCCTTAAAAAGCAACAAAACACACATCTCCAAAGCATGGCATGCATCCTTTACCTCTGTTTTTACACCTTTTTTATTTCCCTGCCTCACTTTATGCACATGTGTTCTGACTGGATTATGTTTTTTACCTGTCCCCGATTTCTTCACATACTGGACTATAACTAGGTTTGCTTTTTGGAATTAATTTAAAAACGCCTGAAGTATTTTGTTTTCCACCCTCAAACTGAACTCATCGTCCTGCCTTTTGAAGCTGCCTTCTGAAGAAAGTCAAGCTTTCGTCTAGTGACTTCCACCTTCGTCCTGCTTTTCCACTCAGTGTTTTGTGGATTCGTCTCTAGACTGTTTGTGTCTCTGCAGCATTTCGAGCTGCATGTGTCCTTCCAGATTAGTCACTGGGTCACAGCCTGTCTGTTTACCACCAGAGCACAGTTTATGGTCGCACTCAGTGAAACTGATTTAACACTAAGCCTGGCCATGCATCAAACACTCTGTAGGTCTCACAGCGCGTTGTGGTTTGTTGAAGGGAAGTGTTGCATGCTTGACTTGTTATGCATTTGTTTATGTTTATGTTTGTCTTTTTTCAGATTAAGTGATGAGTTCATATCTTGGCTGCTCTCTCTTTTCAAAAAAGAAGAGAACGAGAAAAATATCACATCAAAGTTGAAAACAACAATGTATATTTTTTTATTTACTGCTAAAAAAAGGATCCCATATACATTGTTACAGTAAAGTATTAGGTACATTTGTGTTGTCATTCTGTGTTTTAGCTGGTTAGTCGGACAATCTGCTCGAGTAGCAAGCCTGCAGTCGGCAGCATTTCAGACGTCCAGTTTGCAGCGAAGTAGCAAAAGGGTGATGCTGTTGCTGCTTTAGTATCTACATAATCAGTGTTTGTGCTTTTCACAACAGGAAATATTTTCCAAATAATTTTTTTCTTTATTACAAATAAATGAGCAGAGTGGAGGTTTTATTCAACCAGCTGACCGGCAGTCGACTGATAGTGCGACCTTGGCAGATCAGGATCCCAGTAACCGACCCAAAGCGAAACACTCGGGCCTGGGAATGAGCACCGGACTGAGATTTGACCAAATGTTCTGAGAGTTTCTGCCAAGGATCCGGCCAAAACCGGAGCCTCTGGTTCTGTCGTAGCAGCAGGAACTCTGTATTTTGTTTGTTTTTTAAATGTTTTTTAAAAGCAAATTCTCATCAGTCTGGGTTTGACATTAACATGCACTGAGAACGTCACATATCTACATTCTATAACACATATTTCTTTATGTAATTTTGAGAAATGTTCCTGCTTCACGTTTCTCAGTGCTTACTGTCATTTTTGAAATATAAATTTGATGATTTTTGCTTGATTTGCACCATCAAAAAATCCAAACAGTCAACTGGTGAAAAACTGTTTCAGCAGAAATTATTAAAAACTAGCAAGACAAGTCTATATTATAATTTTCAGGCGGCTACAAACCCTCACTCTAAAGTGTGAGGCAGGTGCCGATTGTAAAATTAGATTGTTTCTGTAGACTTAACACTGCAAAAATAAAAATCTCACCAAGTGTTTTTGGTCCAGTTTGTAGTGAAAATATTTCAGAACTCTTGAAATGGGACAAAACCAATTTAAAAGTAGCTCTTCAGCTATTTTTTTGTTTTGAGTATAAATAAATCCTTAGTATTGTTTTAACAAAAAAACTACAGGTTTTCCTGGGATATTATTTCACTTGTAACATGAAATATCTTATTAGTGAAATTAGTGAAACTTGTACGTTTTAGTCAATATTTAGGAATCGCTGATTTAAAACAAACTATCTCTTGCTGAAAGTTACTTTTAAGTTAGTTTTGTCTTATTTAAAGTGTACTAAGAAATTTACACTTGAAACTAGACCAAAAGTACTTGGTAACATTTTTTGATTTTGCAGTATAAATCTCCTAAAAACACAGAGAAATACTTCTTTCCCTTTTTTGATGTTTTAGCTCTTAATTTGAGGAGCAACGAAAGCTTTGAAGCAAAGATCAGCTGGGCCTTATCTGAGGGTTTTCCTTGCATCCATGTTTTGTATTCTCAATGTGACTAAATGATGTCAAACTTAAACATGGTTTATCCAGAAGTGGACAGTTTTGCTGTCAGTGGATTGTCATCAGAAACCAGTAGCTTCTCCCGTTTACTGTTCAGTGAACTCAATGCACCACATCAATGTGGCCTACAGACTGACATAACCTTGTGATGAGTTTTCTGTGGTTGTTCTTGTAGCATCTCCTGCTTATGTGACTGTCAACTCTATTAAAAACGATGCATCTACAAGGTGCCTGCCTTATAGCTGTAATGTGAAAAGCACCATTTCAGCAGCTCAGTACAGCCCACATAATTATGTTTGTAGATTTCTGCAAGAGAAGAAGATGCAGAGGCTTTGCATAAGCCAAACACTGTTTGGACTGTCTGCCCAAACGTAAGCGCAACATTTAGTAAGACATTTTTTTCCTTGGATGTTCAAACGAATCTGTTGTTTTGTAATTCTTCGTAATCCTTTCTGCATGTTTCTGTAATGAATTACCAAGCATGAATGTTATTCTGTTGGAATGCAAAAAAGATCTAAGTCTATAATTTTTCATTATGTTTTAAATGAAAACTAATAAAAGATGATTAAACTATCTGCACTCTATCAATTCAGATTTTGTAACTGAAAATGTTTTGAATCAGTTCACAGCACTTTTATTTTCTTCCATGTTTTTTTTTTTTTACTTTTTCTCTAAATTATGATGTTCAATGCCCCATAGCAGAAAAAGTTAAACATTCTGCTTTAAAATTATTGCTTGTGAAAGTTATTTAAAAAAAAAGACATAGTCTGATACTGGTTGATTATGATGAGATGCTAATCAGCTCCTCCTGGTTGTAAAAAAAAACCTTGTTTTCAGGGTTACACATGATAACTGTAAGAAAAAACACAACATTCAAAACCAGAGGGAAAAATTCTCCAAACAAAAATATGAACAAAAGTCTACAAACAAAGCAAATCAGAACTAATGTAACAACTCCAACATACTGTCACCATGACCAGTGCAATTCTGGAATCATCCATATGTAAACATCCATAATGTAGGCATCCATGTGATCAACCTATTGCTAATATATTTCTGACTTTTGAGGATATTCTAATTTATCGAGATTAATTTTGAGTTTGACTGGGTCATGATGATACCAAGCTGCTTTATTTCTGTTAATACAGATGGGGCGTTTCTGTCTGTAGTGTGTATTGACATGGTGACACCACAAGGGGGCACTGTGGAAACCGTAACAAGTGAGCCAATCAGATGCGGTATATGCGTCGTGACGTCAGTTTGACTGGACCAATAGACGTGTAGCTAAGGGAACGAACGATTCCTCAAGTGCAGTTTGAATTTTCTAAAGTCGAGCAAGACGCGTCGCGCGCCCAAAGTAAGTGTAGGCAAGTTTATACTTTATATCTTCATATGTTAAAATCATCTCTGAAGTTATTTTGACAATATGAGTCGGTATTTATTAGAGTTGCCGATCTTCAAGCTGTGAATCGGTCAAGATCTAAGTTTTAAGTTGGGTTTTATATTTTCCTTGAAACAATTCAACACGATCAACCTAACGATAAACTACAATGGAAACTGTAGCTTAACGTTTTTGATGCTTTAACGATGTTTGCACTCATGTTTCAGATGTTGTCTTGTTAGCCTAGAACCATTCAAAAATATTTTTTATTCATCTTTGTAGTTTTCATTTATTTATGTTTGCACTGACGTCGATTAATGGTACTAATTCTGCTAGCTTATTACCGACCTCATTGCAGTACAAACTGACATACCGATTACACATTACATATCTATATGTTGCGAGCATATAATTTAAATAAAGATAATTTTTAATAGTTTTTTCTGTTGTTGTTTTATTCAAATATAATCCGTTTTAATTACCTTTTCCACAAATTCTGCATGCTGTGATACGATCAAAACAAAAACGTTTGATTTAATTTAAGTTAACCCATAGAAACTCACCCATTTTTTTTGCTTTAAATACTCCAGTATTCATATATATATATATATATATATATATATATATATATTCAAAGAAAAATGTTTTTGTCAGTAGCTGGATATCACACTATCTGGGGTCACTGTTTGCAGTGAACCCAAAGGGAAAAGTTGTTTATTTATTAGAAGATCTACCAAGACACCAAACATTTAAAGAAGCAAAGTCAATGTGTGCATTGGGACAAATGATTGCTTGGATGTCATATATGATAAATATGGCTGAGACTATTAAACAGATTAATGATGATGAATCGATTTTTAAAATTATCATCGACTAATTTACTAATCGATTAATGATTAACAGGAGGCTACAGACTCAATAAAGGCAATGAGCTAAAAAAACAAATTATTCGGAGCAGTAATTAGGCCAAAACTGTACAAAATTTAATATTTTAGATTTAAAAATACAATTTTCTGGAAATATGTTTTACTCAAAACTGTTAGTTTTGGCTTAACTTGGTGGAAATGCATTAAAGAAAAACTGTTATTGCATTTTAGGCAATAAAAAAGTGAATTAAATTATTTGTTTTTCTTAATCTTTTAACAATGTCTAAAAGGCTCAGGTGGTTAAATGGAAAATCTGCAGAATGTACCAATTTGTTCTCTGAGTTGTCTGAAAATTCAATAGACTAATTGATTACTAAAGTAATTGTTAGCTGTGACCCTATTGGTAAGACTAGTTTCTTTTTAAATGTTTTTCATTCAGGTTGTGCGTATCAATATATTTGCCAGTTGGATTGAGTCTAACCTTAATGATCACACCTGATGGATAGTTTAGTCGCTCAGATGTAAAGTTCAGAGAGAGAGGAAGGCCTCTGCAAGTTTTGGCAGCTGCATGTTTTCCTGATAACTTTAGGCCTTAATTTGCCAAAAATCCTGTTTGAAATACTTTTCATTATTTGAATAATCAGGATCTTAAGAACTTTGTCAAATTAGCTCAGTTGGTTGTTTTTAATGTTCAGCTCTACTAAAATACACATTAATGTTTTCATGATATGCAATACAGAAAATTTTAAATATTCTAAGCTATTTAAGGGAACACTTGGTTATTTTGACAAGAGAGCCACATGGGATTTTTAACTTTAAAACTGATGTGGTGCAACAATATTTCCCAAAATATAAGAGTTGATGAAAGATTATCCATGTAGGTAAGTTTGGATCTATGATTTACTACTAAACCTTTGTAACTCATATTTTTGTCACAGTGACAAATTTTTCTGGACGGTAAATTGTCCCAGTATTTATTGCGATAAACGATTTTGTTTTGATTATTTTCATGTAATGTATAAATAATAGCATAATAACACAAACTTGCCCTTTAATTTTGTAGAAAGCACTTAAGTGAAACATTTTAAATATCCAAAATAAAGCACAACAACCAAATGTAATAAGTGAAATGAAAATAAAAAAAACTTGAACCAAAATCATATATAAAATGGATTCTGGTGTCTCTGTAAACAAAATTACCCTTCAATAAATATTAATCAGAATGAAAATGATTGAGCTCATTTTAATTTATTATGCAATTAAACGGTGTTGGCCATGACAGCATGAATTCAAACACTAATTTAATTTTGTTCATTGAGCACCAATGTTCTGAAAACTTTTAAAACACACTATATCCAATACAAGGAAATAGCTCAAAGCCTATAAATACATATCAAACAGTAGCATAAATCAACTAAAGCAGAAAACAAGCCTAAAAAGAAATGATTTAGAATTTTTAGTATTTTGTTGTCTTGTTTTGGGTCTGTTTCTCTTTATCTGGGAGAACTGGTGAGTTAAGACCCAGAGGGCCGTGACCTCTTTGGTTTTTGGTCTTGAATGTCACCTGATGGCAGTTTGAGGTGGAACTGACTTCACTTGGAGATGAAATTAACAAGTAACTTTCTAGAACATTAAAATTGTGTTCTGGTGGGTTAATTCAGAATGTAAAGATAAAACCAAAGCAGGTTTCGTTGGTCCATCCAGCTGCTTTGTTCCGTCTCTTACGTGTCTCTAATGATTGTGTCTCTGGTTGAGGTTTTAGGCCATGAGCTGGGCGGTGGAGGAGTGGAAGGATGGACTTCCAGGGAAAGCCCTGCAGAAGATCCGGGAGATGGAGGTCCAACTGGACAAACTGAAGAAGGAACGGACACAGAAGCAGTTTCAGCTGGACTCTCTGGAAGCTGCCCTGCAGAAACAGAAGCAGAAGGTCAGTTTTCACTCGGAATGGGTGGGTTTGTGAAGTTGACACGTTTGTGTGAGTAACTTGAACGCTCGGCTCTTCAGGTGGACAGCGAACGCACCGAGATCTCAGCTTTGAAAAGAGAAAACCAGTCGATGATTGAGTCATGTGACGCTTTGGAGAAAACTCGTCAGAAGGTTGTTCATGATCTCGGAGTCAAAGAGCAGCAGGTCCGTTTCTCACATAAAACCAAGGAAATGTAGGCTCTGCTGAGAGGTTGTATTGTATTATTTGTCCTGAAAAATAAGTGATAGTTCGTGTTTAACATGAAAATATTAATAAAATACATTGAAGTTTGTGGTTGAAAATGGTAAAAATATGTGGTTTTAACTGATTTGCCCCCTTGGACTCAGGTGAGCTACCTGGAAGGTCAACTTAACTCCTGCAAGAAGACCATCGATCGTCTGGAGCAAGAACTCAAAAAGTGGGTTTGTTTTTGGTTCCTATTACCTCTTTAGGACCATTATTGTGTTTTTTTGGGGGGGTTTTTTTTTGTTTTGTTTTTTGCAAACATGTCTATTTTCCTTCAGGTACAAAACTGAGCTCGATCGCTATCAACTTGCTGGATCTTCCTCGCTGTCCACCTCTTCCTCTGACCTGCAGACGTTCAACACTCCACAGAAGACTTTTGCTACGCCAGCGCTTGTCGCTGCACACAGACAACAAGGTATCCTGGTTTGCAGGGGCCTTGTGTTTCGTCTGAGCAGTCAAGTTTGTAGATCTCACTCGTGTGTCTTTGCAGACGGCAAACTGGAGGAGCTTCAGGAAAAGTACAACCATGAAGTGGAGGAAAGAAGAAAGCTGGAAAGTGAGCTCAAAATGTTGCAGGTCAAGGTGAGTTTTACTTTTCATGATGTCTGATTTATTTAATTGTAGTTGTAATGCAGACCTATTAAGCAAAATTCACATTTTGCATTTCTATTTGTGACTTAACTACTTCTAAAAACAACCCCAACACTTAAGTCATTTTTGGCTATAAGTTAATGTTTTTTGGTGTCTAGAAAATGAGCCATTTTAAAATCCTCCTGATTATTAAGTCACATTCTACAGGCACTGTGGTTCTTGGCAACTATCGCAAAGTCCAGCCCGTTACCTAGCAACTCAAGTAGGACTCCAGCATGTTTGGTCAGCTGGTTTTACTGCTTTATTCGCTGTACAATGGCTGCTGGAAAAGAGAAGTGTTGTGTCGGAAGACTTACCAGTCAGAAATCACTTGCTACATGCATGTTGGTTGTGCAGGAGGCTCCACTTCTGCTTTTCAAAGATGTATAGTTATATAATTGTGCATCTGTTTGCAGCCATATTCATGTGTAAATGTTGAGCTGGGATTGTGGCCAGCAGCAGCTTACTGGGATTTAAAGTGACAAGACGCCCTAAAACGGCTCATTCTGAAAGGAGATCCAAATGGACAGAACTGACCAAAGCTAAAGTCTAATGTTTGTGTAAAAAATGTAACGAACCTGTAGATCTACTTAAGGAGCCACAACAGGCCACCTTCATCGTGTCCGTCCTCCTTCAGTTGCAGAATCAGTCATCCGTCAGCCACAAGGAGATTGCCGTCCGCCAAAATGGGTCATCCATATTCTCATGGCATCAGCAGGATCGGGGCCCGGATGTGATGGAGACGCCGCTGAAGAGACGCGGCGCTTTTCTGTGGGACAGGGAAACGCCGACCAAACCCAGCAAGCAGATGAGTTCGTCCAGAACCTTCCAGAGTCCCGGTGGGTCGTCCCAGCAGACGGAGCAGCTGAAGAGCCTCAACCAGGGTGGACATTCATGGATTTGATGGTTAATTCGTTTCTGATGTTATAAATGAGATATTCCCTGTGAACCTGCTTTTTGTTTTTGTTTTCACTGTCAGAGCTGCGCGGACGTGTGTCGGAGCTGGAGAGGAATCTGGCCGCTCAGGAAAAGGAAATTCGTAACCAAGCGTCAAAGTTGCAGAAACTTCAATCTGACTTGAACCAAACCCGCAAAGAGCTGGCGGAGCGGGACAGAGAGCTGGCCAAGGCCGGCCACGAGCTGAGCCAGGCTGCAGACCGCCACCAGCAGCTGCAGTCAAAGGTACCAGGGGTCCGTTTGTGTTTGGTGACGTCATCTCCTGGAACAGAAGAGCTAAACGATCTCTGTTGGGTTAGTGTTCCCTGGTGGAGCAGAAGCTGAAGCAGGTCTCTGAGGAGATGAGCTGCCAGAGGCACAACGCTGAGAGCTGCAGACGAACTCTGGAGCAGAAACTCAAGGACCAAGAGAGAGACAGCCAGAAGGTAAAACAACGCAACGTCGTCTTGTTGTTTTAAGATGCAGCCGGGTAAGTCCTGGAAAATGGTTGAATTTCTGCATAGAATTCTTGACAGTGGTTGATATTCAAACTGCTCAGTTTTGTAATAAAATTCAATCTAACGTTTGATTAAAAGCCTAAATATGGAAAACAATATTTACAGTTAAAACGAGATGTTTTCCTGCACCTAATAACTTCAAACTTCTCAGTTTGAAGTTGAATCAGACTAAATTGTTCTTGTTTAGGTCAGTTATAATTACCACAATTATTTATTTTTGCTAAATGACAGAAAACTTGGCAAGAAAATTTTTTATATATATTTTTTGTTACTTGCTTTTCATATTGTGTTTAAGGATTTAATTTTAATTCAATTCAACTTAACTGCATTGTGTCGATTTGATATTTTTATTCCTGTTGATTAAACATTTAACAACATAATTGAAATTTGTGTGTTTTTGTTAAATTAGTGTTTTGTTCTCGGATTACAGATTTATAAGTGTGTGTGAGATATTTCAAAACATAAAATGTTACATTTTAGGTAGAATGTAGGATACCATCACAAGATATTTATAACAGTAATAAAATATACAATATAAGAGAGAAACTGTGTTACTTTTAATCTCCAAAGTTTGGTGCTGGAAAACTTTGAAAACTCAACCTTGAAAATCCTTGAAAGGAACTTTGCTGAACTTTGCTGGGAAAAGTGCATAAACTCTGGGAATGACGTTAAATTCTGACTGATTATATTTTGGTTTTGGGTTGGTAGGAGTTGGCTCGGCTTCAGAGTTCCCATCAGGCTTTGGATCAGCAGCTCAACCAGACCAGAACCAAGCTGACGCAGGAGGTCCAACAGGCCAAAAAAGAAACAATATCCTTCAAGCGGACATGGAGAAGGTAGCGTCTCACTTCTGCGTTTTCATTGAGCGACGCAAAAACGATACAACTTCTACAGTTTCACTGGGCTTTTGTGGAAACTTTAGCTGCGCTTGCAGAAGAATCAGAAGGAGAGAGAAATAGAGGAGCAGAAGCAGAAGCTGCTGCGGTTCGAACAAGGCCTGCAGGCGACGCAGACCAAAGAGCAAGACCTCCGCAAAAAGATGGAGGTACACAAACTCCTGTATAAAACTTTCTGTTTGGGCGAGATGAGTTACCCATTTTCAAAATGCCCTGTTTCCCTTCAGGAGCTGCAGAAAGAGAAGAGCGGAGTGACCATCCAGCTGAAGAGCAGCAGCAGGTCGCTGGCTCAGCTGGAAGAGGAGAAGAGGACCTTGGAGCAGTCGCTGAAACGGACCCAGAGGCAGCTGGAGGATCTGAAAGGTACTGAAGCAGCAGGAATGATTGTTGATGTGTCCTGCTCGTGTCTTCTCACCGGCTTTCTTTCTTGTTCTTCAGCGTCGGCGAAATCTGACGGACAGGCCGAGGAGCTGAAGAGACTCCAGACCAAACTTGAGCAACAGACTCAGGCGGCAGCAAGAGAGCTGGAGCAGATGAAGAAGACGCTTTCTGACGCAGAGGCCCGGAGTGACAAGTAAACATCTTAGAAGTCGTAGCGTTTTCTTTCTGCTTATGATAGATTATGGCTTTCTGTGCCAGACATTGAGAAATGTAAAAATAAGAAGCATGAAGGAAGAAGTGAGCGTTGTGCTAATTTGGCTGTGTTGTTTGGCGAAGCGAACACTAGAGGTCAGTTCTGAGTTGGCGTCCAGGAAAATGGCGTCCAGGTGGAGAAAATGAAACAAAATGAGGCTCCTATTAGATGAAGATGTTTTTTGTTTAGATCAACATTTCTGCCATCTTCCTCTTCGTTAAGATCTCTGATATTAACGCTGCCCCGTCAATTATGATGCTGTTGCTTCTTCAGTTGTGTTGGATCAAAATATTGGGCTGCAACTATCAATTATTTTAGTGATTCTGACATAATCAAATATAAAATCTGCCATATTTTCCAGATTTTTCATTTAACCATTTTTATTCAATAATGATAAACCCCTTAAATATTGAAATAAATAATTCAGTCATGTTTTTGATTAATAAAATAAAAAAATGTATTGCCTAAAATGCAAAAACTTAGCTTTTAGAGAACTGGGTGAAGTTAAAACTGAGCCACTCGAGGAGTTTTGGGTAAAAATATTTGCAAAGATGTTTTTATTGTAAATTCAAAATGTATTTATATTTTGGAAAGTTTTGGCTGAATTACTGCTTAAAATATGTTTTTTTTCCCCAGGAAAAAATCTTTTCTGAGCCTGAATACTCCAGATCACTAAATTAGTTGATAATTATCTCAATAATGAATTTATCACAATTGTTTCGGTCCTACCAAAATATCAACAAAGGGTAACATATTTTCTCCATCAATAAATGTCAGTAAATTTAAAAAAAATGATTAAATGAAGTTACTATTTAATCACTATTTAAAATGTATGTTTTTCAATAGCAACATTTGTGTTATTGGTGCCACACAGTAGCCCCCCCCCAAGGCCCCCCCAAAAAAAGTAAAAAATTGTTTTTTAATCATAATTTTTATCGTTATAGCATTAATACGATAAAATATTGCAATAAAGTTCTATGTCCATATCATCCAACCGTAATTAAAAGGTTTCATTTGTCTAAAAAAATATATTTTTTTTTAATTCACAAATTAGTTCACACAGAACAAATATTAAAAACCAAAAAATTAGAACAAATAACGGCAACATAAATAAAATAAACACAAAAAGAACTAAGGCGGATACATTCAGAACAAAGACAAAGCACAGAACATGTTTTAGTAAACAATAATAAATAAAAATTAAGGTGTTTTAAAATTACTTGCCTGATGGACTAGGTTTTTTTATGCTCTACAATTGATAATCTATCACTATAAATTATATTTTGACTGTAGTCCAGCATTTTGCTCATCATGTTTCAGGTTTTTATTGACGTTCAGTTCATCATAACAGATTTGTTGCTTTGCAGATCTCAGAATGAGCTTCAAAAGCAGAAGCAGGAGAGGGAGAAGCTGAGCAACAAGCTGACGGAGGTAGAGAAGGAGAGCGAAGCGCTGAAATCAAACCTCCGTCAGAGTCAGAACGAGTCCCAGGCTCTGCTGGAGTGGAAGAAAAACAAGGAGAACTTGATCAACCAAACCGAGGCCGTGCAGCAGGAGCTCACTGACAAGATTATCACTTTGGAGGACAAGGCGAGTCAGATGCACGAGGCCAACAACAAACTCCAGGTGAGTTTCATCAATATGCAACCTGCTGCTGTTCAGGAAGAAATTAAACGTGTGTGTTTAATGCTGCAGGTCCAGATCTCCTCCATGGAGGCAGAGAAAGCCAGTCTGTCTGCCAACATCGACGCCCTGAAGGGAGAACTCCTCCTGAGGAGCACGGAGCTGGAGGAGAAGCAGCATCAGTACCAGCAGCTTCAGCTGCACGTCTCTGAAGCGGAACAGAAACACGGCAAAGAGCTGGAGAACGCCGGGAAGCAGCTGGCGCAGCTCCAGGGACAGGTGAGGCCAAGATTCTGGCTCCTCCTGAAAAAACCTTCAATCTGTCCTCTCTAGGAGCAACAGGATTCAGACACCAGCTAAAAATGCTTCATGAACCCTGAGACGTTTTCAAGGATTGGAAAATGCTTCATTTCTGTAGAAAGTTTTGTAATGATGCACAATCTAGCATTTAATTAAAAGCCCAAATTTGGAAAACATTATTTGGAATTGAAACCAGATATTTTTGCACACCTAATAAAAAAACCTATACATTTTAATCGCTGTCTGAAGTCAAATCAAATTAAACTTTTCTTTTTTTAGGTCAGTTACTTCATCAGTCTTTTTTTTTTCTATCATTTTTGTTTGTTTTGTTTTGGATATTTAAAATATCTTCCTGTTCCAGTGTTAAATTTAAATGTTATTTATCTTTGAGAATATGTTCCTGTATTTTTAAGCCACTACTATTATAATACTTGAAAATGCTCTCAAAATAACAATATTATCATTTATTGCAATAATTTCTGGGACAATTTATCATCCAGCAAGATTTGTCAACCTGACAGGCCTAAAGTAAAGTAAAAAATAAAAAAGACTGAAAAGTGTTTGAATTTTACTGTGTGGAAAGTTTACAAACCTTGTAACCAAGAAGAGAGTTTAGCAGCAGGAACCTTTTGGGTCTGAGAACCGGTTGTGTCTTTCCTTTAAGCTTGTTGCGTTGAGGTGACGGGAAACGTTTTCCTGGTTTCTTTAAACAGGTGGAAGAGCTGGAGTCCCGGCTGCGGGGGGAGACGTCTCGAGCCGAGCTGGCTGAGAAGACGATCTCTGAGCTGCAGGAGGAGCAGCTGCGCTCCAAAGACCAGCTGCTGGAGCTGGGCCTGGCCGAGGCCAGGCAGCTGAAGGACAGCCTGGTTCAGGAGGCGCAGAGCGACAGGTCGGACACATACAGTCTTTACTCTTGTATGTTTGAAACTCAATGAGTTTGAATTCTGATCAACAGATAAATCTCTGTAGCTTCTATAATGAGGAGGAGGTTAAACATGCTGAGGAATAAATTATCTGTCCTCACTGAGCCATTTACTGAAATAAATCAATTATTAATGCACTCATCAATTAATTTAGTGATCAGTTAATTAGCTGGAGCATAAAAACTCAAAACACACAGAGCAGAAATGAAGCCAAATCAATGCATTTAAAATTTAAAAACAAACCTTGTAAATAAAATATGCTCAACTCAAAACTCAACTGCTTCTAATTTACAAATGGAATATTTTATTAATCACCTTCTTCTTTCCAGTAATTAGTTAATCCCTACAATATATTGATATTAAATCAAGCAGAAATGAGATTTTGTTTATGGCTGCAGATGCAAATGATTGAGTGTTCACTAAAGGAATGCTACGTTGTTGCATTTTAGGCAAGAAAATGTTCATTTTCAAAAAAAAAAAAGTTGTACCTTTTTAATAGAATCTCTAAAACATAAATAAAAAATCTGCAGGATTTTTTTGTTTGTCAAAACAATCAATATAATTATCGATTACTATGGTAATTATTAGCTGCAGCCCTCGTTGTTGCTGATCCGTCATTCGGATGCATTTGGTTTGTTTGGTTTTTCCAGCTTCGTGGTGCAGAAGGCCGTCCTGCTGAAGCCGTGTGAGGACAGCGTTTCGGCGCAGGCTGAGGAGACGCAGCGCCTCAAGCTGCAGGCGGAGGAAGTCCAGCAGGAGCTGCTGCTCTCCAGAAACAAAGTATTTTATATAGAGCTTATATTCAGTGAAAAAACATTCATCTCACCAGATAGTTCTAATCAGAAATTACAAGAATATTGATTTATTCTAAATGTGCTTTTTTTTTTAGTCCAACATTTCGATTTGTCAAGTTGCAAAATATTGTTTTTGTAGTCCAAACAGTGTCTTGAAATGTATTAATTACTTTATTTTATATAATTTCAAACACAAGTTTTAATGTATTTGTTAGAACTATGCAAACTGGTGTTATTGTCAAATAAAATAAACTCATTCCTGTATATTTATTGATCGTTTTGTTCTGATCCATTACCTAAAACCCATAAAAGTAGCTTTTTAACCAGTTCTCCCCCCCTCACCCCGTTTCAGATCACTTCCATGGAGCAGATCCTGAAGTGCCAGGAGCAGCTGGGAGCCGAGCTGCAGAAACAAATTAAGACGATGTCCGATAAGGAGGAGGAGCTGACGAAGACGTGTGAGAAGAAGTCAGAGGAGCTGAAATGTTTGGAGGAGGAGCTGAAGGTCCAGTGGAGCCGGACCGAGGAGACGGAGCAGCAGCTCAGAGCGGCTGAAGCTCAGATCCTCTGCATGGAAAATCAAAAGGCTGAGCTGGAAAATCAACTTCAAGACATGAAGAAAGAAGCAGAGGTAAAAGGAAAAAAAACACCTGCATAATACTTTCTAGTTTCTGGGTTTGTTTTTGTTTCTTTAAGATTACAGTCGACCTGATTACGCAAAAAATTATCATTTAATCTCATAAATTAAAACAAACTCAATAATTTCTATATGTGATTTATCCAACAAAAGCTGGATGACAGGAGTCTCCAATCTAGTGCTTTGGTTTTCAACTAATCCTTTCCTTTGAAGGATAATTTTTTATAGAGACTTCAGTATCCATTTTATTTGTTGTTTTTGCTTATTTAATTTGAATATTTTAAATTTTGAATATTTTAAATTTTTGTGTAAAATGTTCATCAGAATTTAAAGTTTATTGGATGAACCTGAGAATGAGTTATTGTGCTGCTACCATTATATTTGAAAATGGTTTCAAAACGACAATATTATTGTCTATCACAATGAATCTGGGACAATTTATCGTCAAGCACAATTTGTTATTGTAACAGGGCTAAATATATTGAGTAAAAATTATTACTTTTTTCTTGGTGTTGAGACTAAATCATGCATCTTTGTTCAGATCGTGCAGTTCAGTCACACTGAAAGGATAATTGCTCTCCAGGAAGAGATCTTATGTCTGGAACAGCAGGTTGCTGCAAACCAGGAAGCAGCAGAGGAAGTTCCTAAACTGAAAAACAAACTGGACATGGCCAACCAGTCCCTGGCTAAACTCAGCAAAGCTCTTGAAGCTTCAGAAAAGTGCCTCATCTCTGCAAATGAAATAAAAGCTTCCCTGGAGGTCACCTGGTCTGAGAAAGCGAAACATATCGCCGTTTTGGAGGATCAGATCAATGTTCTCACCGAGAAGCTGAGGACAGAGTCTGAGAAACACAGCTCAGAGATTGGGGACTACGTCAAAAAGGAGAGGAGCCTCAAAGAGCAGCTGGAAGCCATTAAGGAGTCAGCAGCTGCAGCCAAAGCAGAATCCAGTTCCAGACGGGAGAAGATCCAAACCATGAAGACGACTCTGTCTGCAGTGTCCCGCGGCCTGGAAGAAAGAGACAACACGATAAAGAGTCTGGAAAACAACCTGAACAAAGCAGAGGCAGAGCAGGCCAAAGCCTCTGAGCTCCTGAAGGAGAGGACAGTGGCCATAAACAAAATCAAGGTCAGTTATTAAGGTCTTCATATGCAGAATGACTTAAAAACCAAGCCCTGGTTCTTTAATACGTTTACTATTTAAAATAGTATTGTGTGATGTGCGGTAATGTGTCTTGTCTCTTCTGTTGTTTCAGTACGTTGTGAAAAGTGTGTAGGTGATCGATCAATGAGTTGATCTAAAGTTGATTGATCTTACGGATTAATTGATAAGTGGCCATTTTCTCTTATATTAATAGGGTTGAACGTCGTTACGCAAGACGAAGGGCTAAATTTAAAATGCGGATTTAAAAAAAAGTAATTAAAATTTCCCTTTATTTTGTACCAGCTGCATTACATACTGACTTAATAAACAGAAATTTATGATTTTGTCGCATATTTATAAAATACAACAAAACAGTAACCTCTTAGGTCGCTGAATAGACAAATAAAAGTTGAGAAGTTGACGTTGGTTGCAGTTAATGTAATTACATAACGTAAGGAGTTTATATATTCAAAACCAAACCGCATTAAGTTCCATCTGCATCCCTCAGTGAACCGTTTGGACTGTTGTCTCTTTCTCGTGTTGGGATAGCTGCCATCTTTGTTTCTGTATCAAAACTGGCTCCTCTTAAGGATGACCAGTGGCGTCCTCTGCTGGACGGCGACACTAAACAATTAATCAGTGACTAACTGATTAATGGTCAATCAAAGATTAATGGTTTACAGTACTTGTAAATGTGAATGTAAACAGTTACTTTCAAAGTGTGTATCTACTGAATACAGGTGCAGGTGGAGATGCTGCAGATGGACCTGGAGGACAACGAGTCGGCCATGACCTCTGTGGACAGTCATGTGGAGGAGCTGAATTCAACCATAGCGTCACTGGAGACCATGCTGGAGGAGAGCAAAGCCCAGGTTGGTTCACATTTTGTTTTTATTACTCTTCTGCAGTTTTCCAGAGGTCAGTAAACCAAGTTCTGGAAGGACTGACTTCAGCTGCGGCCCACACCGTATGAAACACCCTCAAACTCTTTAATTGCCCGTGATGCGAAGCCGCTGCGCTGTCGGTGGTCCGGTCCGAATAAACGGTCCCAACCGCCGCGTGTGTCAGATTCCTGTCTCGTTTCCTTCCGACAGAAACCCTTAAGAACACACAACGCGGAGTCCAGGGAACAGCGAGGACTCGTCTCACACGGACAGGGTTACAATTACTTCAGCTCCTTAGTCGCATCTTTTCGGGGTTGCTACTGCCTCTAGATAACTAAATCAGAATACCGCAAAGTATTTTGTGTGAAATAAGAAGGGTTCGGTGAATATGCAACTGTGGGGTTTGGTACCTCAAAAAGGGTTGAGGTTGAGCCTTATAGGTTATTTTATAATTACTGAAGTAAATCGACTTTTCCATAACCATATAAATTATTTAAGGTTGAAACAATTAATCAGACTAATCATTAGGGCTGTAGTGATACAATAATCTCACGATATGGTACGATACACGATATTCTGCCCACGATACGTTATATTGTAATATTCAGCACACGATACAATTCAATACACTTTTACAATTTTCTGAAAGTTTTTAGAGGGACAGAGTGATTTTGATGATATTTTGTGTGACTGTTATAAAGTTGGATTGAATTAATTTAACTGAAAACTGATTAAAAGCACCAACTACACAATACCTGGCTCTGGTTGGACACAGACAAAGTGGACAGCTGGACAAAATGAATCAAAGAAGTGGAGAGAAAACATGTTTCTTTTAGTTGAAACAGTCCAAACTGTAGCTGACATGCATTAGTAAAGTAAATAAAGTGAACCAAGTTCCTGCTCTGAATAGTTTGATACCTTTTAAACCTGAACATCTGAAGGAATCACTCTAAGCCTGATGACCTGGTGCAAAGCAAGCAGTGAGTGAACAAGGTGACGGTTGGATGTTACAATACTTGCAGATGAATATCGATTTTTTTTCCTAGGAAAGAAAATATCAATATATATCGCGATATCGATATTATTATACAGCCCTACTAATCATAATCATTTGATTATTGAAATAATCGTCACCTAATTTGGATTTGATTAGTCGTTAATGTGGCATGGTCAAACTCCAAAGGGGTCATTTGTTGAAATAACCACATAGTCAGAGCAGTAATTAAGAAAAAACTGTATTAAAAACTGTCTGCAATTTGCATTTAAGATAAAAAAAAAAGACTTTATTTTTTTTTATTTGTGAGTAAATATGTTTCATCCAGAACTCCTCAAGAGGCCATTTTAGCCTCACCTGGTTCAAATTCTCATATTTATCGCCTTTTAATATCAAATTCATATTTGGTTAATCCAAAAAAAAATCGATCAATCAAATGTTGTTGTTTGAAGTATTTTAAAGCTGCAGATGCATCTTTTGCTACAAATGGTCAACCGTACACTAAAGGAATGCTATGTTTTTGCATTTTAGGCAATAAAATGTTTGCTTTCTTATTCAAAAAAGAAATGTAATTGTGCATTTGTATCTTGTAATGTATTTCTAATATTGTATAACAAAAAAAAATCAGCAGAATATGACTAATTTTTATCCGATTACCTGTCAGTCCTGATTTATTGAGATGCAACAGTATGTTTAACTAATGCTCTCCCATGTCTCCTCTCAGGTTTCTGTCTTGGAGACCCGTTTGGACGAGGTCCAGTCCGAAAACTCTCAGCTGGATACGAAATATGTGACGGCAAAGGAGGAGCGGAGCAGCGAGATAACCCGTCTGGAGGAGGACGCCGCCAGACGGCAGCAGCTAGAGGAGAGCGTCTCCGTCTTGGAGGCCAAACTGAGTCAGCTCACTGAGGAAAACTCAAAGACAATAACGGAGCTGAGGCAGATCATTCAGGAGAAAGAGAGCCGTTTGGATCAGCTAAACGAGGAGAAAAACGGCCTCCAGGCTTCCTTTACGCTGCTGATGGATGAGCAGAAACGAGCTGAAACCGAAATCACTCGGGTAAAAGCGGGGAAGGAGGAGCTGGAGGAGAGAATGAGCGACCTGTTGAAGGAGATTCAACAGCTCCATGCTGATGTTGAAGAGTTATCTGAGCAGAAGCAGGAAGCGGAGGCAATAATCGATAGGATGGCTGCAGAAATGCAACAGACGGAGTCAGCGCTCCGTCGGGTCTCAGAGAAGAAAGCCCAGCTGGACGTCGCTCTGAGTTCAGCCAACGAGGAAAAAGTTGAGCTGCAGGAGAGGCTTTCTACTTTAACCTTTGAGATCCGGGAGCTGGTCTGCAACGTGCAGCAGGTGGAGGAGGAGAAACTCCAGCTAGAGTCAAAGTTTAGTCAGATCTCTGAGGAAAATGTCAAGCTGCAGTCGGAAATGAACCGTCTGACTGCAGAGAAGCAGCAGCTCCAAACCAGAGCAGAGAGGCTGCAGGAGGAGACGACGTCTCTGCGGGAGGAGAACAAGCGCGTCCAGCTCTTGCTGCTGTCCACTGAGGAGGAGCTTCAGATGCTGCAGGAGCAGCTCGACACGAGGGGCCAGACCAACCACACGGAGAGCAGAGAGCGGTACGTCCGTTTCATGTTTCCGTGACTTGGAGACGCACCAGTCAGGTCTGACTGCGGCTGGGCGATGCATAGATTTTATCAATTAAATCAAACTTTTCAGTTTTGAAGATTTAGTTTCAGGAAAATCTGGATTTTTTTTCTCTTTTTGTGCTCCTATCACTTTGCCCAAGGCCGCCATCTTGTTGACAAGCGTGTTTTACGCCTTCTATTTGTTTGCCGTTTGAATTCAGGTCAACTCACAGAGATGATTGAAATAAAAGCTCGTTTTTGGAAATACGGCTCTGGAAAAAATTAAGATTGAGAGCACTGCATTGAAAACCTCCTGGTTATTCCTCCAAATATTGATTTCTGAACTTTCCCTGAGTTGAAACATTAATATTGTTTTCTAAATGAATATAAACTTGTTTTCTTTGCATTATTTGACGTCGTAAAGCCCTGAATTTCTTTAATTATTTTCACCATTTCTCATTTTCTGCAAATAAAAACTAAATTAATAAGCATGTTGTCAGTAGTTCATAGAATAAAAGAACAATGTTCATTTTACTAAAACATATGCCTAAAAAGAGTAAAATCAGAGAAACTGATCATTTTCTGTTGCATATTCTGATATTTGTAAGTAAAAATACTGAAAAAATGGATTAAAATCAGAAATTGAGTTTGGTATATTGACCTGCCAATACCTATTTTTACAAATTTAATTTTTATTTTTGTTTTACTTAAAATACTTGGGCTTAAGTAATTATCTTTTCTTGTTTTTATAGAAATTATAGGTTTTATTCCAACAGGAACTTTTCACATTTCTGCATTGATGCACTAAAACATCAGCATTCTTACCTTTGGTTGATTTAATAGCTATGAAAAGAACATATATATATATATATATATATATATATTAGGGAGATCAGGTTTTTTTCTCCCGATACTGATCACCCCTGAGGGCCGATTGCCGATTCCGATCCCCGATACCGATCACATAATTATTATTTATTTTTTATCATAAACACTACTGTTACATTATGTAGAAAAAGGAACCATGAATTCACCTTAATTTAGACAAAAACTTGTTTTTAATAACTTTTCCAAGAAGAAAACTAAACAAAACAGGCATTGTGCAAATTGAACTGCTATCAATAATACTATCTTTAACAGACTGATAACATATGAGGCTCTGAAGAAGCTAAATAATGCAAAGAGCCAAAATAAAACCTCTCAACATTGACAAAAAATTCAAGTATAAAACTTAACATTCAAAGGAAAAACGGGATCCATTACAATAAACAATCCTGAGTTACTGAATGAAAACTTCCTGTTAGCATAGCGGCTAGCTGGTTACTGCTAGTTCTGATTGGCTGTTTCTGACTGAGCGGAGTAATTATGCAGAACAGGGAGGAGATCGATTATTTTTTAGAGATTATCTGTCTCATGTTAGGACAGAGAAAGTTTTAATATGTATGTAAAATGTATTTTTTAAGTTAGATGCTGCAGCTTTAAACAGGTTCGGTCAGAGAGTCTCTACCAGGTGGAGCAGAAGCGGCTCCGTGTCAAATATTACTAAATATTAAATATTACTACCTGTAGCGGAGCAGCGGTTCAACAGCAGAACCAGCGTCTTACATCGCAGCTCGAAGACTTAAATCATTTCACAGGTTATTTGTTTATCTTTCTGACCGTCATGCTAATCCGGTGAGTGTTTGTAGCTGCGCTGCTTTACCTGCTGTCTGATCCTCCGTGTCTTTTTACTGCACTGAGCCTCAATGTAGCCAAACTCCGTCATTGTTTTTATGTCTATTAGCTTCGTTGTGTTGATGCATTTTGACCCGCTTCTATTTTCTGCGGTAACACGCAAACTTCCGCATCACTCAGTGCGTTATACACAGTCCAGTCACATTAATGTGACCATCTGTCAAAAGCCAGAATAACCACCTTTCGCAGAGCGAACTGCTACGAGACGTGCAGGAAGAGAGTCACTTAGGTCCCTGAAGGTCTTCTCTGGGATGTTGAGCCATGCCGACTCTAATGCCGTGGCCAGCTGCGCTAGATTACGCGGTTGAGGATCCATGGCGCGAACAACTCGATCGAGATGGTCCCACAGATGCTCGATTGGGTTTAAGTCAGGTGAGTTTGCTGGCCAGGGGAGGACGGTAAACTCATCCTGGTGCTCTTCGAACCACGCACGTACACTGGCAGCTGTATGGCACCTGGCATTGTCCTGCTGGAAGATGCCATCATCCTGAGGAAAAACAATGCGCATGTAGGGGTGGACATGGTCCGCAAGGACAGATGCGTACTTGTATTGATCCATCGTGCCTTCCACAATAATCAGTGAACCCAGAGAATGCCAGGAAAACATTCCCCAGACCATAATGCTCCCGCCTCCAGCTTGGACCGTTCCTGCAATGGTTGCAGGGTGGTTCCTTTCAGAGGTTTCACGCCTTATACGCCAACGTCCATCTGTCCGATGGAGCATAAAACGCGATTCATCTGAAAACGCTACCTGTCGCCACTCAGTGGACGTCCAGCTGCTGTACTGGCGTGCAAATTCTAGCCTTCGTCGTCGATGAACACCAGTCAGCATAGGTGCACGAACCAGGCGTCTGCTTCGGAGGCCCAGACGCAGCAATGTTCGCTGAATAGTGGTTTGGGAGACACTTGTGGTAGCCCCTTGGTTCATTTTAGTGGTCAGTTGCTCAACGGTAGCCCGTCTATCTGCCCGAACGCATCTCCGCAACCGTCGTTCGCCTCTGTCATCTATGGCCCGTGGTGCACCACATTTGCCACGTCGTTGATTTTGGACAGTCCCATTTTGCCATGCACGGTACACTTTTACCACGGCGGCACGCGAACAGTTCACAAACTCAGCCGTTACGGAAATGCTTCCACCCTTGGCCCGAAAGCCAATGATCATGCCCTTTTGGACGTCGGATAAATCGCTTCGTTTCTGCATTACGCCAACGATTGAAATGTTTTCCGAAGCCCACACACACCCTTTATATACGCTCAACTGCACTGTGCTGCCACCTGCCTTCTGTGATTGGTTATTTAACTCTGAAGTGGAAAGTACGTGGTGGTCACATTAATGTGACTGGACTGTGTAGTTACACGTGGCTTAGGATTTGTTGCTGCGCGTTTATGCAGAGTGAAGAAAAGACGAGACCAGCTGGACAGACAGGCTGGGAAATGAGATGCAGGTGATCGGTATCGGTAACAGAGCCAATGATCGCCGATCCCGATCATCACCGATTTCATGGAAATCGGCCGATTATGATTGGTGACCGATTGATCGGCACACCTCTAATATATATATAATATATATATATATATATATATATATATATATATATATATATATATATATATATATATACGTGAGAAAATTGAGGAAATTGTTTGTGTGACAGGAACCAGCAGTCTGAGGTGGAGCAGGCTGCACTGCACCAGAAGCTGTCCGTCCTCCAGAGGGAGTTGGCTGTGCTGCAGCAGCAGTGCGACCTGCTGCTGCAGCAAGTGGACCAGCAGCAGCTCATCATTCAGCAGCTCACAAAACCACAGAATCACCAGAATCCAGATGAAAACATCCCCCACCTGGAGCCACCTGGAGGTGAGTGTGGTTGATTTAAACGTGACTGACGTGTTGAAGTATTTATTCCCAACCACCTGCTGCGGTTCGTCCAGCAGAGGCAGCTGAACCGACCAAACCAAACCCAGAACACGATGCGAGCGTCGGTATTAGCGCAGAGTCGGATTCACTGAACAAACAGGAAGAGGCTTCTGAGAAGATCCCAGATCAGGCTGCAAAGTACAGAGTTTCTAGCAAACATCACTGTACATCAAATGTTTTTTTTCCTCTGTATTTACAAGAGAAAATGTCTGTTTTCCTCGGCAGAGAGGCAGAGCTGATCGCTGGGGAGGACGGCGCTGCTCAGAAGATGATCAATGAGGAGGAGGCTCACAAACATGAAGCTCAGGAAATCCAACTTCACCAGCAGGTAGAAACCAAATGCATAAGAAATGTTGCTTAAAGCACCTTTTCATAGCTGAGAGTCTTCAGGTTTTAATTTTATGTTTTTTTTAAAGGTTTCTGAGGAGAACCATGATGCGTCTTCCCAACATGGAATAAGAGGTGAATAATTAGAGGTCATAACGTTGTGCTTTATTTTAAATGTTCACCAGAAGAATAGAATAGAAATGTCCTTTATTGTCCCAAAATTTCTGTGCAAGAGCAGCAAAGTGAGTCACACAAAGATGGATACAAAAACCAAAATGGAGGATAAAAAGTGTACAGGAAGGGGAAAGTACTTATAAAAATACTCCAGACTAGAGGAATGTGCATGTCTCTTTGAGTACTGTTTGCAAAAACATAAAACTCTGAATATAAATATAGACGTTCGATAAAAGCTTCAGAGGTTTAGAAAAGATTAGTGAACAAATGGCAGCATGAAGACATTTCACTCAGGAAACTTGCTCAGAAACAAACATGGTCTTAAAAAAAGCAAACGCACACAAGAAATGGTTAAAAATTCAGTTAAATCCTAATTAAGGAACCAGTCAGTGGATCTTAACTCGCATTGTACTACTGGTCATATTCCGAGCTGGCCCAAAGCATAAGCGAACTAAGCAGCAACATGTATCACTAACATTTTAACCCGACCATAGATCTAAAAACATTTATTTACTGAGATTTACACTGTTTTTAAACCTGATTTAATGGTTTCAGCATAAATAAATTACAAGCCTGAAACTGTTTTACATTTAATTTTAAGATTTAAGAAGTTTTCTTAGTAAAAGAATAAATCTTCATTTACTTATTTGTTTGGTGTGTTACCATAGCTACGCTGGAAAAACACAAAATCGTACCAGGTATTTCCAGTCTAATTTCTATTGTCTTTGTACATTTGAAATAAGACAAAACTTACAAGTAACTTTTCAGAAAGAAATATGAGCTTGAGTCAGTAATTCCTCAATACTAAGAAAAAAAACCCTATTATTTCACTTATTACAAGACATTTTTCCCATGTTATTAGTGAAATAATCTGCCAAAGGAAAGAGTATTTTTCATGAATATTTAATTCAGATTTCACTGAATCTGAATTAAAACCCTGTTAGTGGTGCTGATGAAGAGGAGGGCCCCTAAATCACATTCTGCTTTCAAGGCCCCATAAAGTTTTGGTCACATTTAAAAGTAAAATTAATTAAAAGCTAAATTCTCTAATATGGACAATGATAACAGGGTTAGAATGGCCTAGTCAAAGACTTGGAAGGTTCAGTTAGATTTCAGTCTAACTGAACCCGAACTCTTTCTTGCATCCATGTTTCCATCAGGAGACGGGTCTTGGCCGGTGAAAGACGTCGGAGAAAGGATCTCGGAGCAGCAGAGAGAACTGAAGACCTGGTCAGGGTTTGGCCTGCTGACCTCTGAGCTGCAGCTGAGGGCAGAGCAGGAAGTCGTAGCTCAGAAGCTGGAGGAGAAAGTTCAGGCTGCAGAGGAGCAGCTGAGCTTTGCTTTGGAGGAGAAGAAAAGTCTTTCTGATAGGGTAGGAAGAAGAAATTATTTAATTTGAACTGGATTGTGACTTTAGGGATGGAGTTGATGATAATGTCTGCTGTTCAGGTGATGCTGCTGCTGGAGGAGAGGGACTCACTTAGTCTGCAGCTGGAAACGTCTAAATGTCAACTCACTGACATCATGGAGATGTTGGAAAGACTTGAGATGACCAAAGGTTTTGGTTTTGACTTTCTAACAATCTTTTAAACATATTTAAAGGGAACATATTATGTAGTAATAGGTTCACACCCAGCTGTTTAGTTGTTGTTGTTTTTTAGCAGTAAGTTGATGGTTGTTGTGTCTGGAAAATGAGCCGTTTTAAAAACCTTGCAAAAAGTCGCATTAGGCAGGTTCTGAGCCGTCACCTAGCAACGCCAACCAAGCCCGAGTCCCGTTACCTAGCAACCCAAGCTGAGCTCCAGCACGTTTGGTCAGCTGATTTTACCGTTGCATGGTCTGTACAATGGCTGCTGGGAAAGACGAGAGTTTTGTTGTCGACTTTACCATCCAGAAACCACTTTCTGAATTCCTGTTGGTTGAGCAGGAGGCTCCACTTCTGCTTTTCAAAGATCTATGGTTGTATAATCATGTGTCTGTTTGCAGCCGTTTTCACATAGGAGTGTAAACATAGACTTTTAGGCTTTGGCAGCAGTAACGCACTTGGATCTAAAGTGACGGAGGCCCTAAAGCGGCTCATTCTGAAAATAACTAACTGGACTATAATTTCATTATCCAAGAATGATTATATGTAAAAAAAAATGTAATTAAAATGTTTTGTAGGCCTGTCCTGTTCAAGGAGGCAGGTCAGACGATGCGTTCCTGGCATTGAGGAGACGTTTGCTCTGGTTCTGCAGGCGGATGGGATGAGAAATTCCTTCAGCAGGAGAGCGAGTTGAAGAGGGTCCGCTCTGAAAAAGCAAACCTGGAGCAGCACATCCTGGGAATGGAGTCTGAACTGGAGAGCATGCAGGCAGAAAGCTGCAGGCTCACGGAGGAGCTGGAGACCCAGAGGAAGACTTGTTCAGGATGGAAAGAGCAGATAGAAACTCTCCTTACGGAGGTCAGCTCCGTGGTTTAAATAAATTCACCTGTCGTCAGCAACAGATGTTTCAATAGTCTGGTGTTTAGGTCATTCCTGGTTTGAGAAAAATCTAATGAAAAATGTTCTCATCTCCAGATTTCCTCTAATTTTGTTATCCGTTAGTCCATCGTTTATGTTTTCTCTTTGTCCAACATCTCATCATCCATCCGCTTTTCATTTCTCTGTGATCATTTACATAATTTTTCTAGTCCATTTATTCACCATCCATCTTTCTCCACGATCTCATCCATCTATTTATTATTTTCATCCATTTGTCAGCTGGACACACTAATTGACTTCAGGAACATCACTGATGATGGGGCCTTGTGTTGCTAATTATTAGCAGTGCAGGTTGGCTGGTATCAGCTTAAGCATGGCTCAATTTAGAGCTGCACATAATTTTAGTAATCAATTCTGTCAATCCATTAACAGGACAAAAATGAGCAGATTCTGCAGAATTTTAATGTCTTTTTTATACAATATTAAAATTACATTAAAAGATACAACTAAGTAAATAAACAATTTACTGCCTGAAATGCAACAACCTAACATTCCTTTATTCCATATTAATGATTTGTAGCAAATGAATCATTTGCATCTAAAAAATACTTGATGTGAAAAGCTCGGGCATTTCTGCTCGACTTAACATCAATACAGGGTGGAGGTGACCTGGAGGTTATTATCCTTACTATTGGGAAGCAAAAGGTGTTTAAAATTAGAAGATTTTTGTTTTGTTGTTGTTTTTTACATAATATGAACCAGGTAAAGCTAAAAATGCCACTTCAGGAGTTTTGGGTAGATCATGTTTACAAAAGAAGAATTTTTGTTTTTTATCTTCAATGAAAAATGTATTTATTTTTATAGCTTTGGCTCAATTACTGCTCTGACCTAAGCCTGTTTTTTTCTTTAAAGTCTGTATTCTCCAGTTAACGATTAATTAATTACTAAATTGACGATGATTTCACTAATCGATTAATCACATTTAGACCGATTAATCGTTTCAGCCCTTCTTGAATTGTGAGCGTCCCGATCAGGTTTCCAGCGGTTAATCTTTCCCAGTGTTTGTTTTTCTCCAGACAACCCAGCTGAGAGCCGAACTCGTGTCGTGCTCTGAAGACCGAGATGAGTTGAGTCAGTCTTTGGGCCACTGGAGGGACAAAGTTCACGGTTTGGAGAAGACAAACCTGGAAACCAGAAATTTAATCTCCATCCTGGAGGAAGACATCCGGATCGGAAGGAAGGAGTATGAAGGTCTGCAAAGTGGCATGGAGAGAGTGAAGGCAGAGAGGGAGCAGGTAATGAACACATTTTAGGATCCTTGGGGTAAATCTATCTAAAGATGCATGTTAAAACCATAATTAAATAGAGATGTTTGTATAATTTAAAAACTTAATGAACTGTTTGTATTTTTAGTTATAATGTCTGATTTCTGTCTCTTTTTTGTCAAGTTTTTGCAGCAGGTTGTGGTTCTGGAAGAGGCCATTTCTAAACATAACAGGGAGAAGGAGGGGCTGCTGAGCCACCTCCACGAAATGGAAGAAGATCACACGTCTACCAACCAAAACACAGAGTCCATGGCCGGAAAAATCCAGGTGAGTTCAGAGCAAACCTTTCAGTCAGTGGGGAGAAAATCTGACATGCATCCTCTGCAGAAAGTCTTTGATTTCTGTATAAAATCATTGATATTTTATAATAAAGTTCAATGTAAAGTAAAGTTTACATTTGAAACCAGATATTTTCACATGTCTAATAAAAATACAAATTTTCTCACTGTCTGGAGTTAAATCAGACTAAACTTACCTGGTTTTAGGTCAATTAGAATTATCAAAATTATTTATATTTGACAAATGCAAAAAAAAAAAAGTTTTTCTTGTAACTTTCTTAAAGCATTTAATTTGAGCATAACACAATTTGTTGGGATGTTTCCATGTGACGAGTATTTATTATTGCTAATTACGTACTGATATGTGTAATTAAAATAAATATTGACTTATATTTTATATGTTAAATTTTGGATTTTTTTGATAGTTTGTTCAGTCCAGTGTATAAGGCGTGAGACATTTCAAAACATGAAATTCTGGCACATTTTAATTTACCTTTTCCCTTCTGTTGAATCTATTAAGACGTTAATAACAGTAATTAATAATATCACATGGTAGTGAATTAAAACTGTTTTTTACATTTATTTGAATAGTTTTTTATTTCCAAAATGTTCTGGAAAAGTTTAAAAACTTGCCTTGAACTTCACTGTGGGGAAAGTATCCAAACTTCCTGGTTTGTTTGCTGTTTAGGCTTTAGAGGGAGACGTGTGTCGCCTCTCCCAGTCTCTGGAGTCGTCGCTGCTGGAGAAAGGAGAAATCGCGTCTCGGCTGAACTCCACTCAGGAGGAAGTCCAGCAGATGAGGACGGGCATCGAGAAGCTCCAGGTCCGCATCGAGTCAGACGAGAGGAAGAAGAAGAACATGGGAGAGCTGCTCAAAGGTACCGACTAGTGTGTTCACAAAAACAGACTAGCTGCTGTTTTTATTTGTGAGTCTTTGGTCTAAACGCGTCTTTGTGCGTTGCAGCTGCTCAGAGGAAGTCTGACTCGCTGCAGGATCGCATCGATGCGCTGGAGCGAGAGAAAGACGAATTTGAGCAAAATCTGGAGGAGGCCATGTTGCAGGTGGATATAACAGTGAATATGTGGAGCCTTGAAAGATATTTATGTATTATGATATTATGTTCATTTGTTTACATTTTGCCATAAAAAAAAACACAAACTTCACTGTGTTTCATCTGGAATTTATGTGACATAATGGATAAAAGAAAAGGATATGTAGTTTTTTTTTGTATGTTCATTAGATTTGGATTTAGCCAGGCTGCACAGTGGCGCAGTTGGTAGAGCTGTTGCCTTGCAGCCAGAAAGTTCTGGGTTTGATTCCCGGCTCCAGTCTTTCTGCATAGAGTTTGCATGTTCTCCCTGTGCATGGTGGGTTTTCTCTGGTACTCCGGTTTCCTCCCACAGACAAAAACATGACTGTCAGGTTAATTGGCCTCTCCAAATTGTCCCTAGGTGTGTGTGGGTGTGTGTGTGTGTGTGTGTGTGTGTGTGTGTGTGTGTGTGTGTGTGCGCGTGCATGGTTGTGTGTCTCTGTGTTGCCCTGCGACAGACAGGTGACCTGTCCAGGGTGACCCCGCCTCTCGCCTGGAACGTTAGCTGGAGATCAGCACCAGCAACCTTTCTGACCCACTAAGGGACAAAGGGTGTTAGAAAATGGATGGATGGATAGATTTAGTCAATATTTAAGTATCAACATGTGTCTGATAAACTAATCACTAATCCACACTTTTCAGATTTTTATTTAAAAATATTAAATTATTTTCCTTCCATGGTTTTATTTTTCACCCTTTTTGTGACATCAAGTCATAATAAAGTCATTTTGAGGTTGTACGGTGACAGAACGTTAAAAAGCTGAACTTTATCGTCTCCAACAGGCTGAAGCAGCAAAAGCTGAGCTGGAAGAGGAGAGGAGTAAGGTAACAGAAACATTCCACTCCTTTGTTTTTCCCTCTAATGTTGAATCACAGCTGCTGTTTTTACTGTTTGCTGTTTATTTACACAAACAGAAACGGTACATTTCATCATATCTCTAAAACAGGGGTGTCAAACTCAAATTTCACAGAGGGCCACTTCAGCATATTGGCCACCCTCAACGGGTCACACTGACGGTACAAATCTGGAGAGCCCAGGTTCAGTCCTCCAGCCTGCAACTTTTAGATGCATCCCTGCGAAAACCCCACACAAAAGGTTGACTTCTCTCATTAGCAGTAACTCAGTTCTGTAGAGGCTTATAAAGAGCCAACAATCCAAGTGTGTTAGAGAAGGAAGCATCTAAAGTTGCAGATGGTAGCTCTGGAAAACTAGACTTGGGCAGCCCTAGCATAAATGTATAAAAATACAATGTTAAAAATATATTAAACAACACCTTTGCGCTTTGGAGCGTCTGGTTAGGAAGCGCATTCAAAACCTTTGGTTGAAATGGCGCGTTAAATTCATGTCTCCATTACAGACCAGAGAAAACTGAAGAGAATGCAACGTTGTGTTGATCCATTTGAGGAGCCGGCAGTTTATCTTGAGGAAATAAATGACGACGCAGAAGTTAATTAGCTGTAACATGCGCAGTCCACTGCTCAACCACTGCGGACGCGGCTACGCCGCTGCAAAGAATTAAAAACCGCTGGAAGTAACTCAAACAGCGGATTTAACAAATGGAGTCTTCTGGGTCCACGTTACCCAGGAGAGCGGCGCTCTGGAGGAGCTGCAGACGCAACATCTGACGTTTCGGAGATTCGAAACCACGCAAAAAAACCCCCAAAAACTTGTTGATGTCTTGGTTTTATTCGCTGGTAAAATCAATAAGGCGCTTGAGGTGACTCTGCTGCTCTCTAGTGGCGTGAAGCCATAATGTTGGCTAGTAACAATCGAAATGCATTATGGGAGATGTAGTTTGTAGTTAATTCGTGCTCAAAACATATTTTAAGTCAATTAATGGCCCATAAAACGCTGGGGGGGGCACATAAAATTACATGGCGGGCCTTGAGTTTGACATATCTGCTCTAAAGGGAGAAACCCACGACACCAAGTCGGAGCAAAAATATGCTAATTTCCTCCTGGAAAGGTTGATGTAATAAAGTTTGATTTAACAAACTGTTAAATGAAGAAAGGCCAGGATAATAATTAATTACATCCAGTTTTATTAAAACCAGTCCTACATTTTGGGACGGTTCACCCATTTCTGGAGGATCAGATTTAGGACTTAAGGAGCTCCGGCCGGGGCCGGATTTCCGGCTTTTGACCAAACGGTCCGCCCAACCAAACTAGTCTCCCGGACCCGGAACAGACCGGAACGTGTCGGCGACGCATCTAAATTTGCAGTACCATAATTCCGCCACACGTAGCGCTATCGGAAAAACTCCCAACGGTTTCTGAAAAGGGAGACGTTGCACTTTCCAGCAACTATCGGGTTACTACGGCAACGTCACAGCTGCACGTGCAGAGTGTAATTAATCCGGAGGGCTCAAGTTTATTAGACGGTAAATTGCGAACATAACTTGTTGGATATTGAAAGGTTCGTTTGTTATGGATACATGGGTAAGTATATCATCTCACAGGACATTTAAAGAACTACTTACAATTAAAATAAGGAAGATTTATTTAGTCAGACGTTTGAAACTTAGACGTAAAGAGCTCCGTGTGAAACGGCCCCTGTGTAAACCGACAGAGAGAAGCTGATGGCTTCCAATAGCTAAAGGGCGATTCCACTTAATTTTTCACTACCTTCCGCATCATTAATCGACTGTAGTTCAAAATCTACTATACCTAGACGCTTCAAACCTGGACTAGATTATTCTGCTCTAATAGCAGAATATTTAAAACCATGTTGATAAAGATGCAAAAAATGATGAAAATCAAACTTTATTTAGTTTTCACAAATCGGAAAAAGGTTTCACAAATCCCAAACATGGTTTTAAATATTCTGCTATTAGAGCAGAATAATCTAGTCCAGGTTTGAAGAGTCTATGAGTTGTAGATTTTTAATTAGAGCAGGTTTAGTAATGAAAGAGATGCCAAAAAATTGTGATTTTCGACCTTTTATTAAGTTTTCACAAATCAGGAAAAGTTTTCACAAATCCCAAACATGGTTTTAAATATTCTGCTGTTAGAGCAGAATAATGTAGTCCAGGTTTGAAGCGTCTAGGTATAGTAGATTTTGAACTACAGTCGATTAATGATGCGAAAGGTAGTGAAAAATTAAGTGGAATCCCCCTTTAGCTATTGGAAGTTGAAATTGAAACCAAATTCAGCGTCGTGAGAACTTCCGGGTCAGACCGATTGTCAATCAAATAATGAAAAGCTAAATTGACCTTTTTCTTTTTGCCGTTTTTCTAATTTCGTTTTAAAAACAAAACAGCACATGCTTGTTTTTCCAATTTTATTTTGAAACGGAAAAAAACAAAGAACAAACCATACACGGGTTAAAGCAGCAACTTATATTTGGAAGTGTTTTATTGTCCGTCTGGATGCTACCCGCTTCCATGGAAGGACAACAGAAAATCTCTCTTATAAACATGTAATTGCTAAAATCACGAAAGCCTCACTTTGTATCCCTCTGAAAAATGAACCAATTTAAATAAAGAAATCCATCCACGGGTGAGATCGTTCATTTTATAGCGTTAACACCGGTGCTGTAAGTGGTCCGGTATGAAACGGGGGTGATAGAACAACGATACCACAGCACTTTTAAATTTCAATAATCAAAATGCAGAAATGGCAATCTGCCTTTTCCCCATCGATACGCCCTGCACCTTAGGGGGTAGCCCCCACCAACCCCCCAAAAAAACAACAAAAAACAAGAAATGCACATTGGCAAAACTCTAAAACAGGAGAAGCGGGACATAAAATGAACTAGATGTGAATTACGGCATAAAAACAGAGAATCCAACGCTGAACAGTGAAAAAATCAACACATGATGTGAAACACATGACGATTAGGAGGCGCAGCAGGTGATGAGTGAAGATTACCAAGTGTCAAACAATAAAATAAATGTAGCAACAGGAAAGAAACTAAAGTGGACATAGCAATAAACCAAGAGAGGATAATATTAATCAAATGAAACTAAATGGAAAGGAATTAAGAACAAAATGCAAGAATAAACTAAGAAACTAAAGTAAATACAGAGGAATAAACTGGTATGGCAAGACCTTTTGATCAATAATTAATACAGAGGACTGTATGGCAAGAATAAACAGACACCATTTCCAGATAAAAGGTAAAATAATATTGTTGAAATGTCATGGGTTTGTTGAGACCACATCTAGTACTGAGAATAAATATAACAGTAAATAACTGATAACTGATTTGCTAATGGTGGAGAAACATCTGAAAGCTGTTTTAGAAATCACCAACTAGAATTACTCTTTGACGAATGTGGATTATGTGAGTTACATTTAATTTCCCTTTGGTTTTAATTAAACGCCATTGTCAGTGACCATGCTAACTAGCCTGAGCTTTCAGGAAAAAGTACTTGATAAATCAACTTGACAGGCTGTGCTAGCAACGTCACAAAAAATAAACTAAACTAATGTTTGCATAAAGTATCAGATTTTCAAAGTTTAAAGAATTATATGACAGTGATGATGCAGTCTGGATTTCTTGTAAAGAATATTTAAGACACTTTTATTTATGTGAACGTTTCTTCTGGTTGCTTTTCCACTCTGTTCATTATTTCAGGTGGAGGAAGAGAAGAAAGAGCTGAACGAGAAGCTGACTGAGCTGTCCGTCGCTCTGGACACTCTGAGATCTGAGAAAACTCATTTAGAGAGAGAGCTGGACACGAAAAATACAGAGATAGAGGAGCTGAAGGCAGCTAAGGACAAACTAGAACTGGGTTTGGAGAAAGCAGAGGTGGACAGAAGAGAAGAAGAAGACAGACTGAGACAAAGACTGGAGGAGCTGGAGAAATGGACGAGAGAGGAAGCAGAGAGACAAAGTGTGCGAGTCGGAGACCTTCAGGGCCAGTTGACGGAGTCGGAAAGGGAAAACAACAACCTCAGAACAACTATTGAGTCTCTAGGGGAAGAAATAAAGGATCTTAAAACAATTGCTCAAGCTAAAGAGGAAGAAATCCTCACTTTGGAGAAGGAGAAAGAGAATAAGGCAGAATCCATCTCATCAATCGCAGCAGAGAAGAAACAATTAGAAGAAAGAAATGAACAGCTAGAACAGGAGAGAGACGAGCTTCAGTCTGCTCTGGTGTCTGTGAACCAAGAGAAAGCAAAGGCAGATCAGGAGAAAACGGAGTTAGAAGAGGAGAGAGTAAAGCTTCAGTCCAAGATCTCGTTGGTAGAAACGGAGAAAACAGAACCTCCAACAAACCGTCTCCTCACTGGAGCAGGAAAAGCTGAGGTTAGAGGCAGAAACTGAGGAGTTGCAATCCTCACTGTTGATGATGGAAGAGGAGAAGAACAACCTGTCTTCAGCTCTTTCTCTGCTGGAGGAAGAGAAGCAGCAGGCAGCAGAGGAGAAAGAGAGGCTCACACAGGAACATGAGGCTCTCCAGAAAACAGTCGTCTCCATGGAAGAAGAACTGGAGACACGCCAACAATCCATGACCCAGTTCAGTAAGCAGGTATGCTGGTCCATCAGGCCGAAACATGTCCCATCTGGTGCAGAGGGACGAAAACTGGCCTGTACTGAGACACCTGTAAAGTCATAAACTGGTCTAAAATGAATGTGCTTCATGTGGAATATTCTCTTCTCTGCATCCAGGTCTCTGAATTAGCATCCACCGTGGCTCGACTGACGAAAGAGAGAGGCTCCGCCATGAGCAAAATGAACCTCTGGATGAAGACCTGCAAACAGCTGGAGAAGGAGAAGCAGAGCATCCTAAGCAGCTCAGGTGGGATCCACCAGCAGAATATTATAAACTGTAACTAGTATTTATTAAAGAATTAAACTTGTATTTTTTATTTAAAGGTTTGTAGTAAGTTAGTTGTGTCTTATTTCAAGTGTACTAAGATATTTGCTCTAGAACTTGGACAAAAAATACTTGGTAAGATTTAGTATTTTTCCAGTGAATCTTAAGCTGAACTCTGTGTTTTCATTGGCTGTAAGCCAGAACATCAAAATGAACTGAAATACACATTTAGCACCTCAATCTATACAAGTTTAACTTTTTGCATTAAATGAAGCTGTAATTCAAGGAGAAGCAGCTAAAAATAAAGTTGATGTAAACTTATCTGATGCATTGTGTGCAAATGTCTCTTGTTTCAGAAGGAAGAAGCAGTGAGGAGTTGCAGGCTGAAGCGACCCAGCTGAGGTCGGAGGCAGAGATCAGGAGGAAAGAAGTGGAAAAGCTGAAAACCGCCCTGGAGAAAAAAACAGCAGAGGCTGAGGAAAGACGACAAAAATTGAAGCAAAAAAAGGGAGAATTGAGGGAGCGAGCGGCTGCTCTGGAGAGAGTGAGAGCGGAGAAGGAAAGGGAGCTGGAGGAGCTCAGGAAGGAGCTGGATGAGGTTAACGCGCTCCTGGAGGAGAAGAGCACAGAGGCCGACGAGAGCATGGAGAAATGCTGCAGCCTGATGGTTAAAGTCCACAAGCTGGAGGAGAGCAACGACGCGCTGAAGACCCGACTGGAGCAGCTCGCGGCCAGCCAGCCCGCGAACGAAGCCAAGGCCCCTCCTGAAACCCGCCGGCGTTCAGCGAGAAAGTCCTCCTCCAGACACCAGGAAGAAAAGATGAGTGAGAACACGGTGAATGTGGTTCCCACGACAACGCCGAGCTCCCCGCAGGGATCGTCTCCGGGGAAACGGGGTCATAAGGAAATCGACGACAGAGACGGCGCCCAGGAGGCTCTGCGCAACCTGACGAAGAAACTGAAAGCCAACACCGCGACACCCAGAGGAAGAGGAGACCAGGACGACGAAGAGTTCAGGCCAGAGGGCCTGCCTGACCTGGTGCAGAAAGGTCAGCGAGGGGATCTGGTGGATCACCGGGAGAAACCAGGAAATCATTACACAGGACGCAGCAAAGATCCACGGTTTTGTGTTTTATTTCACTGTTTTTAACTCTGACTCTCAGGGTTTGCTGATATCCCCCTGGGGGAGGCCAGTCCGTACATCATCCGGAGGACCACCGGGAGGCGCTGCAGTCCTCGGCTGGCTGCAAGGCAGACTCTGGCGGACCTCAAGGTGAGCAGCTCTTCATCCACACACCTCTTCCTCACCCACACAGCGCTGGTTTCCTCTCAGAGCCAATCAGATCGCAGTGTTTTAATCTGGTGAGAGCCGATTCTCCTAAATAACGTTTCTTCTTCAACAAGAAACATCTATTATTTATTTAGAAAAGCTTCTTTGTTTAGCATCCAACAAAATAAAATGTCAACATAGTTTAACAATTTTCATGTTCATGACAAAAATATATCAAAATGAAACTTTTATTTTATGTATTGATGAACAAATATCATCAGGATGTCAGACATGAGGAAACTGAACTGAAAATAAATAAAAAAAATGCCTTGGCTCAAAGAAAGAAAATCTATTACACATGCTTGTAAAATAGTCAGTCTCTTAAATAAAGCATTTATTAATGTTTAACGACTCATTTAGCTGTTCAGTTTATTTACACAATTAAAGGCAGTTAAAACAGGATGAAGTAAAACTAGTTTTCTTTTTCATGGTAACACTAGCTGCTAATCAAATATGCGAGGAAAACCTCGAAACTTTACACACAACTTGTCAAACTAAAATTCAACATTTAAACCAAGTATTTTCTTTTCTGACTTGTTTGTGGCCCGTAGGTTGGACTCTGCTGCTTTCAGTGCTGTGTGTGATTTGTACTAAAACCTGCAGAGCGTCTGAAACCGTTTGACCCAACTTGAAGCACAACCTCACTAGAGACGACTGAAAAAAAAACATTTAAAAACTTCTGTATTCCTTAGTCACGGTACTCTAGCCAGTATGCAGTAAAGAGGTTAAACTCCCTAAATTATTGTCAAAAGTAATGGTTTTGCCTCCGAGTGGAAATGGAGAAATTAAAAAAAAAATTTAAACTTTCAATCTGAAGTTCTTCTTCAGTTTCTACATAGCTGACCTTTGACCTTTCTGCCCTTCAGGTTTTGGTTCCCGTCCAACTGCAGAGTCCCTCTGGTTCGCCGCCGGACGGCTCTGACGGGACGCGCCAGCCTCTGCGTGGCGAACAGAAAGCTCGGCTGAATGTCCGTCAGGACGCAGAGCAGAGAGAGAAACACGATTTAGTGGAGCAAACAAAGCAAGCAGAAAAATGCCATGTTCAGTAGATCACTTCACACACACAGAGAGAAACTCACCACGACACACATGTTCGCTTGATCACAAGGTTAAAAGTTCACCTAATGGTATGTAGGGTCTAAAATTTTCACTTTTTGTTTGTTTTTTTTTATTTGAGGAGAAAACACTTGTATATATATATTTTTTTTCCTGGACTGAAACAGAAGCATTGCCTGCTCTGGTCTGCGTCATCAGGAAGAAATGGATATATGAAAATGTTTTTTTTTTCCCTTCCTAGCATTGCTTTTTGTTCAGTTGTTTTTTTACTACATTTTTAAAACACTTTTATGTATCTTTAAATTAGCTAGATGTTGCTCTAGTTTGTCATTTTTCTGCCTTTATTTTACTATCGCTCTTCTGCTGTAAGAAATACTTTTTAGCCAATTTTGTTTTCTGTAAATGACGGCAGCTGACTTTTCTTGCATTTCTGTCTTTTTCTGCTTTATATTGATGTCTAACTTTTCTTTAATAAACCCATTTTTAATGTTTGTTTACTTTTAAATATGCAATTTACCAGGTTTTGACAACTTTTTTTTTTTTACAATATGAGCAGCAACTTAAGTTGTGCCAAATTTAACATCAAAGGCAGATTAGAGACATTCAGGAGTTTCAATTACTTAAAGTATTAATAGATCATTTTCACCTGCAGCTAAAGAGTTAGCAGTGGATAATAGTCACTCCTAGAGAACTGCAGGGCTTCTTGAGTTGATCAAATTTAATAAGACAAACTGAAGGGGGTGAAACGACTTTCTGCCCTTTACAGCAGCACTTATGTTTGAAATGCACTTTTATTTCAACATAGCTTGTTTGAATCAGTGGACTAATCTTTCCTTATTTTACTGAAACTTTACGGCACAGCAAAAACTTAAACACAAAAATGGTTTAATCTTTGGAAACAACTAATGCCAGAGAAGAAGAAACGAGTTCTTACCTCAAAGCAAATGAAAACACATAGCCTACAAATACAGAATTTTATACATTTTGAATTTTCTTATTACAATTATTTTATCATATATCAATATCAGTATTTTAACCATAAAGCAACCAAACAGTTGTATTGATTCACATATGTTAGCATGATGGGTGTGTAGAGTACCAAAACATTGTACTAAAGTAAGAGTAACACCAGTTCAACATTTTTACTCGCATAAAAGTAAAAAGTACCCATCCAAGAAATTATTCAAGCAAGAGTAAAAAAGTATTTGGTAAAAAGTACTCAGTAACTGATCAAACTGAGTCACTTAATATTTAAAAGTTACATAATCAGAACAAAATATAAAGTTAAGTCAAAATTTTGGGGTTTTAAAACCTCTTTTGCTCATGGCCTGTTTTTGAGCAACATGACTGAAAATAACATGCCCCAAATGAATTGAATGTATCTCATGAACTACAGAGTTTATTTTAATTGTTTTGGTATCAAAACAAAGGCAAGACCCTAGGGAATATGTTACAGCTCTAAAAACCACCCTACCTGTTACTGAGGAAAGTGAATTAATATAGTAAACAGCAGAAATTAAGAAAAAAAAACAATTTCCGCCTAAAAACCACTTCAATCTATGAAGGTTCCTTTCAAAGCATGCAGTTGAAAGCCAAAACATGTAGAAAACAACAGTTCACAATCTGACCTTTTACTGTGCCAAGTTTTATGAAAAAAAAAAGTTAATCGTATGAGTTTTAGAGAGGCACTACTTGATAAAAATCTAGGCGGACCTTCCAAATTAACCATTTTGGCACAATTTGTGCCATTTGAACTTTCTTAGTTTTTATTTCTGTAGGTTCTGTTTCAATCATTTATTCTTTTCATATAATAAATGATTATCATAAATAAGTAATTGCATCTGATAATTGTTTTGGGGGGTTCCTTTGAAAAATCCACATGCATTCATTCATAAAAAGAGAAAACAATAGACAAATTGTAATAAACTGAAAATGGAACAGATTAACTCACAATAACATTTCAAATAGAATTATATAACAATGAAAATGCAAATAGCAATTAAAACTCATGTTAAAATGACAAGATAACAGGAAAAAACTCACATATATCATAATTACATTACAATAACAATGCGCTCTGCGCTCTGCGCGTAAAGTCATTGAATTCTGCATTCAGCCATTCACAACTACGCAGGGCGGTTTTTCGGGATCCCATTGGCCGATTTTAATGATTGACATATCGTTCGAACCGTCAGAGCCAATAGAATTCGAGGGCGTTGACATCAAGACGGAATCTAAAGTTGTTCACCAATCACAGGGGGAGAATCGTATGTGACGTACTTTTTCCGGGAATTTTGAATTTTTTTTTTCATCTTAGCGATTTGACGAAAAAGGCTCTGCGCCGAACCGGAAACCATGTGAAATGGACGCAGGGAAAATGGATTATCGAACCAAGTGGAAATATTTACTCTAATATGGATTATGACCACGAAACAGCAAAGGTAGAACTGATTTTTTGATTTTGGCTTCGTGAAATGAGCTTTTTCCTTTTTTCTTCTTTAGCTGCTGGTTCAGTGAGTTTTGCACGTAGCCTGGTGACTCTGGTATTGTTGGAAACCGCAGAGCTTCGGCTTTAATCTGATATATAGTTTTTGTGTATCGGACCTCGTTGCTCTTTTGTTGTTCCGTTTTTTACCGGCTGTGCCTCGTTAGACTCGTCAGCGCCTAATTGCGTTTCTTTTTATCAATCTGCTTAGTGTTCAAGCTTGGTGTTGAGGTAGAAAATATTGTTTCTATCATTTTCCCTTTACGTGGATATGCAATATGCCTATATTGATAAATGTATAGCATGTGTTTTTAATTGATCTTTTTGGGGCGAGCGGCGAGGACCCATGTCCTCTAGAGAAATGGAGGTTAATGACAAAAATTACAATAATTCAAATAAGTAAGAAAAAAGAAATAAAATTAGGCAAAATAAAATCTTTCCAAATCAGTTTATTTAAATAATTAAAAAATACTTATGAAACTTTAACAAAAAATGTAGGTGATTTTTTTTTTTTTTTTTTTGTTAAAACGTCCTTGTTTTGTGTTTAGTGGGTAGAAAATCCAGTAATTATTAAATAATTATTATGTGAAACATGAGTCCAAACTGTTTTGGTTTTATTTAAATATCTGCCTTCTGATCCACTTGGTTTTGACACCAAGAGTAGGAATCTGCATTTCTAGTTGAATGTTAGTACCTCTGAGGAGGCTGCTTTAAAAACTCATGTGCTGTCATTTTCTCGTGTGTGTGTGTGTGTGTGTGTGTGTGTGTGTGTGTGTGTGTGTGTGTGTGTGTGTGTGTGTGTGTGTGTGTGTGTGTGTTGTGTGTGTGTGTGTGTGTGTGTGTGTGTGTGTGTGTGTGTGGTGTGGACACCAGAGCACGGTGAGGTTATGGGAACAGGTCAGGGGTGGACACAGTCCCACACACCTCTGGACGGACACCGTCATGTTCTGATGCCTCTGGCCCAGAGCTGCTAGCGGAAGCTGCAGTGCCAGAACCAACTCTGGCCTGCGACACGGGAAATAAAGAGATGGGACTGCTGAGCTGTGTTTTCACTAGCACTCTGGCTCAAGAGTGTGTGTTTGTCTATCCATGTGTGTGTCCGTCCTTCTGTGGACCTGACAGACCGACTGACTGTCGATCCCCCTGCAGTACGCATGATTTATCCCATTCTTTACCCAGCAACACTATGTAAGCAGCAGCTCACAGAGTCACCAGGCAGGAAGTGCCCACTGACGGCCACGAAGAGGACCGAGGGAAAGGAAAGTGGTGGAAACATTTAGTTAACGCACAGCCTGACCATTACCTTCCTACACAATTCCACTTGATTCACATCAATTGATTCACAGTCTGGGATTCCTCCCATCCACATGGATTCTATTGGTACATTTTCTACCAATCAGCCAACAGAAGAAGAAGTTGTGACGGAGGATGTCGATTTTCTAGCCGATTTACAATTTACTTGCTGGAATTTTAACAATGGCAGCGGAGGAAGTGAATGAAGTTGCTAAGTAATATTAACAGCCAAACAAAGCATCTCAACAATTGGAATATGAGAAAAAGTTAAATGTTTAAAATCTGAAATAAATATTGAAATCTGCACTTCTCTCCTTGCAGTGAATGGTTTTATTTACAGCACAGGCAGTTTCCCTTCATCTATAGAGTCTCTAATTGGCGCATAGCATAAGTCATGTCCAAGCGTTAGCGATGGGGTGTGGTCAGCAGAGTCCACACTTCCAGGAAGCAATTATTCCTCAATAGACAACCTAAGTGTAGAGAAGGGGCTGGTTTTTAACAAGGCTAGTTAAAGTGAGGATTAGAGTACTTTTTAAATATATATGGTGTTTGTCATCCTCCTTCCAATCCTAAAACCAAGGGGGGTTGGAAGTAGGATTGATACAAGTGTTGAAAGAAGAGTTGGGGATGGTAGGGTTGGAAGGACAGTTGGTAGGAGGGATTGTAGGGTTGCAGTGACATGCGGTCAGAGGAGGCAGGTCATCATGGAAAAATAATAATATAAAAATCATCTGTATTGCTATTTTCACCCTGTGGTTTTGTACTATAAAGTATCTATTTTTTACTTATCTTAACCAATTCTGACTACTTTTTCTTCAAAATCACTGGATTTTCGCATTTTCCCATTCAAACGCTCAGAAGCGAAGCCGGTGAGGCAGCAGCAGCTCAGCCTCTCCTATGACGTAATCGCTCGCTAACTGCACTGGCTGCCGTTATATGACGGCATGTTCATCCTGTCAGTACAGCGGCAATAAAATGGCTAAAAAACACCTAATATATGGACTGATTTTCCATAATTTCGCTTATGTATATAATGTGCAGTGTTTTTTGTCTCTAACTGTGTGTGTGTCGTGTTTTGTGTGCGGAGGAGCGATAAGAAACGATAGAGAACAGACTGTAGGGGAGGCAGGCAGTTCTCTGGCCTCATGGCAGGGGGCGCTCATGTTCCCAGATATTATGACTGCACAACCGCAGAGTAAGACACAGAGCGCTAACCATGGAGCTAACCATGGAGCTAACCACACAGAAAATAAGTAAAGTAAATTTGTTTTCTCCTCTCTTCAGACGTCATCATGAAAGACTACATTTCTACACTTAAACAGTTTTCTAACGTGGATTTTCAATTGAAACAGGAGATAATAACTAAAGGAAGACCAACACGGAGCTGAAAGTTTTACTTCAAGACAGTTTGATGATTCTCAAGCGGAGTAGAAAAGACATGCAGAGGATAAACGTGGCTTTGGATGAACGGATATTTTTGTGCAGAATTAGCGGTGGATGGATTTCATTGATACGTAAAGGTAAGACGGCAATACGATATTTTTGTTTAGTTTTTTAATGAAATGTGCGTTTTGTGGGCTACAGTTAATGTTTAAATAATTCAGTAAAGTAGAAGCGGTAGCTAATCTACCACAGCAATTATTATTAATAAAACATTAAACCTAAAACGAACTACAACAACAAACTAAATGTTTTGTTCTGGGTGCAAAATTCTTGAATGTTTTTTGGTGTTAAATCCTAAAACATGAAGTGACATTGTTGTCAGTTGCTATGGCAACGAGTAGCTTGGCGAATACGTATCACTTTGTTGTGGATCATAACACGAAATTAATACCTGCATTTTCAAGATTCACTGAGTTAACGCGGTTATTGATGACGTAAATGATTAGTCTTTTTGGCCCCAGCGTTGTACGCATGCGCGAAATGTCCTTAGGTCCAATAACATGGATGGTGTCTAAGTCTTAAGTCAGAGCCTCACCAGACATGAACCTCACCGCACGTCACTGTAGGGTTGGTAATAGGGTTCAACCTTTCCTACTGAATAAATTAACCACTGTTTATTTTTAGCTGATTAGTGTAACATCAAGGGTTTAAAATATTTAACTTTTTCTCAGTATTCCAATTGTCTTGAGATGCTTTGTTTTGGCTTTTTATTATCTGTAAGCCATTAAAATTACAACAAATAAAGGTTGTCTTGACAAGCGGTGATGTCTGTGAATCAAAGTTAATAGGATTAAGAATAGAAAACATTTTGATCCATTTTCGGAGTAGAAAGTCTTTTTAAAAGACTTAAATTCTTCAACTTTTCTTTTTGTTGGTGATGTCCAGAGTTGTTTTCTGACTTTAGTTTGTCACATTTTCATATCGCTTCATTAAAGTGATCATTTTTATTGATATTTTTTTAATTTATTAAATGGAAATGTATACGAGTTGGGGTGTGTGGAGTTAAAACAGTGATATTTAAATGATAATTACCTCATGTTTAAATTTACTCATGAAATTTTGGGAAAAGTTGAACTGGATTAACACACTCGGGTCTCTTGACCTTGCGTGACCGCTTCAGTTCAGAAATATGTTGGTAATCCAACATACTGTATCTGCGTAGCTGTGTTTATTCTGTTCTGTACTTTCTGCTTTTATAACTTTTTGTCACGCATCATAAGAGCTTTAGCTACAGTCCTGTCCCACTCATGGGATTGCTCCATCACCAGGAAGTTTGAACATTAATACTTTCTCAGTGGAACAGCGGCTGTGAACTCTGTGACACAGAAAGGTCAGCCGCACCTCCATAAATTAGAATAACATTGAGAACTTATTTTATTTTAATAATTCAGCTCATTCAAGCTCTGCACACTTCCTCTAGGTTTCTCTGGGACCTTGACTTATAAATGAAATTGAAGCTTTACCTTTTGTAAAGGGAGCTCAGCTAGTTTAACAAAAGTTTTTAGTTCATTTTTAGGTGCAGAATTGAACAATTGAACACTTAATACACAATTAAGCATATCAGAAACAATCAATCAATAAATGAAGTTAATTTGAAGAGCACATTACAGCAACAAAACAGTTCAAAGTGCTTTATATAATCAAACCACAAAAATAAAAACTCATAAAAACAACAGTCACCAGTTGAGAAGCCAATAACAAATGTTACATTTTGTCAAGTGCCATAATCAAAATAATCAATACTCCCCCAATATCAATGTTTCATTTGTTATGGACCAACAGCAGCTCTAAACAGCTGAGTTTTCAATGTAGATTTAAAGGAACTCAGTGTTTCGGCTGCTTTACAGTTTTCTGGAAGTTTGTTCCTGATTCATGGTGGATAGAAACTGAATGGTGCTTCTCCTTGTTTGGTTCTGGTTCTGAGGATGCAGAGCAGAACCAGAAGAATTTAGAGGTTCTGGAAGGTTGATACAACAACAGCACATCTTTAATGTATTGTTCAGTGATTTATAGACTAACAGTATTTTAAAGTCTATTCTCTGAGCTACAGGGAGCCAGTGAAGGGACTTTAGAACTGGGTCAAAGTCCTCCATCTTGGTTTTAATGAGAACCTGAGCAGCAGCGTTCTGGATCAGCTGCAGCTTGATTTATTGGACAGGCCTGTGAAGACGCTGTTGCAGTAATCAATGCGGCTAAAGATAAACGCATGAATTAGTTTCTCTAGATCGAGCTGAGACATAAGTCCTCTAATCCTGCAGATGTTCTTCAAGTGATAGAAGGCCGACATTGTAACTGTCTTTATGTGGCTCTGAAGGTTCAGGTCAGAGTTTATCACTACTCATTACCATTTCTAGTGATTTCAGTTAACAAAAATGTTTTCTGAGTTTCAGTGTTTATTTCATTAGTTATAGTTAACGTCAATTAACTTGATCCAAAGAGGTCTTAAAGGGGCAATAGTATTAATTTTCTAGGTGACATCTTGTAGCACAGCCAAGTGACTATGTTCACTTCAATTGTTATGAAAATGTTGTATATATCAAATATTACTTAAAATAATTTTTACTTCCTAATTTAACACCTTGAAATTGACTGTCTCTTTAAAAACTCCTGCTCTTTCTGAAACTGCCTTCAGAAAGTCATTTTAACGTCACTCCTCTATTATCCCTTTAACAACATTTTGACTAGTGTTGAACTGACAGTTTGTCTAATGAGCTCAGTTGATGCACAGTCCCACCAGATGTTTGCTATTTGCTGCTGGCTAGTCTGGAGGAGCTGGTGGGGGAATCGCAAGGGTGGACTGCTCTGTGAAGTGAAAACCTTGAAGGCGGCCCTGAGTCCACATGGGCGTTTGCACAGCTGAATGGTTGCCATGGGAGATTCAAGTATTTCTCAAACATCCATGAAAGAACCAAGGCCTGGAGGACGTTTGACACAACTGCCAACATGCCAAGTTCACCCTAAGAGCAGCCTGTAAGATGCTCAATAGGAGGCAGAAGCATCATGGTTGGTTGAAATGTTGCCTCAGAATACACAACTTTGGTTCACATCTACTGGAAAAATCAGTAAATCAGCTCCGGTCACAGGAATTTTCTGGTTTCTTTGCTTTTTCTCAAAGAGGTATTTAAAATATTTTTTTATAACTACTGAAAAAAATCTAATCTTCATATCTGAGCTGTGTTTTGTTTTCTTTGACAACTTTTGGTTGAAGATTTATGACTGAGTGACTCATGATCAGTTTTATTCTGAAAAGACAGGTGTTAACTGTTTAGTTAGAATTATTAAACCACATTGACTAACTGTGTGTGACCAGATCCTGAGTTGACACACTTGCAGTCGGTTAAGTGTTTGTTTTTCTACGTCATGATAAAGTACAGGTGAGGATAAAAATCAATGACAACAAACCATCCACTCAATAAAAACGGTCAAATAAGAAAACAGATTTTAATTATCACAAAGGTTTTTTTGTGGTAATAAACAATAACTCCAATGCAAAATGAAAAAGAGAACATGTGCAGAATCAGAGTTGGCCATGAAAATAAGACATTTATAGGAACTACTGTATTATACATGCATAATGAATTATTAAAACATTTATGTAAAAGAGCAAGCTGTCCAGTTTTGTGCAGGCCTGAAGTTGTAAATCTTTTGCTTAAAACTGAAAATAGTATCAGGAGCTCAATTCAAAGTTGTAAAACTGTGTATTTAACATAATTAATTGTTAGAATACTTAATAAAAATAGATTATGTGTTGACTAAATTGACTAGATTAACTAAATCTACAGTCCTAAGAGGCATTTGAGGCGACGTGCAAAAAGCCAGTTCTTCATGTTAAAGCTCACATAATGTTTTTGTTTTCTAAAAATACAAAATATGTGCGTCAGTCTCAGAAAGGCACTGTGTGACAAATTCAAGTTTCTCCAAATGTTAAACATTGACTGTAGGGCTCAACAGTGGATAATGACCATGAGGTGATGTTTGTGAAGTTATTCAGTAAAATAAACAGAACTATTTAGTTTATTTAGCCTGTCAGAGAAACAAAAAGATGTTAATTTTTCAAAGTCAATATGCTATTCATATATTTATAAATGTCACATTTCCAAACTACATATTTAATTAGCGAGTTAAATATTTAATTATGAAGTTAAATATTTAGTTTTCAAACTAAATATTTAGCATTTGACTTGAAATTTAGCCAGGAAGCTAAATATTTGGTTTGTAAACTAAATATTTATTTTTGTAAACATTTAATTCCAAAACAAAATATTTAACTAAATAATTAACTTGGAATCAACCCTAAATATTTAGCTAACAATTAAAAATATCAAAAATGTAGATCAATATTTAATTTGCAAGTTAAATACCAGCTTGTAGTTAGCTTTAATCAGCAAGCTATTTAACTAACTTGCTGATTAAATCTTTAGATTTTAAACCAAAGCATTTAAAAATATATGAATCACAAGGTGAAAATATTACTATTATAAATAAACACCCATTTTTTCTCTTTGACAGGCTAAATAAATCAAATATTGATATATCAATATTCATTTTTATAAAATATTATATAACATTTATAAATGTATATTTATAAATGAATATATCATATAAATATGATATATTTATAAATGTAGTATAGATATACATACATTATAATGTTAATATTATAAATATATATTTATTTTTATTTTTTACTTTGTAACTTTACAAATGGCACCTCATAAATGACTGAACCCAAATCAGCAGCAATTTAGAGAAAACAGAGATTCGTCTGAAGTGAAATCTGTTTTCCATGAGCTCATCGTCTGTTTGTTCTCTCAGCTCTTTGTTTGACTAAATTGCCAAAACAGAAGAATAATCTTCTACTTGAGGTGTTCGATAATCGAGACGTCTCCTCTCTCCAGGTCCAGCCCGTTCAGCAGCGATCCGTTTCTGGTCAGCGGCGCGGTCAGACCCTTTAGCCCGGCCTCCTTGTCGTTCCTCTCCCGTTCGTCTGTGAAATTGATGGACGTGGCCCGACGTGGAAGTGTGAGTTCAGGCGCCGAACTGAATCCCAGCTCTGAGGACAGTTTGCGTTTGATGGATGCGGCTCGCTGGAACTTGTCGTAGATCTCGACGCTCACGCGGCGACGGGTTTCTTTGAACTCTGCAGAGACGTTGGCGGTCCATTCTGCAGCATGCGCCCGGATCTCTCCGACCTGTGGGGACACGGACCGAGACAGGACTGGTTTCAACTCGACGAGATCTGTTTTTCAGAGGTTTTTTTTGTTTTGCATATATTTTTATTGATTTTATTGATTTCAAATATGAAAATATGTCATTCCATTTACAACAATTATGACCTGTGTTGTTTTACGAAAAAGGACCTGTTTATCCTTGCATTCACTCACTGCTGCCACGTCATCTGCATAAATAAAAACCCTGTGCTCAACTCTGTGTTCACTCTGACTAAACCAGGAGAGCAAACTCACATCTAGAAGCTTGAGGAAATGTATTTTCACAGCAGGACTTCAGCATGGAAGACCATTAGGAGCATGAGTAAACATCACCTCAACATCAGAGGAAACCCTACAAAACTCATTTAGCCAGACAAGTATAATCACAAACAGGTTAGGATATACAAAACATATTCATTAAATTTTTTGCACAAAATTATTCTTACATAATGAGATTTTATTCTGCTCAGTTCTGCCTATTGTGAGCTCCTTTCAGAATGACTTCTGTTAGTCTGTCACTTTAAATTCAAATTAGCTGCTGCTGGCCTCGCCTCCAAACATTTACATTTCAATGTGAAAATGGCTGCAAACAGATCCACAACCATACAACCGTACATCTTTGAAAAGCAGAAGTGGAGTCTCCTGCTCAACCAACAAGAATGCAGCAAGTTGTTTCTGGATGGTAAGTCCTCTACAAATCACTTGTCTCTTCCAGCAGCCATTATACATCACATGCTGGAGCTCTGCTTGGGTTGCTAGGTAACGCAGCAGTGCCTGTGGATTGTGACTTAACAACTGGGAGGGTCTTTGAAACGGCTCCTTTTCCAGACAACAAAAGACATCAATTTGTATCCTAAACACATCTGGGTCTTCACAGTGCTTGGACTGATTTTAGAAGCAGTAGAGACCCAAATAGAAACATAAAAACATCCAAAATGTGAATTTTGGGTCCCTTGTAGCTAAGCGGACTGGTGAGTTCGGTCTTTGTGCTCGTCTCCCTTGACACTTCAGAAGATATTTGTTTGCTGAGGAGCAGCTGAAAAGCCTTCCTCAATCTTCAGTCATGCTCAGGAGTGAAATCTAATTATTAAATGGGAACATCTTTCTCAAGAGGGACCTCAGGGTTTTGCTAATGAAGACCTTAAGCCTTCCAGATGTTTCTTCATGCATAAGTCAAATTGATTTGCTATATTGATTTGCTATATTTAGCATTGAAGCAGTTCTATAACAGTTTCTCAAACAGGAACATTGCTAAATTATGCCCAAACTGTGCATCTGTCCCCGTGGAGAGGATCTTACTATCATCTGTGTTCATGCACTGGGTTGGCAGACAGGAGATTAGATTTGAGAAGAGTCACGTCATTGAAACCAAATTAAGCAGAGGGCAAAAGTTGATATGGGATATGGCACAGTAACACGGACACTTTTATAGTTCATCTGTCACTGCAGAGCAGGAGGTAAACAGACACAGTTACCCAAAAAAGGTATTAATACTCCTGAAACTTATTCATATTTTATCATGTTACAACCTCACTGTAAAACATTTGAGCCACGTTTAGTTGTGTCTACTGTCTTCTGCTCCTTAAGTCAAATACATTTAGCAAGTTTCAGATTTTGATCCTAAATGTGAATTTGTAAAAGATAAACTTACAGCACTAAGCTAACTTTTATATTATGTTAAGAGTTGAATAACTCTTAACATAACGTGCTAGAGTTTATTCAACTCTAGCACTGTTTTTAAGTGCTAAGATTAGCACTTAAAAAAACTGAAAGAAGAAAAAGAGGAGTGGGAACTATTTCCCAGAATGCTTAGCTGCTTGTTTCTCTATCCTGAGATGGAAGTGCATTACATTAAGGCAAATGTTTATTTTAAACCTTGAGGATAATGTCCTGTTCACATTTAGTGTGAACAGGAATGAATTCTGAGATGAATTCATTCTGATGAGTTAAACCACCTTAAAATGCTTTACGGTGCTCAGACACATGCAGACTGTTTACTAATCATGAAGGCTACCATTCACATTGAATTTTCTTTAGTAAAATTATAGAAAAGGAGGATATTTACATTTTCATGCCACTTTTTAATTTGTAAAATACCTTTTAAAGACATACTTCCACTGTGATGCCCTACCTTGTGTTAGTCTGTCACCTAAAATAGTAATTAAATCCACTGGATATTGTGTCTGTAATGTCACACAATGGGGAAATGAAGGCTTATGGGGTTTGAATGGTTTTGCCAGGGTATTTACATTGAATACCTCTTCTTTCGTCCTCCTGGAGATGGCTCTCAGCCAGTCTCCTATCATGCTCAGGATAGCAGCGAAGTAGGCCAGTCCCACCAGAATCCAGAACCAAACCAGCGGTTTGTAATAGTCCAGGTACTCTATGTCTGACCCACCTGGACACAAAGGCACACCGATCAAACCTGCTGTCACAACCCAGGGAAAAAAATAACAAGTTTAGAGAGAGTTTGTCTGATTCACCTGCCACAAAGTCTCCAAACCCGATGGTGGTCAAGGTGATGACCACAAAGTAGAGGGATTCCAGCGCAGACCAGCCCTCGATGTGTTTAAAGATGGCCGCCGGGAGCGCCACCAGCAGCAGGCAGCCGAACAGGACAAACAGCAGCGTGGATATGACTCGGATCTTGGTCTGGCTGATGGCCCATTGCTGCAGGGGGAAGGAACCACATTTAGATCCTGTCATTATTTACAGGCTGAGATCTGTCACATCACCAGCCATAAGGAGGGAAGTTGTTAAAAAAAACCCACATCCATGTTTGTTCGGTAAGGACATTTAGTTCTGCCCTTGTGTTTTTGTGTGTTTGATGGTTGGTCAACCAAACTTGATCATTTTTGTTGGGTGTTTTCATACCTGATTATTGATTTGATTAGGAACCAAAGTAGCAACATTTGTAATATTTTCAGCTGGTGCAGTTCTCAGACTCACCACAAACATTTTCTCCACCCTGGCGATTCCCTTCCCAAAGATGGTGCCAAGCTGATCACCTACACCTGCCAAGAGGAAACCGAACAGCGGTATTCCCAGCAGAGCGTAGATGATACAGAATATTCTCCCTCCCTCGGTGTGGGGAGAGATATTCCCAAATCCTGCAGAGAGCACAATCAGAAACTGTCCCAGGCTGGCATCACAGATTCATTTTCAAACATCTAATTAAACCTGTGGCCTGCATGTAAGATTCGACTGATTGATTAACCAAAAGCAGGAAGTCTGGGACTTTTCATATGAAACTTCAGCCATTGGTGTTATAATCCTGCAGCTCCTTTAGAGTTTTAGCTTGTTTTGTTTATCACACTTTTCTACAACATGATTCCTGATCTGTCTGCTGCGTTCCTTTGTCTTAATTGTTGTGTTTGTTCATGTATGATTGACAACAAACCTCTACGTTTGCTACTGATCAGATGTGAAACAACGGCAAAGGTGGACTCCATTTGTTTTTCTATATCAGGATTAAGAGATTGAATGCAAATACATGCCACACTTTTCAGATTTATGAAGGTATCAATAATGCACTTATACATTTTACCTTTGTAACTCACATAAAAACACAATGAGATTCTTTAATTGTGACTATAACCAATCTGGAAAATGTGGAAAAGTTGGGAGCTATAGACTTTGACGAGGCGTTATCGATCAATAAGTTTAACTTCCTACCGATGGTGGTGATGACAGTTCCAGCAAAGAAGAAAGCTGAGCTCAGGTCCCACAGGCTGCTGTGGTTGGTGTAAGTTCCTGCTGGATTCACCCCGGATCGGACAGCAGACACAACTTGCTGGGGAGGAAAAAGGCTCCATAAGACTTGAGAAATAAGATCTGCAACTTTTATTCTGCTGTAAATAATCTGATGTTTGTGTACAGAAGCTGTGGTTGTGTCTGTCTGTTCATAATCATAAAATATGGAAACACTGAGTATGCAGTCTGAGATGAGGCAGAAACTGGGACTGATCATGAAAGCAAATGTTTTGGGATCTACAGCCGAGGTAGAGCTGATGACAGAGACGCTTTCTTTGACTCGGTTTTGTTTTTCCACGTCTGAGTCTGGAGCTGTCCCTGGTCCTGAACTCTGCATGTCAAATCTTCAAAATATGTGGATCAGTTCAACTAAACTCTGCTTCTGTGCCCTGATTTTATGACCAAATTATGTTTAATCTAGAACAACACATCATATTCTGATCATTTTTTATATTTCAGTTTAGTGATCTACTAAAATCACGAACACAGAAAACCACAACATAGTAAATCCCTACATTAGGACTTTTGTGACTATGATACACCATAGTTGTGAAGTGGGAGGAAAAAGACATTTGGTTTTCAAAACGCTCAAGGCTGAAAATCTGAAAAGTGTGGCATACATCTTGTTTATTCCCTAAATCCTCCAAGCTTCTGGAGACTCCAAACAACTTGTTGAGGTATTTGCAGGAAGAAGTGTTTCTGTGTGCATTTCTTAGGTAAAACGTAAGCATGATCTAGAACTGGGTGATTAATTAATTTAATTGATTAATCAAATTTTCTTTTTTTGAAAATTTAATTTTTGGAAAATCTGCTTTTTTTTCTACCACAGCATTTCATGGGTTTCCAGAGTGATGCTAAGAACTGCCATTTTTATTTTGGATCAATAAAGTATATTTTTTTATTTGAATTTAATTGAATTAGCAAGGATGTTTTATTTATTTTGATTTTGAATTCAAGTCAATTGGGAATAAATTATTGACGTAAAAGCCAACTTTAAGATATTTTCTGTCATTTGTAATTTTTTAAGAAAAAAATTCAGATAAATTCAGAAGTCAAATTTAGTATTAAAAATAAAAATATTTTGCCCAGCCCATACAGGAGGATCATGTACAATTTTTCCTTTAATCTCATGCTGATTTACTACTTTGCATTGATCTGTAGCAAAAATCCCAGTTTCTCCTTCTAAGAAATGAGGGGAAAGTTAACAGTTTGTGAATATTATTGCAAATCATATAATTTCCTTTAAACTAATTGTTCCTGTGGAAACATAATGTTGAGTTTTGGTTGCATCAGATTAAAATATCAAAGTGTGAAACAATGCATTGGATTTATTAATACAACTACTTCTAAAAGTGTCTCAGGAAGCCACAGGAGTTGTTTTAATTCAGCTAAAAGCAGCTTGAGGTTTGACACTTGGTGGTGGATTGATAACAACATTGGTTCATTCGATTATGCTGTTAGTCTGTCATGTGTGTCACTAATGTAATAACGTTTCTCTTTGAAGCAGGAGGAAGATTATTCATGTCATAACTCCAGATGAGTCAGTCAGTGAAATCGATCCAAATCAAGGGAACACAATGAAACAGAGACTCCAGTCCAACTAAACACAAAAGATCAACATCTGAGTCTGATTGCTGCATGAATGAATGGATTCAGGAAGAAAAGTTGTAGATTACAAATAGAGATCAAGAAAAGTCAGTAAATTCACTGTTGAAGAAACCAGAAAAACACAGAAATTAGTCGCAGTTGGAGGAAATGTTCCAACTTCATAGTAGTTAACATTTTTGGATCTTCGTATCTTTTTTCAAGACCTTTCATGCAAATTTCACACTTTTGTATTTAGATTTGGGTCTCTCCTGCTTTTATAAAGAGCAAAAGCTCTTAGGAAAAAAAATACCCAGCTGATTTTTGTCTGGTGTCTGGAAAATTAGCCGTTTGAAAACGTCACAACTCAGCAGGAACTGACCGTTACCTAGTAACCATCGTACCTCTTCCCGTTACCTAGCAACCCACTCGGAGCTCAAGCACATTTTTCTGCTGGTTTCCAAGAATTTGAAGATTTCTTATTGTCATACAGCCTTTTCTTGTCTGAAATTTGGACTCAGATTAAGAAATGTAATGCACAAAACAAACAAATTAATGAAATAATTTATGTGATTAAATTATTAATCACATATATATATATATATATATATATATATATATATATATACTTATATATATAGTCAACAACAAAACACTTGTCTTTTCCAGGGCCATTGTACAGCAAATAGAGCACTGAATTCAGCTTCATCTCATACATTATTTACACAAACAGACACGTTTTATATATATATATATATATATATATATATATAAATCGGATTTGTGAAAATAATGTATGAGATGAAGCTGAATTCAGTGCTCTATTTGCTGTACAATGGCCCTGGAAAAGACAAGTGTTTTGTTGTTGACTTACTATCCAGAAACCATCCATCCATCCATCCATCCATCTATCTATCCATTTTCTTTACACCTTTGTCCCTCAATGGGGTCGGGGCTCTATCCACAAACCACTTGCTGCATTCTTGTTGGTTCTGCAGGAGGCTCAACTTCTGCTTTTCTAAGATGAACGATTGTGTAATTTCACAACTGTTTGCAGCCATTTTCATGAATGAGTCTGAACATTGAGTTGGGGGCGCAGCCAGCAGTGGCTTATATAGATTTAAAGTGACAGAGACTCTAATGCACTTCAAAATAGACAAAACTGATCAGACTAAAAATCTTATCTACGACTGATTTTGTGCAAAACATGAGATGAACATGTTGCTTTAACCTATCCTAACCTGCTCAAAGAAGCATAATATATCACCTTTAAACCAAATGGAGAGTTTTTCTAATGTCAACAAAGTACCTCAGTGACCTTAGAAAATGGTAAAATCAATTTAAAATCTGGAAAACATGAAGAATCTAATTCCTTGTTATGAGGTCATAGTCTTCATGGATCATTAAATCATGGTGTCATGACAGGATTTCAGTTTGTGTGTGTGTGTGTGTGTGTAGTGTGTGTGTAGGTGTGTGTGTGTGTTTTGGCTCTGTGCCGACTCACCTGGACCAGGTCCTCCAGCTGACTCTGGTTGACGCAGGAGTGCTGGGACAGGAAGTCCAGCTTCTGGGACAAGATGGCCAAACGCTGGGCACTGAAAGAGGGACAGACTGAGTTTGTTCTTCCTGTTTTGAAAAAACAGCCTGTTCTATCGGAAAATTAATGAATAACCAAGTTTTTTTTTAAATGGATCAAAACCAGATTTGGCTCAAGAGAGAATCACAATCACAATGCAACATCTTGACGACTTTTAAAACATCATAAAACCATAAAGTTCGAATCATTTCATAGAGATTTGATGAGACAGAAAATAATGATTAATTGTGAAGTGAAAACAAAATGAAAGAATTTAAGTACTATTATTATTTTGCTAATATTATTAATACGGATCTGTAGATATTCTTGTCTTTAAATAATTTTGCTTGCATAGTATAATTTATTTGCATGTTCTTTAGCACAGTATACTGAACAGGCATGTAAATAAAATACCTTTAATTACAAATTTCTGATAGTTATCGAGTCAATACGTAGAATATTGTATTAAATTGAGATGTTGAATTAAAGATTGAGGTGTTGAATTAAATAAGTATTCACAGAACAGGAGTGGGAAATTATTTTGTTCTTGTTTATGTCTCCATGTGTTTTGTCGTTTCCTGTTGTTTGCTTGTTTTCTATTTGGAATAAATAACTAAATTATTCTTAATAAGTTTTTTATTCTTATTGAAGCCAATTATCTGAGAAACACCCAAACGGCATTTGGTCACTTTGGAGTTCAGGGAAACATGGTGCTGGCAGCGTCATGCTGTGGGAATGCTTTCATTCCATATAAAATGGAGGAAGCTAAAAAACCTGTTAGACGCTGCAAAATATTTGAGGTTGTGAAAAATCTCCTCTCTAGACTCCCAAAGCTAATAGTGACATCTTCAAAAACAAAATTATAGAAGTGGTGAGGGTTCTTGATGTGAAGCTGTCCTGAGCTTTTGAGGCTCGGAGATAAAATAAGGAAGCTGGAGGAGTAATAGTGAAATGAAAACAGACGCCCACCTCTCATGAGGCTGCTCCAGCCATCTGAAGACGGTGGCTCCTATCACCAGGTACAGAACCACCAAAAGAAAGATGGCGCTCACCGTCTTCCACTTCATCACTGTGGCCACGACCTGCAACACTTCGGCTGGTCAGTCAGCTCTCAGTAACTCTCTAAAATTACTTCTGTCTGGATAGTTTTTGCTTTCTTTGGTTTGATTCCTCACCTCACTTTCCTCCCGAGGCGTCAGTGTGATTGGCTTGGTGGAGAAGGAGAGGCGAGGCTTCGTGTTGTGAGTGGCTGATTTTGGGTCCAATAAGTCTGGAGCTGCCACTGTGGAAAAAACTGATTATTTAAATTCTTCACATTTTGCACCATCCATTTCCTCTCTTATGCACAAATATTGGTTTATTTGTCTTGATAAAAGTAATGTATCAAGACAAATTACTATTTGAGAGCTGCGCAACCACTGGTTGACTTTAAAAGACGCTTAAAGACTTTTCTATTTAAGCAAGCCTATTCTGCCTCCACATGATTTTTATGATGTTGATTTTATCTATGATTTTAGTTGCACTGTGTAGCACGTTGAGATTTTTGCTAATGAAAAGTGTGGTACAAATAAAATGTATTATTATTATTATTATCATTATTATTATTATTATTTATTTATTTTTATTCCCCATATGAGTCGACATTGTCTAATTGTTACGTGAATGAATGCATCCAGGAAGCAAAGTTGTTGATTAAAGGTTGGCGTTTCGCTACACTGTAAAACAGAGTAGTTTCAAGTGAAACTGAATGGCTTAACTTGGAAATTAAAATCCAACTGCTGCCTTGAAATGCAATTTAAGTAAAGAAGAAAATTGTTTTGGTTTTAACTCAGAAATTAAAGTTCATGAAGTTGATTTAACAAGAGACAAGTTGTCTAAACATTGTGTTTTAAGTTAATTAATCTTGAATTGTGAGTTTTAACTTAATGCTGTAACTTTAAACCAAATAATTATTTCACAATGCAAATAAAAACGGCCCTCACCTGGTTAAAGAGCCACATTTCTGTATTATCAAGTTAAAATAACTACTTATTTTACTTTAGAATAATTTAATTTTTTTGTTTAAAATTACATGAACAAAATTTCTGATCTGATAATGAATCGTATTAAACATCACAATGAATTCAGCTCAAAAACATTTAGTGTGGACAGGACATTATCCTCAAGCTTTAAAATAAACATTTACCTTAATAACACAGGAGTCAGATCATCGTAACGCACTTCCATCTCTGAATACAAAAACAGTCGCTAAGCATTCTGGGAAATAGTTCCCACTCCTCTTTTTCTTCTTTCAGTTTTTTAAGTGTCAACCTAAAAACTCTAATTTATTCTACTCTTATTAAGTTAACACAACCTACTACAGTAAATGTATCTTTCTCAAACTAACATTTAGGATCAAAATCTAAAACTTGTTAAATGTAGTTGACTTAAAGAGCAGAAGATAGTTGACACAACTAAATGTGGCTCAAATGTTTTACAGTGAGATAACTGCATGTATCTTTCTTAAAGGGGATCTATTATGAGGATTCACATTTAGCACATTTTCATGCTTCTATTTTGGTCTCAACAGTTTAAAAACACCCGGCTGTTTTTGGCAGTAAGTTGATGCTAAAAAATGTCCTCTTAATATCCACCAATGGATGTGATTTTGGAAAATTAAAAGTTATATATTTGAAGAGAAAAAAGACGGAAACAGAAATTTTTATTTAAAAGTTATGCCATTTATGTTATTACTCCCAGAGTTCAGTATTAAATTTACTTGAGTAACTTATTGGTAAAGATTTAATTTAGGAGTATTTTTACTATGTTATGCTTGTTATTGTTACTTTTACTTCAGTAACTTTATTAGGAAGTATTTCTACTCTTACTTGAGTCTGATGATGTCATTTTTAAATATTAAATAATTGATGTTTTAATCAGTCACTCAGAACTTGTGTCGTATTTTACTTTTACTTGAGTAAAAATAAATTGAGGAAGTGCGACTCTACAATTTTCAGATATTCTACCCACTTCTGATTACTTATGTACATATTTACCACCAGGTAATCTTTCTTGGTTATCACTAATAGAGAAATTAATAACAAGGCTATCAAGATTCTGGCCTATTTGACCTGCAGCCGATCACATGATCATGAGCCATTTCCTATTTTAGCCAAGCTAACAGAAGCTTTCTATTGGATAATTACTAAATGGGCGGCCGTCTTTCAGCTGCTAACAAGATATTTAACCCATTTAACTGGTGCAATGAGTCTCATTTCTAAAACAACCATGCCGACAGTCACATCCTGTGGTCCTGGAAAAGATGTCAGTGTGTTTAAGAAAGGTCAAAGGTCAAATCACTGGCACGCCACAGCGAATGCAATCTGTAATCAAAGCTAAAGGCAGAGTATTATAAGTGGGATTCTACAGGAATCCATGCTAGGACTACTTATTGTACATTGGCAAATTTATAAACACTTTCCTGTGAGAGGACACCAACATGGCTAAATAAATATATATTCATTAAAAATAATTTTCTTATGTATGTCTGTCATGTTAGACTAAATCAATGCTTATGATTGCATTGATTTACTGTGTGAACCAGCACAACTTATCATGGCTCAAACTGAACATATTTTTACTAAATATGAAAAAAATCCAATTTTATTATCTTCAGTAGGAAGAGTTACACTCCAGAGATTTATCTTAGCATTTCACTGATTTTGTTGGGACTTCAGGAGTTTTTATTGATGATGACAATCTGAGCTGGAGAAAATACATTTTTATTAGCAATTCATTTATAAATATATTAGTATTATCAGAGGAGTATCATCCTCGTGTATAAAAACTGTAATTTTATTTTATGAATTAGTTTATTTTGTCCTTGTTCACATTGTGACCTGGTTTGGACATGACATTTTCTTTCAGCTCTTTATAAACTTTTAGTTCTTCAGAAACATTTTCTGCATTTATTTTAAAGGTCTTTTCAAAATGAACTTTTGAAAAGAAAGAAATAGTTCTTATACAACTCCTATGTCTTTTAAAGCAGTTTCCCACAAGTAGAGAATAATTTTACCTATAGGGATGCTGTAGGTTGCAGGTAAAAATTATTAATTTGAGGAATTTTACCAAACAATTATCTAGTCTCTGTGCTGCAACTGCTTTTCAATTATATTTTGGATTATTGATATATAAAGCAATGCTTTCTGGTGTAACATTGCGATGCATTTCATGCCTTTTTCCTTTATAATTGACAGTTATGTTTACTCTCAATTGGATGAAATGTATTTAATGTTTGAGTTGTCTACTTTGTTGATAGGCACTTTAACCTATCAGCCATTTTTTGTCCTTTTGTGCATTTTAATATGCTAAATAAACTTAAATGCATTGGATTAATCGTAACTTTTAGTATGAACATGGAATAAAATATAACAAGTATTTGAACTTCTTTAGAATAAAATTTAAAGACTCCTTTATATTCTGGGGAAACCCTTTAAAGTTTTTGCATTTGTGTTCAAGTTATAAAAATAATAACAAACTGACGTCCCCTTCCACTTTAGTTTGGTTACAAAAATATTGTATCTGCTCCTCTTCTGCTCTTATGTGTGAGAAATTTATTATTTTTGACGTTTTTATGGTAATAAAACTTGCCTAACTTAGGAAATAAATGACTCAAATATATTTTTTACCATTGTTAAAGAAACATGGAGCTGTTTCTAACTGAATGCACCACTTCACATCAATATGTTTCTTGGAGCTCAATCAGGATAAAATAAAATCCTCACTCACTTGTCGTGGTTGGCTATCCGATGCCCTCCGCTCTCCTCTTCTCCTCACCAGAAGCTTTCAGTGCGTTGCGGGGAATCTTTCCTCCGATGCGTGTCTCCTCTGCGCGGTGCTGAGGAGGGCGGACGGACCGGCGCTCCGTCTTCCCTCTGCTTCCCTTCGTGGCTTTCAGCGCTAATCGGACACTGGTCGGGGCTGTTTGGGGTATTTTTCAGTAAACAGTTTCTCTGGTCTCTCTGTCTCTCGTGGTTTCTGCCAGCTCTCCAGTTGGCGACGCGCTCCGTGTGCGCTCAGGGTTTTGAGCGCACCGGTGACTTGTTACCGAGAGGAGGAGGAAAGGAGGTCCGTGGTACGGAGAGGTGGTTCCCAAACGTGGACACTTATTAGTGTCCAAACACTCATTTGGACACTCAACACTCATTAGTTTCTGACCGTGGAGCAAAAAGTGTGTATGAATTATAGGGGCGCCGCCTTAGATGCGGCGCCAAAATTATTTCTGTTGGTGATAGAGGGATGTAATCAGAGTAGCCAAAAAATGCGCTCTGATTACAGAGTGTTGAAGTATCACTACTTCAACACATTTTTATTCAAGTAAAAATTACTCAAGTAAAAAAAGTACTTTGTAAAAAGTCTACTCAAGTATTCAGTAACTGATCAAATTATCAATAATTTAATATTTAAAAATTACATAATCAGACAACCCAGAATATAAACTTAAGTGGAAATTTTGAAATTTTAAGGATAAAATTACAATAATTGATATAAGTAACAAAAAATTAAATCAGGCTATATATATATATATTTTCAAATCAGTTTCTTTTAATATAAAACTTTAGCAAAAACTGCAGGTGTGTGTCTGAGTCTGGTAAAGTTTTGGTTATTTTAAACATCAGATATAACTTGTCGACATCAAAACTAGTGTATTTAATGTACATGGGGCAGCAGAGGTCAGAGTCTCTAATGTTTAACCAGAGAAGGTGCTGTAAACCAGCTGCTGTTGAAAGCACAGATACGTTATTATCACACTCAACCCCTGCAACCTAACACCTCCTATTTGCTTTAGGATATTTACTCATCACTATGGTCACACTGTCAGTCCTGACTTTCTTTACAGACTTCTCATAAATGACGAGAGAAGAGAAACGAAAGACATTCTTCAGTAATATACAGCACACTTATGATTAATTGTCGACTAATGGTTTATTAAATCAAACTTAATCCAGTCGATTAACATTTAACATCCGCTTAGATCTGCTTTCAGTGTTGTAGTTTGGCCGCCAACCAGCAGAGGGCGCCGCTGGTCATCCTGAAGCGGAGCCGTCCGCTTCAGGATGACCGTAGAGCCGTTGACACAGAAGCAAAGATGGCGGACCAGAACGGGAAAGAGCAAAGGTCAAAATACAGACCGGTGTGGGATACAAAATGCACTTTATGCGGTTCTGTTTTGAAATTTAAACACTAGACAAACTCCGTAACGTAACAAACTCTTCCAGTTTAAAAACAAAAACATACAATTTAAAACTAGATCCCGCTGGAGTTAAAAGCCAAGTAAAATAAATGGGATCTAAGACAAACTTTAAAAGTGGACAGTGAAGGGGCGTCTCTGACCTGCAAAGACAAGTCGTTCCATAATATATGACAGAGAAAGTTAAGGGAGAAGTTATTGCTTTAAAATCGCTCATTCAGCCAACCAATCAAAAATGACTGATGTGCTGGTGCTACATGATTGGATGACATTAATGCAGAGGAGCTAACAGAGGAAAAAAAGCAAAAACGGTTTATTTTGAGAGATGCCCTGAGTTAAAGCACTTCATAGCACAAATTTAAACTCCTTCAAGAGCAGCCACCAACAGTACTACAGTACCAACACCCTCTGATCAAGTGTTTCACATATTTTATTCTTTCCGACTTTTATATTTCGATTGGTCATCAATAAGATCAGTCAACTTTAAATTAATTGTTTAATTGATAACTTGCATCCCTAATATGAGGAATGTGAGAGCGAAAAATTAGGAATATGTTGATTGATCGCATTTTAATGGAAATTTGAAAGGAAAACCTTCCTTGTTGCTCTGCATAAGCCTTAAGTTAAATCTGAAACTTTTCTTAGGTTGATTGCACAGGTTAAGCTTTACTAAACAGACTGACTGAGAATGAAAAAGGCTACAAATTGTGGATTAAATGTGCTGTTACTTAAAGTATTCAGTATTTTCTGGTGCTATTTGTGGTTCATCCTTAAAACGTCCATGTTCACAATGTTCCTCAGCCTCCAAAGACTCAAACATTCATGTCTCTGACTCCATTTGTTTTTCCATCTTTCTTCTTCTCTCAATCCTCCTCCTCCTCCTCCTCCCAGATCCAAATGAGAAATTAATAGCTGCTTAATTGTTGGTGTTTCCACCTCAGAACCCCGACAATTAAAGGTTAATTATGTGCCCACTCCTTTTGCTAAACATAGAAGCTGCCTGTGTGACTTTAAATGTGCAGATTCCTGGCTCGCTTGCTGTAACATCCATTCTGACTTACAGATCTGAATGCATATAAACATTCAGTTTGTGGAAAGAGCCTAATTTATATATCAGCTCAAAAGTTAATTTGATAAATTTGTTGAATGTACGTTAGCAAACAAATACATTAATTTGCAGTGGTAGTTTTTCATTTAATATATACAATCAAATGATCAAAGTTTGGGATAATGTTTTAAACCCTAAACAAACTTTGAGCTTAACTTTCTCCCTAAAGTGTCGATTTCTTGGTATTCATTATGAGATTTGTTCACTGATGTTCTCTACATCTGAGGCCTGGTTTATACCTAAATTAAATTACACTCTTTTTACTAAATTAGGGTCTGATGCTGCTGCCCAACAGATACGGGGAGAAGAGACGACGCTCTCAACAACAGACTTATACTTTAAGTTCTTATAGTTATACTTAACTGCATCATCTTACTGCAAACCTTGAAGGATCTCAGCTTCCTCAAGAAGTCCAGACTGCTCTGTTTCTGCTTATGGACAAAACCACTAAGAAACCATTCCAGGTTTTATGCTGCATAAAAACTGGTGCGCTGTGAAATGGACTTCATGTACATCAAAATGGATGGAACATAAATGTTCACCACGCTTTTCAGACAGTTTGAAAGCCTTTTATCATTTTCTTTTATTCGCTGCTTTTTCTTATGCCATCACAGGAAGTCATTGTAAAGTGCAGATAGTAACATGAGTGTTTTAAGAAAATGTATTTCTTAAAATGTCTCGAAACTTACTAATTCATAACAGAAAGACCAGACTGATCTTACTGAACTTTAGTTTGTGTTTCTGCCTCATAAATCCTCTGTTTGTGATGTGTTTCTGCCCCTGATCTCTCAGTCTGCTGAGCTTTGCTTAGTTCATTTATTAGCCTCCATGTTTACACAGGAAACACTCGTCACCCCCACTATGCTTCTGCTGATCCATTTATCCCTTTATGGTTTTATTTATGATGTCCATTTCTTACACTCTGTTTCTTTCTCTCTTTGTTTTACTGTTTCATTGATTCAGCTTTTCATCATTTTCACTTAATGTCTAGCCAATCACATTTAAATTAGTTCATTAAATTGGATTCATTAAAACCCATTTTTGTGAACTCTTTAATGAATGCACTATGGAAATGTTTCCAGTGTTTCTTTTTCTGAGAACTGTTGACTAGTCTGAAGAAATGTTGTTGCAGTTGGGATTAACATGCCTGTGTGTCTGCATATCTGTGAGCTGCAGCACATCCTTTATAAACGGGCTGCTTAATGACCGCAGTTCGTCTGCAGAGCAACAATCAGTGACGCTGATTCTTAGTTATGGTCAATTTATGCTGCAGGTACTAAAGATAGAACTCTCATTTAACTTGTTTTTCTGCCATTTGTTATCAGTGATAGGTAGTCTGTCTGAAGGGTAAAAATAATACATGGAGCAAATATTTTCCTTCTATTCAATGATGTGTCTCCACTATAAAAGTGCTTCTTAATGTCTCCACTATATGGGGCGTTTGTTAGCTTAACAATTTGTATATCACAGAATCAGAGCTAATAAAGGAACTTTTAATTATTATGTTAATAGAGAAACCAAAAGCACACAATTTTTAATCATGTGCAGCTTTATTTATGTTCATTCATCAAACATTTTTGTCAAGTTTGCACCAAATTGAAGCTCTTTTTCCAACTATTCTAAAATTAAACTGAAGCCAAATGTTCTACCAAATTAGTTTCCAGTAAGTTTTTTTTTCATTGCTCTAGAAAAAATTAATAGATCACTTAAGATTATCAGTTTTCTGGTTTTAGTTTTTATATGTATACGTTTGAGTAAAATGAACATTAATTTATTCTATGAACTTCTGACAACATGTCTCTGAAATTAGAAGCAAAGATTTTGTATTTACAGAAAATTCGGAATGATCAAAATAATGAAAAAGATGCAGAGCTTTCAGACCTAAAGATAATGCAAAGAAAACCAGTTCATATTCATTTAGAAACCACAATACTGATGTTTTAACTGAAAGAGTTCAGAGATCAGTATTTGGTGGAATAACTAGGAGGTTTTCAATGGGGTTCAGTGCAGTGGGCTCTTCATTTTTTCCAAAGCTGTACATGGATTTAAATATTTTCAGACTTTAATGGAGATACAGAACATTTTGTTCTGATTTTGTTTGCTGGTTTTCTCACCCGACCTGTCCAGGGTGACCCCGCCTCTCGCCCGGAACGCTAGCTGGAGATAGGCACCAGCACCTCCCGACCCCATCAAGGGACAAGGATGTAGGAAAATGAATGGATGGATGGATGGGTTTTCTCACCCAAACGTCTTGCTTTATGCCTTTTCACAACATTTCTGCTGGATTAAGGTCAAGACTTTTGCTGTGGTTGCCAAGTAACGGCCCAGTATTCGTTGATCGTGACTTAATATTCTGGAGACTTTTTAAATGGCTCATTTTCCAGAAACCAAAAAAACATTAACTTATTGACAAATAAACATCTGAGTAGTAAAAAAAACAAAAAAACAAAACAAAAAAAAAACACTTGGTTTGTTTTTAGAAGCAGTTGAGATCCAAATGGATGAAAAAAAAGAAAAAAAAAGAAAAATGTAAATTTTTCAGAACATTAGGACTGTTCTTTTAGAAATGTTCAAAGGTTTGGGAAAATTAACATTTTCTTTACAAGGCTAATTTTAGGCTCTTTCTGAATGTCATAGCCCATACGTTAAATGTGACAAAATTAGGAGCAAATGTCTAGACATGCACTAATCTGCTCATTGCGTTGTTGTCTGTCCGTTTCCATGGCAACGGGTCCGCGTGTAGGTTAATGTCCACACACACACATAGAGCGAGGAAAAAGCAGAACAGAAGAGGTTTTATTGGGGCCTGTCATTAGCATTACATAGGAAAGAGCAGTGACTGCCTTCATGGACCTTAACACAGGGATCGCGTTTCATTGGCTAATGCTCAATTTACGTCACAGCGCAGCTATCAGTGCGTCCATCTTTTCACCTCCAAGCAAGACAACCAGAGAGCGACAGTCACACATTTAACGTCAAACACATGCTTGTTTTTGAAAGCATCAGTCAAAGTCAAGACCTAAATCCAATTGTGAATCAATGCAAGACTTGAACATTGATTTTAGCATATGCCCTCCATCATGTCTGACTGCTGTTTGGCAAATAACAGAAAGGGTCAATCTCTAGTTGTGCATAACTGGTAGAGACATACAGTTCTTCTAAGACTTTTATAAAGTAAATATTCTTTCCATGCTGCTTCACAATTATGTGATGTTTTTTTATGACGGTGTATTATGTAAAATCTCAAGATAATTGAATTAATTATGTGGCTGTAGCACGACAAAACGTGAAATATTTAAGGGTTCTGAATAGTTTTGGGGAAACACTGTACAGACACATTTTCTTCTTTCCTCTTCATAAAGCGTTATTTTGCAAAATGATTATTTATTTAAACACTGCTTACCGTAAGCAAGACATTGTCTTACTTTATGCCGTGACCCACAGCGCTTATATATTGTTTATTTTATGTTAAAGACATATAATTCGTTATCTCGTTTTAAGAGATACGTATCTCGTTATAACAGATAGCGCTCGATTTTTTTTCCTGCGTGACAGCAATGCGCTTCCGTAGAAAGGTGCGCTGAAGTGTTTGGGAAAACATCATAGGCGCGTCGCTCCCTCCAGACGGGGTTTTTGCGCCCTCTGTGCCGCCCTATGTGCATACCCTTTGCGCTGCATACCCACTTTTTGCGCCTGCATACCCACTTTTTGCGCCTGCATACCCACTTTTTGCGCCCTGCATACCCACTTTTTGCGCCCTGCATACCCACTTTTTGCGCCCTGCATACCCACTTTTTGCGCCCTGCATACCCACTTTTTGCGCCCTGCATACCCACTTTGCGCCTGCATACCACTTTGCGCCACTGAGCAGATAAAGCAGAGATTATCAATCTGGGGAATCAACACCAAAAACAAACATTTCCCACACACAAAAAAGTAGCAAAAACATCAAAACAGAGCATCCTGTCTGTTATATTATTTTGTCAGGCTTGATGTCTAATATTGCGATTATTAATGAATTTTTCCCTGAACACAGCGGAGGTGGGGGCGCCGATTTATGTTTTCGCATCCACGTGAAAAATGTGTAGTTGCGCCACTGGAAGCTGACTTGTATTTCTTTGAGACCGTAAGAGTTTTACATTTAGGAGTTAAAATGGACACATGGTGATCCAGACATACATTCAGGCAACATTCCTGCCAAAAAGCAGCCGTTATTTCCTAAAACAAATAGGATTTCCAAAACAAAAGATCATATGTGTTTTTAAACTTTATCAATTCCAGGTAGGAAGACATCTCTGACCTTTGTAATAACATGTATGAATACTTTGACACTTTTGGAACCCCATATAAGCTTGTAAGATGCTTAATTACTTCCATACTCTCTGAAACATATTTTACAAGTGTTTCCATGTGACCATGTAAGTATTTCTGTGCAAGTCTTTCTAGTTGACCTTTCCATACGTCTATGTGTAACTGTGTTGCAGGTCACAGTTGCCCATTGACTTCATGGAAACAGAACTTTTTATCCAGTTGAAAACATTGAGTCCACACGTATTACGCATGTCCAAGTCATGTCAGAGTGTACAATTAAAACTTCCATTAATTTGCCTGACTGTTTGGACCCCCTTGCAAATAACCCTGCATGTCGAGAACATTTTCTGACACAAGTCTCCAATTAGACGCTCATGACGTGAAACTGCTCTCCGTCTGTGTTTAGACATGAGTGTGTTTAAACTGGTATGCAGAGAAAAATATCCTCCTTGTGTGATTCTGACCAACAATCTACATGTGACATGTAGGAAAGATTTCCTACAAAAGTAAAACATACCTTCACATTTTATAACAGGATTTTTACAAAATGTTTCACATGTATAACGTTTTACACACGTTAAAAATTACGACACAACACAATTGTCAGATATAAAATGCATGTTCATATTTTAAAGACAAAATAAAATATGCAAATGTCATCACATCATATTTTTCAAATTTATCATTTCATTTAATCTTCTTGATGTTTCCTCACTGAAAAAATACAAAAGTATTTTGGTCTAGTTTCTAGTGCTAATATCAAGACTAACTTAGAAGTGACTTTGCAGCAAGAAATAAGAGCTTGTTTTAAGTAAATAATTCTTTAATTTGGATGAAAAAAATACTAAACCCATTGCAGATTAATTTACTGAAGCTGCCAATAGAGCAAGTACTTTTTCATTCAAAATGAAGGAATTCCTGACTGAAAACAAGCTCCTACATGTTGCTGAAAAGTTACTACTAAGTTAGTATAGCTACTTGAAATAGGACAAAACTGATTTATTTTCACTAGAAACTAGACAAAAATGCTTTGTGAGATTTTGTATTTTTCATTGAGGAAATTAAATGATTATTTAACTCATGAGTTTAATAAATATATTGTAGCAATATTTGCATATTTTATTAGAAACTCGACCTTGGTAAGATTTTGTATTTTAGCGGTTTGCATTTTACCAACTGATCACCAAACCTGTTCCTAAACCCATTCTCACAAGAATCTAAAATATTAAATTTTGCAAGAGGAATAATCACAAAGACAGTTTTCAGACAGCTGAGCTTTGAGTTGCATCCGTTCAGAGAGTTTGAGCTCCACGCACTGAATGCAAATTGGGACGGCATGTACCAAGTACTGCAGTGAGCGTACACTGAAATGACACCGAGGTCCAGAGGTCAAAAATAGACTCACAGTTTTCACTGTTAGGGGCCACCAAAAAGAGGACCCTAATCCCTGTTATGTAATGGAGGGATGTCCTCAGTTTGGGACATGTGTGAGCGCCATGGCTGTGTGAGCATGCTTAAGAAAACAAAGACGTGCAGTTGTGCGACACTGTGCAGAAAGGTCAGTGTCACTAAACGGTCCGTTAGGGAAAACTATTGTTTTTTTTTCTTTTGTGTACTTTTGGTGAATTTTTAACCTTATATACAGGCCGTCAATTAGATAAAACGCCTTTCAAGCCCATTAAACTTCTTCACTTCTTTATATAATCAACACAAAGGGAATTATTGTAAGGCAAAAGGCAAGAAAGACATTATTTTCAAACATTTTTACAAATAAAAATCTGGAATGTGAAACTGTATTTGCAACTTTGAGTCAGTACTTTGATGAAATACCTTTAGGTGGATTACCAAAGTGCATCATACTTTTACCCCAAAACACATCAGTTATGAAAAACATGTATCATGTTCACCATTTTGCAATGTGTTGTGTTGGTCAAGCCCAATAAAATACAATAAAATTTGTTGTAATATGATAATATGTAAGGAAATTTAAGGGAAGTGAGTACTTTAGCAAAGCTATCCAATTTGTGCAACTGTTCTGAAAATAGTAAAGCTGATGTGCAGTAAAACATGAACAGTTAAAGACCAAATTTGTTAAATGTGAGTAATTAATTGGTCTGTTTTTGTAATTTTCCCTCCAGATGCTGTGAATACAACCACAGGCAAAAAATATGGCGTTAATACTGTTGGAGGATGTAAAAGAATACAGATATCTTACTCACGTACTCATATTTGACAGTAAATCATGTGAATAATTGCAGCGTAATCCCGTTTCCTGTAAGCGGCCGTCGGTCGGATGCTTGTGCACCGACCAGCTGTGAAATAACGAGTCAACATGGGGCTGCAGTCACGAACAGAGATGCTTGACCTCCTGTGTAATGCTTTTCTTTTCATCCTGCAACTGGAAGGTCTCACACATTCTTCCTTGACTTGCTGTGTGTACAGCCACATTTAATATGAAGTAATATGGTAATTATTGAAAATATGGTCTCTCGTTGTTAATTTCCTTAAAATGTGCAACCTTACATCATGCAATGATTTTCTTTTATTACATCTGAAGTAAAAAACTTTCAAAATCTTATGCCTAAATGCAAGGAAAAATACTTTTTGTGTATTAATAGTGTACTGTTGTGTGGGAGAAGATTCTTCTGTAAATTTAAAGTAAAGATAGTTAGCCATCTGTTAGAGAACAAACTTTCTGAAACTGAGATTACACACAAGGTGTGCCTTAGCTATTTTTGGAAAGATCTATTACGTACTTTTTGTAAAGTCAAGCAAGGAGGCCACACTTTAAAAAAGTTGAATTCTTCCTTCAGCTCAAATTTGTTCTGTCATGTTTATTCTGTCTGTATTGAAACCTTAAGGACTCGTTCGTTTGGATCTGGGAAGTGAGCTTGTGTTTGTTTTTGTGTGCGTAGTTTTATCTGTAATTATTCCGATGAGTAAAAAAACAAACATTCTCATGTTTCTATGGTGTAAGACAGGGGTCCCCAAACTTTTTCCTGTGAGGGCCACATAATTTTTCCCTTCTCTAGTGGGAGTCGGAGTCAGTTTGTAACAGAGAAAGTGTGACGTTTGCAGGAGTGCCTAAATGTAATTTTTTTTGTTTTCCAGAAAGCACAATCAAATAACCCTCTCTGGGTTCTTGCAGAAAAAATCCAGTAAATAGCACTATTTATGAAATAAATACCGTATTTTCCGGGCTATAAGCCGCAGATCTCTGCCGCTCCAGGTTTTTCACAGTGAATCAGCAGCAGCAGAGGGGGCCGGACAGCCAACATTTGAGCAGTTACAGGTCAATTGAATATCACATTTATTACAGTTGAAAAAGAAAAAGGTGCCAAGTTTAGATTTACCTGAACTGATTACGGTAGTTACCGAACGATAACTGTAACAGTAAAAGTGCTGATCCTTCGGGTTGCTACTAGCATGTGCTAAATGAAAATAAATGGGCGCCTTCTTCTTTTCTTCTTTAGATTTCAACGGCAGCTTGCATCCATTGTTGTTGCACTACTGCCATCTACGGGATCCTAATATCCAGTATTATTTTAAAAATAAAAATCTTCTTATTCCCCTCAATGCTATTTAACTGATCAGTAACATTCTCAAATTTCAATTTGCTATTAAAACCTGATTCTGTTTTAATGGGCGCTTTCTTCTTTTATTTCCAATTTTGACTTCCAATGATTCACTTCCTGCTAAAGAGCCCCCTGGTGGTTGAAGAAGAAAACCACATATAAGCTGCACCGGGCTATAAGCCGCAAGGTTCAAAGCTTAGAAAAAAAGTAACGTCTTCTAGTCCAGAAAATACGGTATAAGACAAAAAATCTCTGATATTGTTCTGGGGGTCGGACCAAATGTGGAGGTGGGCCGGATCCGGCCCGCGGGCCGTAGTTTGAGAACCACTGGCGTAAGAACTCATGTTGCTTTAAGTAAAGATCACTTTACTTAGTAAAGATCACTTTGTTGTTGTCTTTATAATCTGTACTGCAGCTGATTAAACTAGGTTGGCATTGAAGTCCGTCTCTGCTCCTTAACTTTATTATCAATAACTTGCTAAAGTTAACTCAAGGTTGAGAAAACTAAATAATCTGAACTTTTGGAAATTATTTTTAGGTGGAAATATTTTATAAACTTGTCACTGAATCCCGTTGTACTTCCTAAAATGTGGCATTTAATGAAAATATGTTAAACTTTTAAAGATTTGCATGTAGCCAAGTCAACATTTCCAACAAAACTACATCGTGAATTGCAATATGATACTTAGAGCTAAATAAAATGCTACAGGGACATCTTGTGGTCAGATTGTAGAATTGCAACTCTGCCCTTTATTTTCCAGGTGTGGACTGAACCATTTTAATAGGGTTGATCAAAAAACATTCAGTATTTCTAATCTTTAATTTTAATATAAGTAAATCCAAAATTTAAAATGTGAAATGTGAAAATCTCATAAATGTGAAAAAGTAATCGTCCCACCATTAAGGATTTGGGGGAAATATTGTCCCACTTTTCTTGTTTTCATTCAGTCACATTGCAAAGTGTTTTAAAATAATCCCACATCATCTTAATCTTACTAAAGTCTAGACCGCTACCATTTTAATCCCATCGTTTTGGGTTTTTTGAGCCATTCAGACAAACTTACTGCTGTGTTTGGAACTGATGACTTGTTATTTCTTTTCAGATTGTTCTTTTAAAGAGCAAAATTTTGATTTGACTTTTTACCAAATACTTATTTACTGTTACTTGAGTAATTTCTTGTTATGTTATTTACTTGTAAAATTACTTCTTTACTTAGTAAAGTATTGTTATTCTAAAGTAGTGTGAAAAACCCTCCAGTACAATTGTGGGTACTCTATCCACCTTGTAGTAAACTTTGTGAATTTATTACATTTTGGCATTTTTGGTCTTCCATACAGGAGAGGCCGCTGCGCTTTCCTTTAAAGCTACAGCTACTGGGTTTAAACTGCACGTTAATCACAACCCTAAACATGCTGCAGAAACAAACGGCTGACAGCATTTTCACCCACACGAATGAACTGCTGCTCCGCCCATTTAAACGAAGTGAAAGACGAGAAGTGACCCAGGATGACATAAATACATGTCAGGTTTGTGTGTCCGCACCCTTAGAGGAATGTGACTGTGTGCGTGGACGTGGCGTGGCAGGAAAATCCCGGACAAAGACAGACCGGGCTCCTCCACGTGGAACCTGCCACGGAGCAAAAGCCGCAGCGGGGACCAGGGCGGGGGAGGGCGCGGCGCTGCAGAGGGCGCGCGGCGGCGCGGGGCGGCGCGGGCGGCGGTGCGGGACGGGCCAGAGGTGTTCTCCAGAAATGAACCTTTAACCTGCGGAAATCAACGCGTTTCTCCTGTCAACACTCCAGCTATGCATTCAGGTAGGCTCGGTGTGCAAGTTATAGAGCTGGTTTTTACCGACTGCAAGGTTATTTAAATATTTAGTTTCCAGGTTACTAAGGATCCTAAAAAGACCGTAAATATTTGTCCGAGATGGAGGTTTGATGCTAAAGACAGACACCATTCAGGAGCCTGTTTGTCTCGTCGTGTGAATGCGGTGGCAGATAATGCTGCAATGAAACGGAGCAAACTGTGTGACTGTAAGAGGAAGCTGCAGTGATTTCAACAATACAAATATATGAACAATACACTGATAAACCCCCTACCTTTTAGTAAAGGACACAAAATGTGTTTTAGTTGTTGATCCTCGTTTGGAATAGTACAATGCTTATTGATAAAGAGAAAAATTGGAAGGCAATGACCATAAAACATTGAATTTCTAAGAACAAAGTATAACAATACCTCATCTTAAAGGGACAGTTTTCATTTTGACCTACTTACCATTCAACTGAGAATAAAAACTGCAGGTTTTATTCATGCATCACAGCAAATTAGTTAATTTTCTTCTGCTAAAAGCTTCTCTTTGATGTGACTATAAATAAGGATTCAGAATAATGTATTAGTTAAATCTGAATGGTTCTAAAACAGTCTGAAGATTTACAAGACTCAAAGAAAACTGACCTTTGGGTTTAAATGTAATGCAAAAACCAAAATAAACCAAAATTAATTTGTAGAGCTGTATCATAACTTTGAGAATTTTATTTGTATCTTTTCAGTGAACACAGTTATTTTTATTTTTATGGAAGCCATTTCCACCTCTGTGGTGAGAACAGAGTTTATAAATGAATCTTGTATTTATGACTTGATTATGTTTTACTAATGAGATAAAACCTAATAATAATTATCACAACTATGAGATGCAGAACATTCACTTTTACACAGGTAGAAAAATGGCTTCTATTGTAGTGTTGTGGTTTTTCTGAAAGTTGACCTTTTTAACTATAATTTTAAAAGTGAAAGCAGAATGTTTGATTTTTGTAAGTTGCTAATTTCAAGAAAAAACAAAACATAAAATGCTAAAATCAGCAGATGTGAACTGTAAACAGGCTGAGAAACCTTCAGTTAGTGCCGATGAGTTTAAAAATAATCTATGAAATGTTTACCTTCAAAATCAGACTTCCTATCAAATCTTGAAGTGTAACAGTATTCAGCGTGGGGAAACTACACTGAATGTTTGATTCCATCACTGTGTATTTTCAGGACTTCTCATGGGGTTCCGGCTGGTCCCACCTGCTCTGTCCCTGTGTTTCCTCATAAACCTGAGCCTGGCAGCACCGGGTCTCCCTGGGACTCAAAGGTGACCCAGTCACTCCATTAGGGAGCCTCACTCATCACATTTATAACATTTGAAGCTAAAATTTAAGCTACGATATGTCCAGGTGACGGTAGATGTTTAGATTCATGTTGTCACTGTTTGACACTAAGTCAGACTAAACTATTCCAGACTAAATAAAAATAATTTATTTTTGGTAAATATTGGGTGATGTTTATGTTACACATGTAGGATTAAAAACAAATAAATAACATTCAACACGTCATAGATCTACTATTTTTGTTTTGTTGCCTTTTGTTCGTTTTTCAGGGAAGAATCGGACCTCCATCCCCCCCAGGACAGATCAACCCCTTCGGCTCTGGAGAAGAGGAACGCAGGTGAGAGGCTTTCAAACGAGGCCCAGCTGATGAACTGTGACCTCACTCCGAGTCAGAAATGAGCTTTTTAAGAAAGCCCATCTCAAGTTTATGTCTGCATCACCACTCGTTTCCTCCAGCCGCACTATTAAGGTTTTACATCGTTGCTAGCAATCAAAACCTAGTATAAAATAAAATCATCAGCCATTGTTTTCGTCAGACTGGTTTCTGATGTTGACACATAAAACTTAGACTGGAAAGATTAATCAGATTAATCAGCATGAATCAATTAATTGTCAACTAATTTAGTACTTGTTAACTGTAGTACACGGACTCAAAAAACATTTGCTGAGAGCTCAACATTTTCAAAGGAGTAATTAAGCTAAAAGTGTTCAAAAATATATATAGTTTGCATTTAAGAGCCCTTCTTTGTAAATGTTTTCCTTTTATGTGGCAGCTTTAGCTTCACCTGATACAAATTCAGTAAAAGCGATAAAAAAGTCCTTATTGATCACTTTTTGATATTCATTTATTAATCGGTTAATCCAAAAAATAAAATAAAACAAAAATTAAAGGATATTAAGAAAGATGTTAAAGTCTTGGGCTTTTCACATGTTGATTCTAGGAAGTATTATTATTTTTTCAGTCTAGATTAATGTTTTGCTCCAAAATACCAAGCGTACACTGAAGGAATATTATGTTATTTCATTTTAGGCAATAAAATGCATATTTTATTTTAAAAAGGAACTTAATTGTTTATCTGCCATTGTAATATTGTAAAGACTTAAATGAAAAATGTGCAGAAAGCACCTATTTTTTATCTGATTAATTGATTGTCAAATAGTCAATACATTAATCAATAACTGAAATAATTATTTGTTACAGCCTTATATAAACGCCACAGGCACCGTGTTTAATTTTTTACAATGCACTGAGCAGGTTCTGTCTTGTCACTCTGGACTTCGGTTTCTGCTGCTGATGCGGCCAGAGCCAAACTCTGATAAGAACTGCAGGAGGAGAAACGCCAGACTTTATTTTTGTTATTATTATATGAATATTCCCAGTGCACATCTTTATTTTAATAATTTCATCCGTTATTTTTTTCCTATTTTAATTTTTTACTTTCTGTTATTTCCACCTGATGTTTTGTAAAACTCTGTAATCGCAGATTGTTGCAAAGCTACATTCAGCAAAGTCTACGCAACAGCCAGGGAAGTCCTGACATCACTTCCTGGGAGCAAGGTAGACAACACCTACCGCAAACAACACTTAATATCCAAGATCCATACAAACACGGATCAATAAATCACTGAATTATTGAAAGGGTAACTTATTTTAATGATTAAACTGACCAAGTAAAAGCAACATATCAAATTTCTCTGGTCATGGACTTGATTGTTCCCCATTTTATCACTGATCGGACCTGAAGCAACTTGAACTTTTTTTTTGTTTCACCATCCTACGATGTAATATTTGGGCAGTTTCAAAACAGGTAACTTTCCACCAAAAAAAAACAAAACAAAAAAAACCCTGAAATTTTGAGATTGATCTCAGAAATTTCCCAGAAAAAAATACATGGATATTTGAGTTTCAAAAGTCAAAACAAACCATCATCCTCCTGTCACTTCCTGTCGTCTTCTTTGCTGTTTTCAGCAGTAGTAACGTCCAGCTGTTGATCATGTCTTGCATGATGCAAAAAAGTGTTTCCACTGTAGTTTTGTAAAAATGTTATTTCAGTTCAGCCAAAAAAACACCTCATTATGGCACAGAAACTTGTTTTCGTTAAATATGAGTTTTTTCAAAATACTTTTTCAAAGTCAAATTTAAATGAACGTTAGTATACAACGTGTCTTCTCTGTTTTGCTTCAGAGGTTTTCTTCCTGTTTCGTCTCTACGATTATGATCGCGGCGGATTCTTGGATGGCTTGGAGATCATGAAGCTGCTCTCTGACTACAACTCCCATCATGCACTAGGACCAGAGGCCAGTGAGCAAGTAAGCTGAAGTGACTGAGTCAGTGTGTTGTTGTTTTATAAGCCACTAGTCTTTTTTAACATTTCTTGTTTTTTTAGGCAGTAGTCTGTAGTATTTGTTAATACCTCCTTCAGGGTTCTGTGGCTGCTTTTTTAAATGTGTCTTTTCTTTTCGTGCCTTCTGGGTTCAGGTTGTGTCCATGGTGGATTTCTTACTACAAACTCAGGATCTAAACCAGGATGGACTACTGGACCCTTCAGAGCTGCTGTCGCCTTCATTTATTAATACACAGGTACACCGACAACAGAAACCTTGACTGTTAGCAAAATTTACACCACATGCACACATTGTTTCATCTGTAATATATATTTTTTAAAAATCTGAAAGTTGTTATATTTAATAAACTACCTCTAATTGTCTGTAGAAGATGCATTATTAGCAGAGTTGGGTAGTAACTAGTTACATTTACTTGAGTAACTTTGTGGAAAAAATTTACTTTTTACAGTACTTTTTTACTTGAGTAATTTTAGTGTGAAGTATCGATAATCTGTCCACTGTGAGAAACTTCACTGAGTGAAGAACAAACAAGTTTTAACAAAAATTCACAAGACACACACCTGCAGTTTTATTAACTTCAGATGTTTTATTGAAAGAAATTGATGTTGAAAATGTCTCTTTTGCCTAATTTTGTTATTTTGTAATTATATTATTCATGTAAATTATTTTCAGTTTATTTAATATTTAAATATTTAATTTAAATGAGTTTAAATTAAATCAAATATTTATGAATACTACAATAAATACTACAATTATTATGTAAGCTTTCAACATTGAATTAAACTTTAAAGTTTAAATGTCAAAAGGTACTTGAGTATCCTTTTTACCAAATACTTTCAATCTTAATCTTTTTTGCACTGTGACCAGTAAAGACTACTAGAATGTATTAGCACTTTAGCTTTAGTATTAGCACTAGCACTAGTGATGTAGCTAAACTAGCTAAAGCGAGTTACCATAGCACAGTGGTTCCCAAACGTTTTTTCCTGCGCCCCCCAGTGGTTTCCAAACATTGTCTGGGCCCCCCCTGTCCCTGCTCCTGGGGGAGGAGGGGGGGCGCGACTTTTTTGGGAGCAAAATTAATGTACGTAGCTGAACATAGACAACAACATCGGTAGCCTACAGGCTTCTTGTTAAGCTTAAGGTGCTGTATTGATATTAGCTAATCATCTTTTAGCTAACTTTACATGCATCCAACAGCTTCACTCAACTCAGTCGGTTAGTTTGGGGGAAAAAAACTGTGTAAAGTTCTTGAGTTTTGCTGCATCAACATGCAGCCTTATTTGACTGTTCACGCGCGCAAGCCCCGCCTCCCCCGGGCCACAGCAAAACTTTCGCGGTAATAAAAAGGTTGGAGACACTGTTCTAACACACACCTGCGCAGCTGTGCACAGCAACAGCAGGTCTCCATCGCTGCTGCACAGGTGTGTAAACCAACGCGAGTGTCGTAGCGCTCATGTTGCGTTTAAAAGCGGTTCGGAAAAACAGGTTACCACATGTTAACAACGGATTAAACAGTTTTAACTGCTGATAAATGTGACAGAGGACACGGATATGGGAAGTGTGGAAGGCCCTACTGTATCAAATTGACATAAGAATAACAGAGAGTTGGCCGTTCTAAGGTAAAAACCCAGTGCATACAGCGTCCATGGTTGTTGTTGTTTTTTTTCCATCCAGAGGCTTCCCGCGCCCCCCCTGCAATGGCGGGTCGCGCCCCACAGTTTGGGAATCTCTGCCATAGCAATTGAAAATCTACCATTCAGTGTTACATTTGAGAACCAATATAACTGATTAAAATACTAATAATTGTAACAGCTTTTAATGTCCTCAAGATTTCCTCCAATGATTTACTGTTACATCCTGTTTGATAGATTTTTTTTTTACATTATTTTTTTGAAGTGACGTTGTTTATCTACATCTACTTTAAAGGGCTCAAGCAACAACCAAACACCTCATCAAGAGCAGGAGTTGGCAGAAGAGAACATGCAATCAAACACAATTACTGTGGAGTTGAATGCAGGCGCAGCGGAGCAGAAAGACGAGCAGCAACCTGACATAATGACGCTTCAGGACGAACACATAAAGCAAACAGAGGAACATCAAGAACTTCCTAATGTGCTAGCAGAAACCCACCATGACCTGTGCATCAAGGACAACCAGAAATATAAATATTAACCACTCTACCATTTAGCCTGCTGCAGAAAAAAACGTTTAAAGATAAAAGATAAATTTATCGCTGTAAATTGTGTTTTTTTTTTAAATATATGAATCTCTAAGCATATTTTAACAAATAGCTGTTAAAATGCTGGGCCTATTCAACGGCTTTCTGTCACATTCTTTCTACGAATAAAGTGATTCCCACAGCTTTTCCCACAAAAAGCCTGTTTGTCACAGTCAATAAGTCACATTCCCTATTTCAAACCCACATCTGATGGGATTTGTTATTGTTTGCAACTATTATTATCTGTTTGGTATTTAATTATTATGCCCAAGGAGTGCAATTGGACTGATATTTACATTTATTTATTTAAACTGCTTTGATATATAGTTAGCTTAGTAAATTCAGTGTGATGTGCCATAAAATAACACAAATTTTCACAAAATGCTCATCTTTGTTATTGCATTCAGAATGACCAGTTGAAATAACGGAAATTTATTTTTTTCTTTAGCAGTTGATTCAAAATGTTTGTGGGAAAATGTTGCTTATAAATTGTAAATCAACTTAATTTATAAATGATTTATTTACTTTTTGAATTTAGTTTAAAGGCTACTGCCTTAATAATAAATAAATTGTTTCTTTGATTTATTTGTGTCCTATTGGTCTAATGGTGTTTACATTTTGGTTAGATTTTATTAGAATTTATAAGTAATATATAAGACTGCACAAATATGTTGTTTTTTTTAAAGTTCAAGCATATATTGCTCCAATCGTTTTTTCATATTTCATTTTATGTATTTATTCATTTTGTGACAATAACGTTACCTCACAAACCGAATAAACGGGTAACGTTCGGTTGCTAGGCAACGGGAAAACAAGCTGAAAGATGGAGGAGGACATAGAAATTGAAGGTAATGTAGTTAACCTACAGATTTAGAAGATTTGCTTAACTTGTTAGAGGTGTATTAAGAACAGCTTTCGTTATTCGGCTGTTTCAGAAAGCGAAAACATTTTGGTCATTCACAAGAAGATAACGACCGCCTTCGAGCCGTTTGACTACGAGTCCAAAAACACGGTGGACGTCCGGTAAGTAATAATTGATGTACAATTATTAAAAAGTACAAAATAACTAATAATAATAAAGTGGTATTTCAGTTATTCAGTCTAAATATTGAAGCTCGTTTTCATTAGACCCAGAAACACATTTAAGATTTAATTTCTATTTGTTTTGATGATTATGACTGAAATGATAGCATTTTGTCATCAGTAAGAACAAATCTGTAGAAATTGGGAGAATTACGTGTTTGGAAAACCTTCTGGACTGAAAAAGGTAGAAAGAGTAAGTAGGTCTTCTTTATTGTCGGTAGCTATTATTTATTTATTTTTTTAAAAAAACCTTGAAACCAAACGATGTCAGGAAATAGCGCAGTTTCTGCATCAAGCTGTGCAGATATAATGTTTCCTTCTAACTCTCGTTATGTGCCTGTTTTCCAGGGAGATCGGTACCATTATGTATTCTCTGGACTGCTTCCCCACTCAAGCAGACATACGTGAATTTATAGCGGAGGTCAGAGTTTTTATGTTTATTCTTTTCATACACAAATGAACTAATCACGATTATGTAAATGAGCTACTGCTGGCCACGCCCTTCCAGCTCACGCGTCTCTCTGACGTATGAAGCGCAGTAGTACAACTTTACATCTTTGTACCCAAAGCACAGTAATTCAGCACAAAACCGTTTCTTTTCCCTCAAATGCTGTATTTTTCTAAAATTTGCGAGGTTAGAGGAGAAGCACTTCTTTCAACATGTAAAAAAAAAAAAATAAAATAAAAATCAGACAATGTCGGTAATGTCCGATATATCTTTTCCCAAACACTGTACCTTCTTTATATAAACCATCATCTCAAGTTCTCTACAATTCTGCTAGTAAATGCGTAGATATTGTAGCGCAACAGGAGACAGTCAGGACCAGCAAAGGCTTCATTTAGCACAACGTTAGCTTATGCTAACTGACGATCATGTCTGTGCCTAATAATACAAGACACACAAAACATTTTGTACTTACATCACCATCATCTGTAGGTTTGTGACGAACACTTTCAGGTCGTTTGCCCGTAACACTGCCAGTAAATGCTACCTGTATGGGTTCTGCAGTGTGAACGACCCAAAAATCGGAATTGCCAAAAAATTGGAATTGGGTCACTTCAGGCTGCAGTGTGAACTCACCCGTAGAGGTTTTTGAAACAGGGGCTCCTTTCCAGACACCAGAAGAATATTTACTTACTATTTCTAAAACAACTAAACAAGTGGGTGTTTGTTGTTGTTATTGTTTAGTTTTTAGATTCAGGAAATACCCAAATTAGCATAATAGTGGACCTTTAATGTGCAAAAGTTCCCAGGTGTCTGGTTCTGTCCACCCAGGTGGAAGAAAATTCCTCAGGAACTGTACATCTAGATAAGTTCCTGCCAGCTATGACCAAAGTCCTGTTGGAGAACAAGTAAGACAATTCATGTTGGCGTCATGACACCAACATTCAGATTTTGATGCAGATTTTTTGTTTGTATACTATGAAACTCCTTAATAATTAACTCTTTTACAGTTATTTTAATCACCATCATCAGCCAACACACAAAAATCTATTTTGTTATGAATGGACATTGATTAGGTTCATCAGATAAAATGCTTTTCTTCCACAAATGTGTTTTTCAATTAGTATTTTCTATGTTAAAGAATCTTGCACCATCTACTATTGCAATTATTATCAAGTGTTTATATTGATTATTCACATACTCTTAGAAGTATATGTTGACCATCCAGTCTCAGGTGACAGAAAAACAGTTGATTTATGATTTAAATGCTTCTCTTTCTTTGTCTGATCTTTATACGGACGATGGATGCATATTTTTTTCACAAAACAGTGAATTTCCTCTTGTCCAGTTGTCTTACATAACATTAGATTCAAGGTTATTCTCAAATAAAAATCACCTATGAACATTAATATTTGAAGCTTTGTCAGAAACTTTAAATTTTTATTCCGTAAAGCATATAGAAACTAAACTTAGATCTGTAATCCGGCGGTCCAAAGACTTTAGAGTGGTTAGAGATTTGTGGAACTGTTTTCACACTGAACAACTCTTAAAATAGTTGTTCATCTATCCATGTTTTGTCTTCGTTAAAATGTGCAACATTTATTCACAAAATAACATAGAACAAAAATAAACCTAAACACAAAGTACATAAAATAAAAGAAAGGTAAGAGTCCTCGTTTTCAAGCAATTATTTTAATAAAGATAATATTTTAAATCCACAATGATGCTGATGATGTAAGAAGAGTGTAAGTGTCCTGGCTGTAAGTTATTTTAAAATGTTTTTGTAAAACGGAACGACTCCTGTGTAGTTTCTGTATTACTACTCATGTGTGATGTGTTTGCAGAAAAGTAACCGGTGCTTTGCTGTGTCTGTTAGGTTTCCTCCCATTCCCAGGAGCAAAATATTTCAGGCATTTAAGGTGAAATTGGCTGTTTCTTCCTCATCCTGTCATTTGTTTCTCTGAAGCAGCTCTTGCTGAAACCTTCTCAAGAATTCACATTGTCACACGAGCAACAATAGTAACCCGTAAACTGCTTCCAGGTTCTCGACAAAGAGCAGAAAGGTTTCCTCGAACCCGAAGAGCTGACAAAGTTTATGATGGAGGAAGGTAAAGCAAAAACTTCCAAGAGGAAACAGAAGCTAATACTAGTTATGGAGAGTGGATTCAGTCTTAGTATATTTTTTATTGACAAACATTTTGCACATTTTTGTATTTGTTTTTTTAACCAGGTGAACCTTTCACTCAGGAGGAGATGGACGAGATGCTAACAGCACACACCAATCGGAAGGAGAACGTCATTTATTACGACAAGTTGATCAACAAACTCACTGCTGACGCTCCCAAGTAGAAAGAGTCACTTTGTGTTATTAAAACTGCAGAAATAATTATTTTCCTCACCATTTCATTAAATAATATTGTGCCAGTGAATGTGTATTGGACTTGATGATATGGAGATAATCCAGGCTGTGTTCAGGTTCTGAGTTGGTCACAGCTGCACTGTGAGCTCAAAATAGATGCTGGGAGACAGACTGGGTCTTAAAATAGCAAGACGTCTTGCAACCTCTACAGAACATTTTACAGTGAGCTTGTTTCACAGTGGAGATGTTCTTCTCCACACTGTAGTTGGAGCATACAGAGTAAAGGCAGCGTTGAAACAGTAAAAGCCTCATCCACCTCATCTTCAGTCTTCAGTGGGTGAAGCTCCATTATTGCTTTCTTACAGCTAAAAGTCATTTTAATGAATGTCAGAGAAAGTGCTGCAGCGTCGTTAAACTAAGATCTCATTCCTTTATGAGGAAGTGGCAGAGAAATATAACCAGGTTATCTTTTATTACCACCATCTACTGGTGTGTTTGTTCCTTCAAACTGTCATTGTCACGAGTTAGTGAGCATCTTGGCTTTTAAAAATCTCTCAAGACTGAAATGAGTTTAATGAGTCCTGAGCTTTAGCTCTTTGAAATGCCTTGTTGCTGAAAATGTGCTACATAAATAAAATTACCTTACCTTTCCTGAGTACATTTAAAAATGTTTATCCTTTTATACTGTATATTTGATATCAAAAAACATGTAACGGATGTAATAATTTTTTATTTTAGCAGATGTAATGCTGCTTCAAAGATTTCAATTTAAGCTTCAGTATGTAACTCTTATTTTAAATAAATGTTTTCACATATTTGTTAAAACTGTCCTTATGTTGTGACAGCTAATCTGAAAAGATCAGCCTCCTCCTGGAGCTGCTGAAGAAATGCACCGCTCCTGACCAAAAACAACCAATCACAGCCAGGAGGAAGTTATTGGTGCAGTCAATCATCCTCCTGTACTCGCTGCTCAGTGTGCCAATAGCAGAGAAACAACTTACCGTTACAGGGAAACAGTTTATCCTCCATCATCGGTGGCCATGCTAACTAACTTAGCATACACAGCAGGTTTTGCTGTCAGGAAGAAGCTGAGTAGCAGAGAAAAAGAAGCGCCACACAGAGGTTGATTAACAGCGCTAAGACCCGCCTTCTGGCTCTGATTGGTTGTTTCTACTTGGCACTGAGAGAAGAGCTCGACTTTATCCATCTCATACTGTCACAGTGACAGTTTCAACAAACTAACATCTGATTGTTTTAAAGTAATTAGACTATAGATTTACATTTAAAATGTGTAAACACAGTGAAACTGAGGTCAAGATGATCATACAGTCAGAATCTTGACCTGGACTATCATTAATCCAAAGGTTAAAGGTGATGTGAGTTGGTAAAGCAAGTCGATGGTGAAACCAACGTTAATGTCGGCATGAAATGATTTAGCTACATGAGGATGAGAAGATAAAAAATGTCATTGTGCTGCTCTATCAAGAAGCTGTGATGTGTTATAAATAATTCATAACAAAACAAAGCAATGATTGCTAATCAGCATTTTTATCAGAGATGATTCCGCAATGAGTCAACATGCATGAAGCAGCTACACAGCTGCAGAACACACAAGAATGATCCCACTTATCCAACGCGTAGATAAGTGCTGCGACAAACTGAGCATGCTGTTTCCATCCACTGCCAAATTAGCATTTAAATCACAGTTTAAGACAAATACAGAAACTTCAAACAGAAATCCACAGAAACAGGCTGTAAAAAACATCCTGATTTTATCAAACACCAACAGTGAAAACAGAATAAGGCTCGTTTACCATCAGATCCACCAATTAAAAGCAAAACAAATGAACAAGATTTAAAGAGATTTCCACACTTTCCTGAATTTCTGACCTCATACAATGCAACAAAAATCATGTGTTCCACATATAAAGTGGTTTTAAAAAAAAAGGTAGTAATTTTTAACCAAGAAAATAAACTTTATTTTAAGATATAGGGATGAAACGCATGTCAATCTGAGAGAAAAAAACAAACAGCAGCAGCTGGAATGTTTGATTTCTACATAGTGAGAAGATAGTAGAGTTGGCTTCATTTCAATTAAAGTTCAGTTGCATTAGTAAATAAAAACTAAATAAATGTCATGAAGTATAATGTCATTTTTCCAAACAAAAAAAGGAAGAAGTTGACAACATCCAATACCAGATGAGAACTAAACATATAGATATATATTTTATGAATGGTCCACTGACGTCAGTTATACGGATTGTCCCGTTAAACCTGAAAAATAACTAAAGATGAGCTGCTTAATCCAGATGATGAGAGATTTGGTCCGAAACAAGCAGTAAACAAAGTGATGGAACGATAAAACCGAAAAGCTGCAGAGACAAGTCATTACATCCGGCAACCAAACGTGACTCCACATTACTTTTGCATTATTTCACTGCAACTGAACTATAAAGAAATTACAGTCCAAACACAAACATACCAAAAACCACGACGAACAATTTTCACATATGCAGGGAGAAACGGGAGCGTTTTACCTCAGAGACCGAGGAAGCAGAGAAGAGGCATCAACAGTTTGAATCCAGCAGGTTTTCACTCAAAACTCAACGTTTCTACACGATAAATTATTTGCTAAAAGGCAAGTGAGGCATTTGTAAATCACATCCTGCCAAAGACACAGATGATTTAATCATTTCAGGTTTTTAACTGCATAGCTGTGCTCCAGGTTGAAATACAAATACAACTGATCCTACAAAAGCTGCCTGTGCAAATCTTGGTCAAAAATCATAACAAAAGCTGAGTGGTGCAACAAAAACATCTCATCACATCCAAACCTCTTCGTCTCATCCAGAACAAGTGCCAAGTTTTTTAAGGCCTCAGAGAAATGAAAGGACAAATCATTAAAATTACCAGAGTCGGATGATGAAACATTTACTGAGTGTTTTATAAATGTTTTATTGTTAAAAATTAGCTAAATGGAAAAAGTGTAGCTACTAAGTTTCAGTATTGAAGGACAGTCAATCAGTGAGGCACTGAATCAGTGAGACTAATCCAGTTGAATTAGAAAGAAAACAAAAATTCAATATTTAGTAATTTTCTATTGCATGTCGTTTGGAAGTTGGAACAGAGTCAGCTACAGAAATATGCATGATCCGACTCTGAAGTAATAACATTGACTTTTTTATTTTCAGTTTGGGCCCAGAGCTGCAAATTTAATGATAGCGTTAGCCGTGCAGCCATGTCAGTACCTGAAGTATTGGGTGCAAACACACCAAGACTCGAGAGTCAAAAGGACGATCTGCTGTCCCTCTTTAAATCTGCAGAACCAAGCCGGCAGCGGAGACGTTGTCCCCTCCACCCGCAGTCTGATAAACGTCGGTGCACACCAGCACCGGCGCCACGCAGATCTGGTAGTCGTCCTCATCCCAGCAGCTGACCGGCCGGCTCTCCAGCAGCGGGATGCGCTGGCTGCCCTCGCGGTGGCTGACGGAGAACGAGTCGTCCATAATGAGCCTGGCTTTGCTCAGGTCGATGTCGTTTGAGCCGCAGACGTGACGGTTCGCCGTGAGCGAGGCCTTGGCGGTGGCGGACATGGTGTTCTTCCACTGAGAGCCGCGCGTCACTATCATGGCCTGGAAGGCCAGAGTGTGGACATGGAGGCGAGTCAGAGGCTTACCCTTCGATTTACCGCCGCTGGTGGCGTCGCCTGAGCTAGCAGCCTGGTAGCGCTGGTTGAGGATGCGGTAAACCTCCCTCATCTGGTCGAGGACTGTCGCTACGCGAGGGTTTGGGTCCGACAGCACCGTGATGTTGGAGCCTTTGAGTAGGCTGAGAAGATTAGGGAGTTCTTGTTCATTCATGCCTAAAGAGTCCGCCTGGAAAAGAAGAATTGAGATCAATGCTTAAAGGGGATTACTGATCGGTGATCGGCTGCTTAGAAACGAGAAATCTGATCTGAACTCAGATCAGGTTCCACTAATGAGAACTCTTTGGTGTGGAAGTGGAAAAAATGAAGTCGGTGGAAACAAAAAGACATTCTGGACGGGAACATGTCTGATGCTGATTTAGGTAACTATTAAACAGAAGGCTACATTTCAACATGTTAATGTAAAAACTCATGGGAAATGTTTATATAATCTATCTGATTTTTGTTTGGGTTTAAAACAAAAAAAAGGGAAAATGCACAAAACTGCTAATTTAGGACGCCAGAAACTGTTGAAAATATAAATTCTGTAATGTTTGTTTTACAGTAGTGAAATCCTGTCTACCTGCAGAGCTGTGAAACACTGAGTGTACCGTCTCATGTCGCCTCTGCTCTACTATAAATATGAATGATCTCATCATTCATACTACAACACCCCTATCAGCGACAGTAAACGACATCAACGGATGGAAACATTGATGAAATGAAGAAGAGTCACATTTCTTTTTAACTTGTTTCTGGTATAAACAGCTTTTTTAATACTGGAAGGCAACATTGCTACTTGATTGTTTAATAAAATGGCACAAATTACCAAGAAAATACATAAGGCTGCCCCTTTAAATGTTTGTTTAATAAAAAAAAAACTTTTTATGATGGTTAAATTTACAGCTCATAGAGAATAGAAAATTGATTTGTTATTTTATATATATATATATAAACCCCCGAAAAGTTTCTAAAATCTGTATCATGACGTCAAGAGTTTTATAAAAAAAATAAAAAAATGGTCACAAAACCTTTGACGTCTCTAAAAAATAAATTGCTGTGCAAAAATTATATTTAAAATGCAATACTATGATCATTGTTATATGGTTGTTGTTGGATAAAAATAATAAAAAACATTACATGTTTGTTGTAAAACTCCATATTGTCACATTCCACGTCGTTTTTTCCAGTGTGCATTTGAGAAAAATACTCAGACTATTTTGCTTGCAGATTTAAATCAGGAGATTTAAATAAACAAATCTAACGTTCACCTCAGTGTTTTCTACACACTGGCCTTTATGATTTCCATGTTTGTATAATGTATTTGAAAATGCCAACATGGACACATTCATTTAAATATTCAGTCATACATACATGAGGGATGACATGGTGAAGAAGGTCGTCTACTATATTCTCGTCCACAAAACTTGCCATCTCAAAATGGATGCCGATCTGAGGCGACGAGGAAGTCAGCAGGTCCGCCAGCCGGGAGAGGACCGCCTCTCGCTCACCTGGAACAAAAACAACATGGAGGACTCAAAGGCACTTCAAGCAGCAAGGAGAGGAGGGGAAGGAAGGAAGGAAGGAAGCAAAAACTGTGATGTAAATTTGTTTAAAGTGATGAACTGAAAGAACATAAATCCAGTCAAAAGGTCAAACTGGATCTGGGTCTAGTTTTGTTGTACAAATCGTCCAGTTCAGAGAGGAAAGTTCGGTTTAACCTCTTCTTCTCGCCATTTGAACTTCTGCTTTTTCAGCTGTCATGACAAATACAGCTCTGGAAAAAGTTAAGAGACCACGTAAAATGATCACTTCTTTGATTTTACTCTTTATAGGTAAATGTTTGAGTTAAATGAACATTGTTCTTTTATTCTATGAATCACTGACAACATGTCTCTGAAATTACAAGCATAAATTTAGTATTTATTTGCAGAAAATGAGAAATGGTCAGAATAAGAAAAAAGACAGAGAGCTTTCAGACTTCAAATAATGCAAAGAAAACAAGTTCATGTTCATTTAGAAACAACAATACTAATGTTTTAACTCAGGACGAGTTCAGAGCTCAATATTTGGTGGAATAACCAGAAGGTTTTTCCAGAGCTCTATTTCCCCAGTAACTCAACAGAGTTGAAACCCACTTTGTCTGTGAAACACAAATTTTACAAATATATCTGAATCAGGTATTCTTAGTAAATCGAAGCAGTTGATTATCTGAACAGCTAATCATCAAACTAAGTCATGTTTTCCTACCTGAATTGAAGGGGAAGTTGTCCATCATCTGAAGCCCTCCCACCACCAGCAGATCAGGTTTGAAATCTCCCAGTTTATCAGCAAATTCTTCCAAAGAGTCCAAGTAGGGGTTATGAGCATCACTGTGAATTATATATCTACAAACAAAACATGCAAAGTCAAGTTTACTTACAAAGCATATTTAAAAACAATCCAGTCTGACCTAAATACTTCCAGGTGTTCAACTTAAAACACAAAGATGCAATGAAATGGATTTAATAACAACAAAATATAAAACATTAAGTGTCAAAATCTCTGCTATTCACAGCAGAAAACCTGATGTTTACTAACAGACGTAAAATTATAGCATGCATCTCAATTCAAACCTGCACAAGGTCTGATTTTAAGGAAGAAAGAAAGAGAAAATAAAATGCTTAGAGATCAACCAGAAAAATAAACCAGACATATTTTTCTTAATTTTCCAACACTTTGCAATTGTTGCTAACAACTCTCTTTAGCGTGCAGGTTGGTTATTGAGAGACGTCGTCTCAAAGTTGCATATTTTCAGTTTCACTGAGGTTTAAACATAAAGCAAAAGGTTGTGGGGAGCCATTAAGGCACATCTTAGTTACAGCAGCTGCACATTATCACTGCAACCCTTTGGTACGTCTTGCATTTCCAGTTTTGGTAATTTGCTGAGGAATCTTTTGGTCACTGCATTTCTGAATGAGTAAATTGACCTGGAGCTGACATGAGGCCCTGAAGACAGTGAGCAAAGTTAACTGAGATAATCGGCAATAAAATCACGCTAAAAACTTGTTAAATATACCTGTTTGCTCTGCGTGAGGTGTACGTCCCCCAGCTGGCACCAGATGAATATTCAAGGATCAGATGTATGTCTGGCTCTTCTATCACTTTACCAGCCACTGGAAAGAAAAACAAACATGGATTAGAAGAGAATTAAAGATAAAAGAGAGGTCATGTTTAATCTAGATTACCTGTAATGTGCTGGGACAAAACGTCAGTGAAATCGGTGCTGAAACTTCCCCCTAATAACACGTCACATCCCTCTGTTGCCATGCGCCCGGCCATCACAGGAGCATTGCCACCTACAGACCACCTGCTTCCAGGTAAGTCACGGGCGCCGTCCACCAGCTCACTGAAGAGGGTTTCATTAATCATAAAACGTCTGCAGGTGCAGGAAAAGAAAGTAAAACGACAATACTAAAGACTTAAAAGAGTTTGTAACATTATTCTTTTTGGTTGTTTTAAATTACAGGAACAAAGTTTCCCCCAGAAAACTTGTTAAGCCCAGTGGTTGGGGCGCTCAGGCAGGCAGTCATCCAGCAGCCCGTCATGTGTTTTTGAGTTAAAAAATGTTTAAAGTTGACAGAAAATTAAAAAATATCACTTGATTATTATGTGTTATTGAAAGATTAATACCTTAACACCAACTCTAAAGTCTTAAAAAATGCAAACATTTTAAAAGTATTTTATTAAGCAATGTTTAGCCTGGCTGTGGCACAAGTAAAGCCTGGTGGCCCATCAGGCTTATAATACACCAGAGAGAAACCTGCAGGAACACAACATCCCTGAGTTTTAGTTGCAACTAATTATTATGTTAGTTATTAATTACACAGAAATAAATTGTGTCGTTAAAGCCTTTTTATTATAATATTGTGAATACATTAAAAGATGAAAATAAACGTACCATTCAAATTCATTCTATATAAAGAAATAAACATTTTCTTCCCCAAAGTGTAATAACAGAATTGCTTTAGTGATCATTTGTGGCAAATAATGCAGGTAAATGTATGTCTAATATCAACATGTGAAAAGCTCAGCTCTTTCGGCTTGACTTGTAGAGCTGACCTGTTAATTAATATATTATTTTTTGTTGATTAACCAATTAATGATTGGCTAGCGCAACTTTTACTGTAAATATGCTGCTCTCCATCCAGCATTACTTACTCTGCAGCAGCTCCCGGTGCAAAGAAGTAGGCAAAGCTCTGAGCCAGTTGTTCAGCATTTTCCAGATAGTCATAATGCAATGGCTGGTCTGTGTGAGAGATGCCTATCTTATTTAGGAATGACACGCCGTCTACTAGGAGGTCGACGCAGCCACCAAACCCTGAGGAGGGAGAAGACACAGAAGAAGAAATACAATTACACACAAACGTTTCACCTTGCAGCAGCCATACAGTCCATATCTGAGGTCAAAACAGAAGAAGAGAAAAACACTGAAGTAAACTGAGAAGAAGAACAAAAGCAAAGTCGTGCAAATTGTAGGTTTTACAGGAAAGCTGCGACATGAATGACAGTGGATAAGTGGGAAGAATAGTTAGTCGTCTTACAACCCAAATGTTGTGGGTTGGATTTCAGTTTCCTGCTGACCCATGTGACCCGGCATGTGAGGCTTTAATGCAAAATGATTTCAGTGGTCAGAATGATTACAATCTGCCACAATGGAGGGCAAATGAAACTTTGAACAGACTAGATAAAACCGAAATGTCAGATCATCTTTCAATTAGATTAAAATATCAATTCTAAAGTCATTCTGCTTGAACACAACTAAGTTTACTGCTTTTTGCTAAAACATGACAGTTTGTTATACACATAAAAAAATCACTGTGACTAATGTATATTGTTGCCCCTAATATAAATGATACCAGGGCTGCAGCTAAAAATGAGTTAATAATTAATCAATTATTTTGATGATTAATCTATAAAAAATAGGGATTAATCTATAGAAAAATGAAAAAATATCCCTATTTTTTCATAAAAAGGCCTTTCATTTAAGCCTTTTTTTACAATATTGGAAATGCATAAAAAAATTAAAATGAACAATTAAATTCCTTTTTGAAGTAAGAAAAAAAAACATTTTATTGCCTAAAATGCAAAAGCATAAAATTATGTTAGTGCACACTTGGTCTCTTGCTGCAAATTACATCCGCAGCAAAAAATAAACTACCGTACTTATAAAGTCCAAATGTGAAAAGTTCAGCACTTTAACATTAATACAGTGTAGGGCTGATCTATTGACTATTTTTCAATTAACCCATTAAAAATTAGATAGCAAAAGGTGATTAATAGAAGCCTTCTTATACATAATTTGCACTGGATGAAGTCAAAACTATGCCTCTAGAGTTTTGAGTAGAACATATTCACAAATCCTTTTTATTTGATATTATTTACACTTTTGGCTTAATTACTGCTCTGGATAGTTTTTTCCTTCAGCAAATCACCTTTGTTGACTTTGTATACTCCAGTTAACAATTAATCAATTCATCACGATTAATCGTTTTTGTCCTACGTAAGGTTGTTGTTTTTTAATCTGAAATTAGTTTACCCTGCATGAGATTGGGAAGCAATAAGTGTCACCTAAAGTCAGTGTGAAACGATAACAGGCTGAGTCTGCTGTCAAACAGGGTAAAGGTTGGTCCGGTACAGATTATAAAGCGAGTTTGATCAAAGTCTAAAAAACTGGATTTTTGGGACTAGGTCACGACATCCAGGCTGTCAATTTTTTAACATATTTACAGGAAACTAAACTAAGTTGTTAACTAATGTGCTGGGAGTCCCGGTTCTTCTTTTTCAACAATTTGTGTTTGTGATTTATAAAGGATTTGTAGCATACAAACAACAAGAAGGAGCTTTTGTATTTCAATTCATGACGTAAAATTATGGAACAAGTTAAACGAGGAGTTAAAGTCAAAATTTAATACAATTTAAAAGGAACTATAAGGAGGTCATTTTCACAAGATATAGATATGAGTGAGCGTTAGCACTAATGTGTTTATGTAAATTGAGGCTAGCACGTATGAGTGTGTGGGTATGGATATATGGATCTATATACTTAGACACATGTGAACCCATATAAAATCAAAAATTAATTAACCTGTTTATTTTATTTATATTTTTATTTAATAACGAGGATCCGTCTGAAAATATACGAGTTTATGGAGTAGGAGTTCATCCGTTTCTAACTTCTTCCTACTCCTTTTTGAGGATGTTAAGATTACTGTAGTACAAAAATATATGTCCTTTGCATTCCTTGTTCTGTGTGTGATTTTATACTTCTATCATGTTCGAAATAAAATAAATAAATGCAAATGAAGGGAAATATTGACGTAAAGACCCGAGGCTTAATGACAGCCACAGAGTTTCTGTCCATATGGTTTGAGGAGGGGAGGTCTCTCTTCAGAACAGACTGTCCCAGCTGCGGATCCAGTCTGGGATCTGGTGACTGAACATTTGTGATCATCTGTCTTCTCCCTTTGCTACCACAGAGCCTTGGAGAATACATTCACACCCAATGGGGTTGTTTTTTATTGCACTGTCATGCTGAAACCACACGTTTTAATGAATTTCATTGAGGTTCTCTGTAATAGATCAATACAAAGCATATTTCTAAAGTGGCATGACATGAAAAATGGTTTCATAGCATTAATCTGAGCAGCCAAGCGACTCATGGTAACTGGAGGAGCTGTGGAAGATAAACTGCTCAGGTAATCTGTCAACATAACAACCATCTGTTGTGGATACCATAAATTGTTTTTTTTTTTTGCTAGTTTTTTGTTCTTAATGGAAGAGTGACATTTCATTCAATCTTATTTAGATCACACATTTAAGAAAACACCAGTTTGCCAAAGTACTGAATATAAATAGATACATAGGCAGCCAAATATTGAGGATACAATGATAACCAGTAGAGACAGTAAAACTGGAACGTCAGTCGATAACATCAGTGGGCCACAAGCTGCAGTTTAGACACATCTGGATTAAATCAAAGCATATTAATGGATCAGAATGGCCCAGTTAAAGTCTAGACCTCAATCCAGTTGACAGTTGACATTTGCTTGAGCTATTCTCCTCAGAATAAGCAAAAACTTAAGTCTTTAGCCTTGAAGCTGTTTTGCATAAAAAGTAAATTTATGCCACACTTTCACTATTTGATTTTTTAAAAAAATGTTCAAGACGTGTGAAAGCAATAGAATTCTGGCTAGATCTACATTTTACTATTAACTAAATATCGCATAAACAGAATACATACTAGACAGGTTACAATAAAACCGTTACTAGTACTTTAACTCAGTTTCCTGTTTGGGATTTAACAGAAACTGTAAGCAAAACTTGTGTCAGTGATTTCAAACAAACTGACTTTAACGTCAGATATTTTATACGTTTAAAACGAGCGTTAATGAATGACCAGTGTCCACTTCCACCCCCAGCAGCTTAGCTAGTGTCGCTAGCGCTCCGCACCTACCAACTGCCACTCTGGGTCTGGCGTCATTAACCCCGACTTTCCGCTCAGCCCGCAGCAGAGACGACAGCACCGTGTCCAGCCGGTCGTCCAGCACTGTGTTCTGCGGTGAACGGAACCAGATGGCTAGCAGAACCACGAAAAGGGACAGAATAGATCCATACTTCATCAACGGAAAGCTCCTTTCCCTCTCCATCATCGCCCGCTCCTGCTGCCTGCGGCGGCGCCGGCTGGCTGACTGAACAAACACACCCCGCCTTCCGGAAGAGTAGACAGCCCACTGAGGCTTGTGCGTTTGTTTTTAAACCGGGAGTGTCCCGGGCGTGGCTTCGCTACGCGGAGATTAGCACAAGCTTCCGGGGTTTAAGGTTATGAAAATAGAAAAATACTTCCGATTTAGCTTTTAGAAGGATTTAATTTCCAGCGTCACTTCGTAAATCATGCACTCGTTTACATTTTATTTAGGTAGCACCGCCATCCTGGCAGTAAAACTGACTGATAACGATGAACAAAAACTATAAAGGCTTATTTTAATTGGACAATTTATCTTTCTTATTAAGATAAATTGGTAAATCTTGTCATAGCAAGATTAATTGCTATGACACAAGTCATAGCAATAAATAAATACATTTTCTAAACAAATTTAGAAATGTTCTTAAGATAAAAATATAAGCATTGTACATACTGTACTTAAAAATGTAAATTTACTGAATATTAAATGTTGAAGTAACTTTTTTAAAAAACAAGTTTTTTTTCCCAGTAATGTTACTCTTGAGTAACATTTCTGGATACTCAACCCACTGAGCAGCTTCACTTGTTTTAGCCACTAAACATGGAAATAAACCTACAGTATTTGGTGTTTTAATATCATTATCTTCCAACTACAGAGCCTGATGTAACATTCAGAGATCAACCAGATAGAATAAACATTATATATTAAAAATAAGTTCAGGGATATTTTCCCTCAAGCAGAGGACACGTTTACCTTCTTGGACATCAAATCAATTTTGGTGCAAATTTGTACATATGATCTGTTTCAAAAACTCAAAGCTTTAATGAAATCCGTTGTTTTAGTCAAGTTCATTATAAAAGAGAAATGAGCCAAAATATGCAAAAAAGGAAGACTAAATCAATATCTAATGCATATCACTTTCAATGTTCTGGTTGATTTAAGTGAAAGACATACACGTCTCTAAAAGAGTAAAAAATTTCTCTAGTAAACAGTCTTACGAGGTTTTAAAAATCTGTCCAAAATATAAATACCAAAGGAAAACCACAATACTGGCAACCAAAGATTCATTTAATAAATTCAAATTAACAATTCCCAGCATTTGATCATATTGGCAGTAAAAACTTCACTCCGTCTCATTGTAATCTACTTTTAAAATGCTTAAAAATAACAGGCACCCATTACACGCAGTACATTATGACAGTCGGTAGTACAGAGTATAATTTGTCATAAAAAAAAGTATCAAGGGTCATTGCATGATGAAATGTGTTCTGAGAAACAGCTCTGCTCATTGGGGTGTTTTTAAAAACGCCATTCAGTTTGATGCTGCATTGATCTAAAGATGGTCTTCAGACATCTGCTTTCCAAGCAATTAAAAAAAATTAAGTAAAATATGGGAGTGTCCTAGAACAGACCAACATAGAAAAAAATATTAATTGTGTGCAACAGTTTCTTTGTCTCCAATCTGAGAATTCACTTAAAAACTATGGGGGTTTGAATTCCCCTCCTCAAACACCATGCTGTCTGTGGAGAAGTATCCTTTGTTCAATGACAGTGGAGTGTGACGCAGCATGAAACCTGGAAGTAGAAACAAACTTCATGAAGTCATATTTAACGTAACATTTTCCTTTTAAATAGTCACTCAGTCATTACTGAGCTTACCTTGGGTTTTACTTGGGGATTCCAGCCACGATCTCAGACTCAATGCCACAGTGATTTGATCCACGGAGGATTTTAAAGTATCCTGAAAATTAAAGCGATAAAGTGAATTTAGTATATTTAATGTTCAGTACAAAACGAGAAATTAATGGAGGCTCTTGACATACATTAGGTCACAGCTTTGTGTGGGTTAAAGATCCAGGCGATACGAGGGTTAATTAGAATAGACACATCTATAAGCATGCTAGATCTATAAAACTGGTGTCCAGATTAGCTTTTTGTCTTGGTGTGTTTTCAGTTTGACGCATTATCAAAATGTTAACACTGGAGCCTAGTGCCATTTAGTTAATGGCAGTAATTTCCTGCTCACCATTATCACCCCAGTCAGTGTTCCAGGAGTTCGCACAGAGCCAGTAAGGAACACCATTTTCGTTTCCCCAGCCCAGGATCTTAATGGCATGTCCTCCCAAAGCAATTCCTGACACATGCTGATACACACCTGAGGAGAACAGAAGAGATATAGTAAGGGAATCAGAAGCAGTTACCATTTCACCCGTCTGTGGTCTGTGAGATTATATTTGCGAGTATTTTATGTTGCTTCTTACCAGACTTGTAGGAAGGGAAATCTTCGTAGACTTTAAACGCTCCCTCTACAGGTCCATTCTTGTAAATCTCTGATTTGATCTGATCTTCATCTGATGGTAGGCCATAAGATGTTTTACCTGCAAAATACTTCAGGTTAAAATTCTGTATGTGTCCTATAGTGATGATTCTTAAAGGTCACCCATTATTCTTCCTTGAGCATATTAGAAAAGGTCTAAAGGCTAGATAAAACATGTTAAGTACATTTTTTGCACAAAATCATTCTTAGGTGATACGATTTTATTGAGGTCAGTTCTGCCCATTTTGATTGCTTTCAGAATGAGCCGTTTTAGGGCCTCCTGTCTCTTTAAATCTGAATAAGTTCCTGCTGGCCACTTGCACGTGAAAATGGTTGCAAACAGATGGACAATTATACTACTGTACATCTTTGAAAAGTGGAAGTGGAGCCTCCTGCACAACCAACAAGAATGCAGCAAGTGGTTTCTGAATTGCAAGTCAACAACAAACACTTGTCTTTTCCAGCAGCCATTGAACAGCACATATAGGAGTAATATCAACTGACCAAACATGCAGGAGCTCAGTTTTGGTTGCTAGGTGACTGGGCTGAGCTCAGGTTGCTAGGTAACAGCGCAGTGCCTGTCGAATGTGACTCAACAGTTGGGAGTTTTTTGAAACATCGCTTTCTCCAAACGTCAAAAAACATGGACATTTTTGTCAAAAAGAAAACAGCCGAGTGTTTTTAAGCAGTTGGATTGTTCTTAGAAACATTTGAGTCCCAAATAAAACAAACGCATGTATATAAAAAGTAAATTTTGCAGAATGTTCTCTTTAAATACTTATTTCAAACAAGCCATTTTTAAACAGCCGCAGAATTAAATCGTCACATCTTATTGTCATTAAATGTGTCTTGAATGACTGATAGTCATTTCTACAAGACTATGTTTTTATTTAAATTTTTGCAAAACAATCAGCAGCAAGTATGTAAACATCCAGATCAGTTCTCATGCTCATCTGAACTGCTCTGCAGCATTCTTACCATAGTGTTTGTCATTTTCATAGCTTGGTGTGTATCCAGCCTCACAATGTGCAACGCACTGCGGCGTGTCGCCGCCCTCCCCAGTGCAGGGAGGTCTGCTGCCGTTGACGTGGTGTTCACAGGGTTCGATGGTGTACGGTCTGCAGCCTGCAAGAAACACGACTCAAGTTTTACCACAGACTAATTACTACTTTAGCGTCCCAAAACTGAAAAACACTTGGAGATTTTAATCAGACAAATATCAGATACTGATAGAACACCAAAGAATAATTTAGTGGGAAAAACCATGCAGGGCACAAAATAGCTCTACAAAGACCTTGTCAAACGGTGACAGCCTGTTTATAAATTCTGAAACTTAAAGTCCTTCATAAATAAGCAGAAACAAAGAATCTGCTATGATTTTTAAAACTTTCAAATAATTAAAAAAAAACTTTTAAGAAGAAGATTTTGTCAAGAAAGTATAAACCATCTGCATCACTGACACCAATTCAAAATGTATATTTAAATAAAGAACAAAAAACCCAATGGAATTTGGTGCATTTATCTTATCCTCAGCCAAAACAACACAACACTGACTGGGGTGATTCAAAATCACAACAATAGTCATTTGAATCATTATGCTGGCATTCAACATTGCAATATAATGTTCTATCCTTTGACTTATTTATAATTTTTTTTAATAAAGACACTTGTGTAAATAAACTTACCAATATGAGAGTTGTAGAGCCCTCCAGTCACCAGTCCATTTGTGGTCCAGAAGTCCCAAGCATTTGGAGGGTAGCCACCATTACATCTTAAACAAAAAACAAAATGTAAATTAATCACCATCTCTGTAGGCACACATTCAGCCTCTGTTTTTAAGTTTTCTTCCAGCAATTATCCTGCATCATGTTCAGAAATTGCAACTCATTTTGGAATTATATAAACTTAAAACACAGGTTACCTTGACACAAAAGTGTTATTAAAGGATTATTTATACACTATCCACTTAAGGTTAACATTATATTTTGTACAAGCACAATGATAACCAAGTGTTATTATTGTGCTTGTCACAATGACAACACTTGGGTTTAGTCAGTGACCAAGCTAATAAAAATCATAACCATGTCCAAAGGAGGACAAAGTTTGAAGGACCTACCCCATTCCACAGCTGTCGCAGCAGGTGAGCAGATCCTGAGCGGAGATCTCCACACTGACCTTCCCGTTGGTGTGAATGCAGATACGGTCAGAAATGGCCTCTGCTGCACCAAACGCCTAATGGCAAAACAACCACATCACATGAGAATTACGAAAATAAAAATGTTCAAAGTTTTATTTAAAAAGTGGCGCTGAATTTCCATTTATAATTTAGCGATGAGTTTTCCTCACCCAGCAGGATCCACAGGAGCCCTGGTCTCTGATCTCCCTCAGGGTGGGACAGTTGGGCCACTGCTCTCTCGAATCAAATTCTTCTGGCAGCTTCATGCCTTCTGCATACTGAACCCTGAAGAGACACACAACTGGTGTGAGCGCAACTTTACAGGTTTTTAAATCAGCAGAAGCTGCAACATATTACTTTGAGCAAGTGGAACCATTAATATTGAGAAATGTTAACCTATTTTTGCAAAAATGGCTCTAGCCGCTTCAGACAAAATGGAGAGCATCTGAACCTAAAATTAAGTCTCACCACAGACTCTGAACTGAACGTAGCTTAAATGGTCGGTTTCAACATTTAAATGTGCTCCTATTACAACTACTCCACCGTAAGAACAGTTGTTTGTTGAGGGTGGTTGTTCAAGGTGAGCCTAAACCTCAGGCTTAAAGGCGATTTATTATGCTTCCTTGAAAAGGTTAGGACAGGTTTCGCAAGACAGGCTTACGTTAGATTTTTTTTTTTTTTGCACAAAATCGTTCTTGGATAATGAGATGTTGGTCTGCTCAGTTCTGCCTGTTTTGAGATCCTTGAGATGTTTTTGGCCTCCTGTCACTTTAAATCCAAATAAGCTGCTGCTGGCCACAACCCCCAGCTCAAGGTTTGTACTCCTGGAAAAATGGCAGCAAGTCGTTTCTGAATTGCAAGTCAACAACAACAACACTTCTCTTTTCCAGCAGCCATTGTACAGAGCATACAGCAGTAAAACCAGCTGACCAAACATCCTGAAAGTCAGCTTGTGTTGCTAGGGAACAGGACTCTGTCGTTGCTAGGTAACGACAGAGCGACCGTTGAATGTGACTTAACATTCAATTTGATTTTGAAATGGCTCATTTTCCAGACAACAAACCATTAATTTATTGTCAGAAAACTGCTAGGTGTTTTTTTTATAAATGCTTGAGTTGTTTACAGAGGCAGTCTAGATCAAACTGGGAGTGTAAAAACGTGCAAAATGTAAATTTTACACAATAGGTCCTCTTCTATTCCCCTCCATTCATCTAATAAGCTCACCAGTGTTCCCATCACTGATGGACAAAAGCATCCCCACAACATGACAGTTTTGATATAAACGTGTTTTGAGTCTACATCAAAAAAGGTTGAGATTTGGTGTCTTGTATTCAGTTTAAACATAGATTACACACAGCTGTACCTCTAAACACAACTGGTTTAATTGGATTTTATTTTCGGGGATATCTACGAAGACTTTTTTTCTTAAGCTATGAATCATTTTCCTTCTAATTTTCCATGATGAACTGGCATGTTTTGGTTCATAAAAAGCATAAAAAATATTGAAGGTAGAAGTTGAAAATGCAAATAGTTCAATTGTATTTTATAAATAGATTGCATCTAGAAATATTACATTTATATTGACCTTGTGAGACTTACATAATAGGCAGCTTAGGTCCCTTAAGCAGAGTGCCGCAGAGGTTTTTGACATAGGCGTAGTCAACATCACGGAAGTTGTGGCCAGCCTGCAGAGTGGAAATACGAATTAGAAAAACATTCACAGGATTCTGGAGGAAAAACAAGAATAAACTCACCTTCCAGGTTGTATTGAGCTTATTGATGTAGTTGACCATTTCACTGGACAGAGGACGGATGTGGGGTCTGGCCAGGCTCACAGACAAGCTGGCAGCCAGCGCCAGGAGAGTTGCATACAACATTCTGCCCAACACACACAACAAGAAAAAAAATTAAAAAGGGGAAAAAAGAAACTAACATTTTCAAGTTTTTTAACTCCATGCCTAAAGTGTTTGCATTTTTTGGTGAAATTCCCATGAAAATGTAGCACCTGGATGCACAATGTCTCCCTCTTAGATACACTCCTAAAGCTGCTAGTTCAGCAAAATGTTGCGACAGATGAGACATTCCCACACTTGACGGAGATACAAGTACAAGGATAAAGCAGCAACTGTTCTCAGTCAAGCCTCATACAATGTTAACAAACCGCATCACTAAACATGATCGAAACCAAAGGCAAGAGGTGGAAAATACAAACCAGAACATTTGGAGGGGTGAATTCAAGTCTAGGGTTGGGTGATATGGACCTAGTATTTTTTATGATAGTTTGTGGTAATAATGTGATATAAAAACAGACATACAAACTGCTCTGACGACACCACCTACTTAAAGAAATGTGATTTATATCATCAAACTGCAACCCCGCCTCTCGCCCGGAACGTTAGCTGGAGATAGGCACCACCAACCCTCCCGACCCCATTAAGGGACAAGGGTGTCAAGAAAATGGATGGATGGATGGATCATCAAACTGCACAGGGCAGCTGCATCAATCACATTTTTGAATTTCCTGATATTTTTTCAGTTTAAAAATTTTACAAATAATATTTCCAATAATATGGTCAGTTTTAAATTTAACATCAATAACTGAAATTTACTGAGCCAACAATAAATATGACAAGAAAATATCTATGATAAACGGTACTATAAATGCCCATCCCAACTCAAGTCTGCAGATACCGTTTATATTACGCAAATAACAATGTTTTAAGAAATGGATCATAACTATTGTTTATTAAAAGGTAACCAGAAGATGAAAGAAGTCCAGCTAAAAAACAAAAGTGTGGTTATAAGTATAGTTCTGTTTTTTTAAGACTTTGTTCCTCTTGGAAAGTCTCTTTCTCTCACCACAAACACCTGTTTGGGCATGCATCCTTCCTGCAAGTTTTAAACTTAGAAATTCTTGAGAAACTAGTAATGAATCACATGACAGATGATCATGAGTTACTGTCACCAAAAGAGAAGCAGAAAAAAAGTTTCCCCTTTTTAAAAAAGGTGTAAGCACTAAGAATGTGGGAAGAACTGCTAGTCATCATAAAAATCAGCAAACAGCATAGCATATTAATAAGGAATAAGCAAAGATTATAATAAACCTTTAGTTATTTGTTTTAAATAACAAACCTTGTATACAGGTATACTAGCTTGTCTTTGACTCCTATTGAGGAATCTTCTGATTTATTTTAAGAAATGGTTCAATTAAAAACAAGTTTCCAGTACAGTTTACGGGAAGTGAAAGGCCAGCTCTGCCCATCTGCATTTCTCACTTCTCAAAAGCAATTAAAGCTTCATAGCTTGACATAGCCAGACAGTATGACTGAGAAAAAGCTGCCGAGTCATTGCAGAATGCACAAACAGCCTCCCCTCAGTCACAAGCCGGATGCAAACTCTTAGCAGGTTAGAGGGCTGAGATTTATTTTTTTCCATCAAGAGGTTTAAGATGACGTCATAACTTCATGAGTCAGCAGCAGATCAGGCCCCAGAAATGACTGATGACCTTTCCAAAAATATTTCCAGTACTGATGATGGCTCAACCTCAAACAGGGTCTCTGAAGCTCTCAGAGGGTTTTTCCACTTAGATGCTGTCTAAACGGAAAATCTAGCTAACTGATCTTAGCTTAGAGTAGGGCTTCAAAACATTTCATGATAAGCATTCCGTTGCAGTCGATAGTTATTGATTAGTTCTCTGTTTTAATTGATTAGGTCACCACTAGCTGTCGAACTGGTGGTGTGACCTTTCCCCTTATCCACAGTTTTTACTCCATGCGGTTGTTTATTTTTAAGCCGTTATGAGACACAATGGCAAACTGCTGCTGCTGTGCCAGTTACTCTAAAGGTTGTTGATAGGCAACCAAAAAGTGATTGAGTTGCTATGTAACCAAAGAGTGCATGAGTTAGTCGATTCCACCAACTTTGCTCAGCTAGCTGTGAGAAGTTGGGGGCTAAAGCCTTTTTTCTGCCTAAATCCCCCAGAATGTTGTGCGGTTCTGGATCAAAGTTTAATGATTATTTCATCAGTTGTTCTATCTATTGATTAGTCACATGTCTATCATAATATATATTGATTTTTTTGTCCAGCCCTAGCCTTATGTGAGGTCATCAGACGCTTATCCATGTCAAACGCATTTTATTTATGGGAATTTTAGTGAAGTTATACAGCCAAACTGAAAAATAATAATAAAAAAAACAGACCATGGCATGTTGTTCTAAAGGTGATAAACTAAGTCCAGTATGAGTTTGATTTTACAGTATAGTTCAGCTGGTCCCTGGGTCATTTAGGGCTGTACCAGCTTTTATGGTGATGAATAGGTGGAGTAAATTAATGTTTCACAACATTTCCCTCTCTGTGAGAGCAAACAAGGTGACAGAGATTGGCAAAACACCACAGGCTCTTATCAGAAACTCACTGACAACAAAACCAGAGAACAAAGACAGCCATTTTACAATCAACTTATGAATTTATTTTTTTACCGTTACATTAAAGGTTTTTATTTTAAACTCAGGGTTATTTAGCCGAAGTCTGTCAGGTGTTTGGATCCCCTTCTGTAACATTTAGATTTGACATAAGCCATTTTGTCTGGGCCTTCTTATAAAAACGGTTTCATTTTCCATTTCCTTCTAACTGACATCAGTGTCATGTTTCATAACCGTATTGCTCCTGTACTCCTTTGTGTGGAAAGGGAATGCAGTTTTTCTGCACCACTTTTCTTTCTTTCTTTCTTTGTTTTTTAAATCCACATTACTATAAGAGTATATCTAAAGGCCCATGTTTGAACTAATTTGCACCACCTGCTTCATTTTTACCTCGAAGGGAACAGCTAACAAGTAACTGCGGTTAAAAACGTGCAAATCAAAACAAAAAAAAATCCAAAGAAAGCATAATCGTGTCTTTTCACCCGATCTTTGACTTTAATTTTAAAAAACAAGAAGCGTAACTAAGTTAGCTGTGTAGTTTTAGCAAGTATTTTTGTGAAATGTGGTTTATCTAACCACTTATTTTCGTAGCAACCCATAACGACCCATTTCTTAGAAGCTTCAATGTAAGAAAACAACAACAACCTACCTGTCGCTTATTGATGGTTTTTTGGTGTCACCTTCTCTGCGGGTCGGCCCAGTTCGACCCTCCAGTCTCTGCCTGTTGTTTTACTGTAGGTCTGGTCGTATTTATCGCCTTGAACACGTGAATCGGTCACATGAACGCAGCTCATGTGATCCTGCTGACTAACTGTGGCTTTCCGCTCCTTCCTCTTTAATCTGAAATGAGGTTTGCTTCCTTGTGGTTGTCTTCCTCACTGATTTAATGCACATTTAACAATGATGTGAATCTTTATATTGATAATGAAATAAAAATATGTAAAATTGACCAAAGTCGGCTTTTCTTAATCTATCTGAACAACTTCGATGTAGCCACTGGAGGGCGCCAAAACTCAACCGTCACTTGTTTTTGTTTATACTTTGTTAAAACCCCCAACTTTAAAGCAACATAAAGTAGCATGTAGCTGTGAAGGAGAGGGAAACATTATGGTGCCAAAATGTTTGATGTGTTCACATCCCTGCTTTATTTGCTGTTTTTTAATGCACATTTTGTATTTTTTATGTCCTTGCTCATGAGTAGTTTCATATTTCTTTTAATTGGAGCATTGTCTGTGCAATAGCAATACAGTATAATTTTTGTGATGTAAATTCTCTTATTCATCTTTTCTGTCTTTATATTTCTTACCTTAGTTTGAATCTGCATGCTTGTATTTACTTTTGATTTTACCCACTGTGACTATAAAGGATATTTATATTCCTTTTACGAATAAAAATGTGAAAGGTGTGGTGTGCATTTCATTCACCCCTTTCCCCCTAAAGCCACAGAATAAAAAAGTGTGCAACCAGCTGAATTAAGAACTATTTGATGCCAGGAATACTTTTAAATACTCAGAAATTCACAGCTCAGAATCTTGAGACATCATTAGTCATTCATTACATAAAGAAGTAGGAAGAAGAAAGCCATATAAGTCACTTCCAAGCTGTGTATTAGACAGTGAATATTTGGAAAAAAGTCTTCTGGTCAGGTGAGACTAACTTTTCCTGACAAGTGTTTGAAAGTCTTGTGCAATAAAAAATAAACAAAATTTACGCATGATAACAAAATTGTTGGTACCCCTCTATTAATGACAAACAATGGTTACTGAAATAACTTTAAATTAATGAAAGTAATAATAATAATAATAATAATAATAATAATAATAATAATAATAATAATAATAATAAATTAATAAATATTGCTTAATTAATGAAGAAAGACATGGCTTTTGAAATATGCTTCAACAGAATCTTTAAAAATAAATTAATGAAACGGTCCAGTCAAAAATGACATACCTTGCTTGAAAATTAAATACATTTTAAAAAAAGTGTTAAATGCAATTTAAAGAATAACAATTTGAATTGTGCAAAGCTGATGTTGCTATGAATACAACTGTTTTTGACTCATGTTTGGGTCATTTTGTCACATTTTTTTATTATTGGTTAAAAGGCCAGTTGGTTACAAAGTTCATTTTTTTCTTTAATTTTATCTAAGCTCACATGGTTGTGACTTTTATTGAATAGTCAATTTGTTGTTAGTTATTACTGCAAACCACAGAGAACATGCTGACTGTTTGTACACTTTCTCTTCCTTTTTATGAATCTGTCACCTGACTATTAGACTGATGAAGCTGACAAAAAACACAATGCACTCAGTGACTGTTCTTCTGACAGAAAAATACTAAGGAACATGAGAGACAATTTTCATACCACACCTGTGAAAATATGCAACTCAGAAACCATAAGACTGATTGCTTTAATGCCAGTAAAGAATTTTCCATTGATTATTATTTTCTTTATTCCATTTTTTGGAATGAAAGTACATTTAAAGGTTTTCTGTTAAAAATTGTCTTTAGACTCCATCTTCTTGGTTGAATGTAAAATAATGTAATATCTAAATCTGCCAGACTTATTTTTGGTCTCAAAATGAGAACCGGATAGAATCGCAACACATTTCTAGCACTGCTCAGAAGACTGGACAAGATATGTAGACAACATTAACAAAACATTAACATTATAAATACATAAACTACAGTTTGACAAAGTACTGAAAAAACACTAGAGTATTTGTACTAAATAATGAGTAAATAAAACAGTACATTTATTACAAACTAACACTGTACTTTCCCAGAACAAATTGTGCACAGATAGCCCTTGGGAATGTTTTGTCTGCACACACTTACAGAAAGTGACAGAGGTACAAGGAACTTCAATATTTCAGTTCATTAAAAGAGTTGGATGAATAAGGAGTTAAAGCAATTGTTAATTTAAATAGCTTTTTCTAACTTTTAACTTTCCAACTTTCTTTTTTGACAGAGGGAATTTCACAATGAGGTTTTCTAGCTTGGTGGAGGACATGCCTTGATTTAGACCATCTTAAAAATGTTGGTGGATGAAAGATGACATTGAAGCAAAATGTGCCAGAAGTATGTGCAATTTAGGTAGTGTTTTTTTGTGTTTATTGTGCATGCTTAGCTAAGGGAAGTGTGAAAATGCAGAGTAAAAGTTGATAGTGCCCCCTGCTGGTGGGTAAAAGTTTACGGCGGTCTATAACCTGAAAAATATGCTGTGCTTGCTCGGAGATGTTTAGTTCAGTCCTTACATTGTTTTTCATATTTTCGTCTATACTTTGCAATTACTTGCTCACACCATAAAGGTTTAGTCTGTCTAAAAATATCAAAAGATATATCGGAAGTAATTTCCAAAAATATTTACATGTTGTGTAGAATTTCTGTACCTAGTCTAGTGTTTAGTTCCGTGTGTATATTTAAGATGGAGCAGCTCAGCCTAAACTGTTTAATTTTACTAAGTTAAAGTGCTACATGTACCGATTCAGCTTTGACCCTAAGATTATGCGATGAAGATGATCTAAAAAAACAACTATAATACGGGTCTATCGCTTGTTGGTGTCAAATAAAGTGTCTGTGTCGCTGTGCTTCCTTCGCTTACGGCCATACCACCCTGAACACGCCCGATCTCGTCTGATCTCGGAAGCTAAGCAGGGTCGGGCCTGGTCAGTACTTGGATGGGAGACCGCCTGGGAATACCAGGTGCTGTAAGCTTTTTGCCCCGGCTCTTTCATT